>JAQSEC010004494.1:0-12325 GCA_028564925.1 Lithobates sylvaticus
GGATGTTCAGCCCCATACTAGCTATGACACTGTTGGTGGTGCAGCCAACAGCATCCTACTAACCACTGACTCATCCCTAGCCTTATTCAGCTTAGTTATTATCCAGCAGATTACCCGGCAGATTGCCTTACTTAGATAATGATGATAGCCTGCATTCCCACCCCTTTGTACTTTCAATGGTTGACCAGGGAATATGGCCCCTGTACGGCAGCTAAATAGGGCTGGGATGTCATAACAACCAGAGAGTCCTGTGCAGGAAGTTGTTATAATTATGAAAGCTTCCCAGCTCAAAATGCACCACTGAGTACTGACATCTCTCTATATGCTAACTCATAATTGGTCTTAAAGTGGTTGTAAAGTCAAAAGGGTTTTTATCTTATGCATTCTATTCATTAAGATAACAAAAACCTCCTGTGTGCAGCAGCCCCCCTCAGTCCCCCTAATACTTACTTGAGCCCATCTCGATCCAACGATGTTGCAGGAGTGTCTCGGCTGCCTGGGTCTCTCTCTCCTTATTGGCTGAGATAACCATTGGCTCTCACTGTTGTCAATAAAAGTCACGGACCCAATGAGGAGAGAGAGGGGCGGGGGCCGAAACCCAGCTGCATGTCTGAATGGACACAGAGAGCAGCAGCTCGGCTCGGGTGCCCTCAAAGCAAGCTGTTTTCTGTGGGGGCACTCGGCTGGAGGGAGGGGCCATGGGCTCGGCAAGGGACCCAATAAGAGGAAAAAACACTGCACAGACCTGTGAACGTGTTTGTTATTTTTAAAGAAAAAAACTGAGACCTTAGTGTCACTTTAAGTACTACCTGCTTGCTTATCTGTGCATTAATGGCAAATCTTTTTGAATCTGTTGCAACCATAGTGACAAATTTTTAAAATAGTGGAAATAAAAGGCACAAGTTTCAGATTTTCTAATGAAATTATTGCAAGATTTTCCTGAATTATGTGCTGGCAACTTTAAAGGGGCCATACCACCATATAAGTGTTGTAACTGCTTTATTGAATTCAATACTTGCAGCTGATATAAGCACATGCAGCCAATAAGGATGAGCCCGGTGTTCGATTCGAACCCATGTTCGAATCGAGCACCGGGTGTTCGCTCGCTCGGCGAGCCCAGAACTATTGGGGCCGCTCGCATCAAATTCGAGTGATGCGAGCGGCCCCGCAATGCATTGCGGCCCGCGCAGTGCAATGCTGGCTGATGATTGGCCAAGCATGCACTGTGACCCCGCATGCTTGGCCAATCACAGCGCCGGCAGCGAGGAGAGCCATAATTGGCTACAGCAGGATGCCTGTAGCCAATTATAGCTCAGGGGCTTTAGTACACGCCCCACGGTATAAGAGGCCGCCGCGCCGGCGGCCTCGCATATTATGTTTCAGACAGTGTCAGCGTGTCAGTGTGCCGCTGACTGCTGACAACAATATGTGCTTTATTTTCTGGGGATATGTGTGTGCATGCAGTTAGAACAGCATTGCAGTATCACATCTGGGGGGTGTCTATAGGTGGCCTGTGAAGGGGGCAGGTTTCCTGTGCTTAGAACTTTCCCTGCAAAAAAGTGTCATTTTTGCAGGAAGAAAGCTATTTAAATCACTCGCGGCTAATGAATTGATGGCTCCTGTAACACAGAGAGCTGTCATTCATTAATAAAAAACAAAAAAAAAAGCGTAGGGGTCCCCCCAAATTCAATAAACAGGCCCTTCAGGTCTGGGATGGATATTAAGGGGAACCCCAGCCAAAAAAAAAAAAAAAAAAAATGGCGTAGGGTCCCCCTCAAAATCCATACCAGACCCTTGAGGTCTGGTATGGATTTTAAGGGAACCCTAGCCAAAAAAAATGGCGTGGGGTCCCCCTCAAAATCCATACCAGACCCTTATCCGAGCACGCAACCTGGCAGGCCGCAGGAAAAGAGGGGGGGACGAGAGCGGCCCCCCCTCTCGCCTGAACCGTACCAGGCCACATGCCTCAACATTGGGAGGATGCTTTTGGGGGTCTAAGACCCCTAAAGCACCTTGTCCCCATGTTGATGAGGACAAGGGCCTCTTCCCCACAACCCTGGCCGGTGGTTGTGGGGGTCTGCGGGCGGGGGGCTTATCGGAATCTGGAAGCCCCCTTTAACAAGGGGACCCCCAGATCCCGGCCCCCCCCCCCTGTGTGAAATGGTAAGGGGGTACAAAAGTACCCCTACCATTTCACCAAAAAAGTGGCAAAAATGGTAAAAATGACAGGAGACAGTCTTTGACAATTTCCTTTATTAAAATCTTCTTTCTTCTTTCTTCATCCTTCGGATTCTTCATCTTCTCCTTCCTTCATCTTCTTCCATCTTCTTCTTCCATTTTCTTCTTCTCCGATCCGCTTCTTCTTGCCTGGTCTTCTCGTCCTTCTCGTCCGGCATCTTCTTCCGTCGGCGTCGGCGTCGGCGTCGGTGTCTCTGTCTCTTCTTGGGCCGCTCCGCGCAATGGGAGGCTCCCGCTGTGTGAGGCTCCGCTCCGTCTGACAGGTCTTTTATAATGGAGGGCACCTGGTGACCCCGCCCCCTCTGACGCACAGGGACGTCATGGGGAATTCCATGATGGCTTTCCCCATGACGTCAGAGGGGGGCGGGGTCACCAGGTGCCCTCCGTTTTAAAAGACCTGTCAGATGGAGCGGAGCCTCACACAGCGGGAGCCTCCCATTGCGCGGAGCGGCCCAAGAAGACACCGACGCCGACGCCGCCAGAAGAAGATGCCGGACGAGAAGGACGAGAAGACCAGCGCAAGAAGAAGCGGATCGGAGGAAGAAGAAAATGGAAGAAGAAGATGGAAGAAGATGAAGGAAGGAGAAGATGAAGAATCCGAAGGATGAAGAAAGAAGAAAGAAGATTTTAATAAAGGAATTGTCAAAGACTGTCTCCTGTCATTTTTACCATTTTTTGCCACTTTTTTGGTGAAATGGTAGGGGTACTTTTGTACCCCCTTACCATTTCACACAGGGGGGGGGCGGGATCTGGGGGTCCCCTTGTTAAAGGGGGCTTCCAGATTCCGATAAGCCCCCCGCCCCAGACCCCCACAACCACCGGCCAGGGTTGTGGGGAAGAGGCCCTTGTCCTCATCAACATGGGGACAAGGTGCTTTAGGGGTCTTAGACCCCCAAAGCATCCTCCCAATGTTGAGGGCATGTGGCCTGGTACGGTTCAGGCGAGAGGGGGGGCCGCTCTCGTCCCCCCCTCTTTTCCTGCGGCCTGCCAGGTTGCGTGCTCGGATAAGGGTCTGGTATGGATTTTGAGGGGGACCCCACGCCATTTTTTTTGGCTAGGGTTCCCTTAAAATCCATACCAGACCTCAAGGGTCTGGTATGGATTTTTGAGGGGGACCCTACGCCATTTTTTTTTTTTTTTTTTGGCTGGGATTCCCCTTAATATCCATCCCAGACCTGAAGGGCCTGTTATTGAATTTGGGGGGACCCCTACGCTTTTTTTTTTTTTTTTTTTTATTTTTGTTATTTTTTATCAATGACTTTTTTTTATGAATGAGTTTCAATGAATCACTGTTCTCTGTGTTACGGGAGCCGTGAATTAACATTAGCCGCGAGTGATTTTAAATAGCTTTTTTACTTTCAAAAATGACACTTTGCGCAGAGACAGTTCTAAACACGGGAAACATGCGCCCCTTTACAGGCATACTATAGACACCCCCCAGGTACGAAATTTCAAGGAATATTACACTTTTATTGTTTCAATTTATGCATTATTAAAATCACTGCTCCTGAAAAAACGGGCGTTTTTTTAAAAAAAATTTGCATTGATACATGTCCCCTGGGGCAGGACCCAGGTCCCCAAACACTTTTATGACATTAACATGCATATTAGCCTTTAAAATTAGCACTTTTAATTTCGAACGTTCGCATCCATTATAACTAATAGGGTTCTAAAGCTCGCACGGACTTTAGGTCCGTTCGCGGGTTCTGGTGCGAGCCGAACGGGGGGGTGTTCGGCTCATCCCTAGCAGCCAAGTCCCAGGCCTCTCCAGACCTAATGGTGACCTCCAGAGTTAGGGACAGCTGACATCCTTGTGTAGAGTGGGTTACGAGGCATGGTGGGGGCAATGTAAGGTAGATTAATGGGCGTCAAACACTTATTGAATGCAAAGAGATTTTTTTTTCTCTTGAACAGAACTGTGGGAGAGAGGGTTGAGGTCAGGACACCCTTTAGTAGTTGCAATGTTAATTAGCAGACTCTGAAACTTCTATAGGTAGACAGTCATGCAGGGAAAGGCACCCAGCCGGACACCACGTCTGCATGTGTAGAAACGCTGTCTTCTATGGCAACAATCTTGAACAGTTTCTAAAACAAAAGTTGTAATGAACTCTTTCACTTCTTCCAAAATCTCCTTTTTAGATCTTCACTCAACTATGCTCCCAGTCTATCACTTAGACCAATTGTCTCACTGAGTATCTTCCTCAAGCGTCACCCCCGCGTCCATGCTGGGTCCCTAGCTTGGCATTCACAGACACTCTTCAAGCTGCAACCCACTGGCCTGCTTGGTCCCTGGCTTGGCACACAATAATGTTCTGGAAGCGTCACCTCCACTGGCTGGGTCCCTGGCTTGACATCTGCTGAATTTTCCTAATTCTTCACCATCCCTGGTTGGTGAGAATACTGCTCAGGTACTTGCTTTAGCAACTCACAGTAGTCCTTGGTAACAAGGTGGATGGTCCCTTAGTGGTGACAGCTTCCCCTCTACCTCCGACCATGACAGGCTGTTCAGACGGCAGAACCGTCACTTCTAATTGGACTGCAAGCTGCAGTCCAAACCACGCTGCTCTCATGCTTCTGGATAGGCCCTCAGATAGCCTAGCAGCCAGATGCCCCCAGGATAGGCCTCAGGTCTCTGGCTTAGCAGCCCGGGGCAACACGACACATGTCCAACCAGACAGCCAATCAGGTGGCACAGAACCCAGATCACTTAACTCCATCCAAATAAATAGGCTCTCCCAGCAGGCCAAGGGACCCTGCCCAGTGAATGAGACACCCCGTTCATTCCTAATCTGTCCTTGCAATGCCCTTGTCTTATCTAATGCCACCAGATACCACCTAGCGACAGAAAAGAAAAGTGCAGCGATTCCAGAATTAGAGTGGAATCAATTGACCTCCAACAATTGGCCAAGGCAACTATCACTTGGCAGATAAATTTAAGAGCAACCCCTAAAAAACAGGGTGCTACACACACATTTGGGGTTGTTGTAAAAAAGAACACAACAAAACAATTACTAAGGGCAACTAATTAAGTCTTGTGCTTGCTTTCTTGTTCCAGTTCTAATGATAGATCTTCCAACGTGATATTAAAGTGATACTAAAGGCTTTTTTTTTCTTTAAAAATATCAAATATGCTATACTTACCTGCTCTGTGCAGTGAATTTGCACAGAGGAGCCTTGATCCTCCTCTTCTCAGGTCCCTCTTTGGCGCTCCTGGCCCTTCCCTCCTGTCGAGTGCCCACACAGCAAGTAGCTTTCTATGGGGGCACCCGAGCCGAGTCACAGGTCCAAGTATCCATTCAGACACGGAGCCACGATTCGGCACCCCACCCCCCCTAGCTCCGGATTGGCTAACTGACTTTGATTGACAGCAGTGGGAGCTAATTGCGCCGCTGCTGTGTCTCAGCCAATCAGGGGGGAGAGTCTCGGATGGCTGAGGAACTCGTACACATCGCTGGATAGATATAGGGCTCGGGTAAGTATTAGGGGGCTGCTACACACAGAAGGTTTTTTTTTCTTTTTAATGCATAGAATGCATTAAGAAAAAAAAAACCTTCTGCCTTTACAATCACTTTAACTCTGCATATGTTTCAAAGGGTTTCTTTACTTTCTTAATTATGCCAAAAGACAGCCCTGACTTTGTATGTCTAGACCAGGGGTCTTCAAACTACGGCCCTCCAGTAGTTCGGGAACTACAATTCCCATCATACCTAGTCATGTCTGTGAATGTTAGAGTTTTACAATGCCTCATGGGATGTGTAGTTCTGCAACAGCTGGATGGCCGTAGTTTGAGGATCCCTGGTCTAGACCATAACCTACAGTAGTAGACTTATGCAATTCATATTTGGGGGCTGATTCCCTTGGTGGCATCTATGTTTTTGCTTAATAAAAACACTAGCAGTGTTTAGTAAAATATAATGTTAAAGAGGGCACAACATTATATGGGCCCACTTTCATGGGATTGCGGCTGCCTCCCACACATTAAAACGCCAATACATCATTATTTAAACCTCTTGCTGTCCACACTATAGCAGTTTTACTGCTACAGGGTGGCAGCTGTGTGCCTGATCATGTATATATACTGCCAGAAGCGGAAGCCGATCTTCAGGTGCCAGGTACTTGATGTCCACCGGCACCCACTGATCATCAGGCAGAGACACTGCAATCTGCTTATGTAAACAAGGCAGATCGCCATTCTGACAAGAGGGAAAGGATGAAGTTTGTGTCTCTGCAAAGCAGGGAATAAATTCCATCTCCACAAGAAAGGGGAGGTTGGGACTTTAGATGAGGCTATTGACTAGTGGAAGTTAGGTTGTAAAAGCATTTAATTGGCATAAATAGATGTACAAATGCACAACAATTATCCAAAAATAAGTAAAAGATAAATTAATTTATATACACATGCACCCAGTGCATGAACATCAAGATATCATGATTACATGTATAATAACTTCATGGCATAGAGTATAAAATGAATTGATAAGTAAATGTTTATACATCTACATGGACATGGTAAGTAGATATTGTAAACATCATGGGTTGTAGATAGTGAATCTGGATTGATTCCTATTTGCAGGCATATGACTGCATCTTAGATACCCAATGCGTTTCCTGTATAGCACACTTCCTCAGGGGCGGATGCTTAAAAGTATATGGATATATTTAGTCTACTATGGCAGTAGAGCAGGGGTCTCAAACTGGCGGCCCTCTAGCTGTTGTGAAAATACAAGTCCCATAATTCCTGTGGGAGTCATGCTTGTAACTGTCAGCCTTGCAATGCCTCATGGGACTTGTAGTTTCACAACAGCTGGAGGGCCACCAGTTTGAGACCCCTGCATCAGAGGTAACAGGAACAGGCAATATTGCCAAACCCGGTTACTTACATGAAATAAAACATAATGATGTAAGGTTAAGTATGGAGCCAGGGCCAGAAGGATTAGTCTCTCACGGGAGCTGAGGTAGTCAAAGGCCGAGCACAAGCAGGGCGCAATCACAGAATCCCCAGAACGCAGATCACAGATCTTCATGGTGTATGCGAGTGAGCGGGAATAAGAATATTCAATGAATCTGTATTGACTAAAAGTAATAACTATGAATAAGGTGATATACAAATAGAGTGAAAAAAAGGTAGGATAAGACCAAGGTGACAATGAAACCATGTGCAAGCGAGGTTTGAAGTAGTGAGCCACAAACCAAGAAGACAAGAATAAGGAAAAGAATGTACGAGAAACACCATGACCAGTTCCAAGGCATAAAGACACAGTAGGGAAAGGTGACAGTTGACAAAAGGTATTGTGAAAGGATAACATAAGTACCTGGGGTATGTGCATAAAAGCAAGGAGTTCCTGTGAAGTGTAGCCTATCCAAATGTGGTAGGGGGAACTGTGTCTGGGGAGGGACTGTAAATATACGCCCCACATGCGCGCGGACCACCACCAGCGCCACGTTATCACGGCATATCCCGCGAAGGGTCACCGATCACGTGAAAATGATATCACGCCCGGAGACACGGTATGTGGCGCCAGTGCCCCAAACCTCCCTGGCCAAAGAAGGGGGCAAAAGTGGAGGGCACACAGAGCTCATCGCAGCTGCCGGGTATGAGACATGGGACGGCCCAGGGTGTAGGCAACCATAACTTGTAAACAAGCCAGGGTAGCGCAAATAGTGCCGTGAGATATCATGTCATAACAGTAAAATGTCCCCAGTATGTGGACCCCAATTAGATGTACTAATATCTGGGGCAAACCTCACACATGGACAGCAGGGGAGCACTGCCGATCCAGAAATCAACGTGCCTCCATCCCTGTTACATATAGAAATATGAAAATATGAGGGGACATTTTGGGGACTTTAAGTGAGGCACATATACACTATATATGTGCCTCCATCCCTGGTTCAGGTACACAATAAACACTTATAAACACTATAACTTTTGTGCAAACAAATCAATTTACACTTATTGGGATTTTTTTTTTAAACAAAAATATGTAGCAGAATGCATATTGGCCTAAATTTATGAAGAAATTTGATCTTTTCAATTTTTTTATTAGACAGGTTTTAGAGCAGAAAGTAAAACATTTTGTTTTTGTTTGTTTTTTTCAAAATTGTGGGTCTTTTTTGTTTATAGCACAAAAAATAAAAAAGCAGAGGCGATCAAATACCACCAAAAGAAAGCTCTATATGTTGGAAAAAAATGATACAAATTGTATTTGGTTACAGCGTTGCATGACCATGCTGCATCGCAAAAAATGGTCTGGTCATGAAGGGGGGGCTGTCTTCCAAAGGTCAAGTGGTTAATGTATGCTAATTGTAGGTGCACTGCCCCTTTAAATATTTCAACATACCTTGTGAACAGGTAAAGGTGTCTTTAGAGAATATGTGGCTGTTATTTGTAAACGGAGGGGGAAGTATGCAGCTCACAATCCCATGTATATAAATGTATATAAATGAACTACACTGTGGGGGTTATTTACTAAGACCCCTTTCACACCACACCGCCCATAGCGGCGGCTGTAAAACGCCGCTATTTTTAGCGGCGCTTTACCGTCGGATTTGCGGCGCATTTCGGCCACTAGCGGGGCACTTTTACCCCCCACTAGCGGCCGAGAAAGGGTTAAAATACCCCGGCAATACGCCACAATAGCGGCGTTTTGCCGGAGGTATTACAGCGCTGCCCCATTGATTTCAATGGGAGCAGCGGTGGAGGAGCGGTGGAGTAGCAGTGGAGGAGCGGTGGAGGAGCGGTAAACACACCGCTCCTTCACCGCTCCAAAGAAGCTGCTGGCAGGACTTTTCCTGACGTCCTGCCAGCGCACCGCTGCAGTGTGAAAGCCCTCAGGCTTTCACACTACAGACAATGGTGCAGCTGTTTTAGGGCGGATTGCAGGCGCTATTTCTAACGCTATAGCCCCTGCAAAACGCCCTTGGTGTGAAAGGGGTCTAAAGGAAAATACACTTTGCACTGCAAGTGAACTTGAAAGTGCACTGAAAGTGCACTTGGAAGTGCAGTCGCTGTAGATCCGAGGGGGACATGCAAGGAAAATAAAAAACAGCATTTTAGCTTGCACATGATTGGATGATAAAATCAGCAGAGCTTCCACTCATTTCAGATCTACCCCTCAGATTTAGAGCGATTGCACTTCCAAGTGCACTTTCAGTGCAAAGTGGATTTGCCTTTCGTAAATAACCCCCTATGTAACTGCATAATGTTCAAAGCAAATGTAGGAGTTTGGATTTAGGGTGATACCATTTATAGTCTTGCTCGTTATGAAATATGTGGTAGTTTCATATTTTGGCTAACTAAAAAATTGTATTGTAAGCTTTAGAGGGCAGCCTACCTTGAAAGTGTGCAATCTTTTAGTATCTCCCTAAATTCAAACTTCTACTTTTATTGATGGCTAACATGGCACAACACTCTGTTGCTGCTATGTAAACATATGATATGTGAAAAAAAAAACATACTACACAGATTTATCAAAAAAAAGCAATGCTTACTCATATTAGAACATGATGCCATTGGGAGGAAGCTTTGCACAATCAAGTTTTGCTCTTAAAAAAAAGCTATATCATCAACATTCAGGAATTCAGAGCTATGAAGCTTATGATATGAAAATGGTTCAGTTCATTAACCTGGCAATGTAAAGTGCGTAATTTCTATTTCACAGTTCAATGGAACAACATACAGTTGCTACTGCAAACCAATACCTGGTGTCATAACACTTACTCTGATGTCAGATGTCATACAAAAATGACCATGCAATCACATTTTAGAAACTCTTGCGTATTTTTCATATTCCTGATCTTGGAATGCTGCCACTGGCCAATCATCAGAATTGTATACTGATTAGAAGAATGCAAGTAGGCATTAAACTTGTAACACAAATGATACTTAAAGATGGTGCACATTTTTTTTGTCCTACCTGGAGTATTCAGCAGCCTTGACATCTTACAGGAATATGAAATGTATTGTTCACATTTCTCAGCACTGTTCATGATTGTTGAGATTTGATCCATGCTTGTGCTGTAATTCAGCTGGAGTACTACTCGCTTCTCTCTGGTTGCACCAACAACTGACGTTTGTGGTAGAAGATCATGGTACAAGGTAGTCCAAACTTTATCCTCTGTTGAGAAAAAAAATACCTTACTTAGAGCAAATCAAGTTTATGGTTTACTGCCAGTATGATGATAAATTCATCAGAAATATCTACGGAGATTTGGGGCTTTCATGTAAATGATCGGATTTATTGTTCAGTGTAAGTTCATCCAAAATCAATATTTCTCACACTTTAGGAACGCCTCCTTTCCAGTTTGTGTCTCTGCCATCTTCTGCAAAATAATTATGATTATGTCACGCTCTTTTATCACTTTTACATTATGGATCCAACAGGCAGAGCAGGATACTTTTGTATAGATTCTTATTGGTTGTGCCAAGTAAGAGGTGTTAGAAGGCTGGAGTTACACTAGATAAATCTTGTTGATGGAGAAATATTAGAAATTGGTGATTGCTTCAAATAACTGGCCCGCCCAAAAGTATTCCTGCTCTTTAATTAGCTAAGATTAAGCACCCACTTGCGGTATGAAACATGTAAGCCAGGGGTAGGCAACCTCGGCCCTCCAGCTGTTTTGAAACTACAAGTCCCATGAGACTTTGCAAGACCCTGACAATCACAGGCATGACTCCTAGAGGCAGAGGCAGAGGCATGATGGGATTTGTAGTTTCACCACAGCTGGAGTGCTGAGGTTGCCTACCCCTGATGTAAGCTTAGCCTTGTCCTGTTCCTCTGGGATCAATGTGATCGTTTGTGACCATTTGGATTTTAGCTGACTTCAATAAAGGTGTCTTAACGTAGTGCGGCCGTCCATTTTTTGCTCTTTTTATGCACTTGCAGAGCCTGCACCTGTCTTTTGCTAGCAGGAGGTGTAATCCTGAGATAGTTTGCCTTGAGCGGTGAGTTCTTACTTCTTACCTAATCCTGCTCTTTAAAGTGTCTCTAAAGGTGAAGGTTTTTTACCTTCATGCATTCTATGCTCAATGTTCACGATAGCCAATTACAACCAGTGAGCCAATAAGGAGAAAGTGGGGGGGGGGGCAGTGGGGCAAAGCTGTGTCTCTATGTGTCCTGTGCGCTCATAGAGCAGCAGCTCGGAAGCGAGCATGCAGTGGTGCCCCCAGGGCAAGCAGCTTTCTTTGGGGACACTACTCGAGGGGGAGGAGCCAGGAGCATTGGTGGGGGACCCAAAAAAGAGAGGGCCGCAGCTGCTCTGTGCAAAACAACTGCACAGAGCAGGTAAGTATAACATATTTATTATTAAAAAATATATTTATATAGCTTTAATACCACTTTGAGCAACATGTGATGTTATCATCTTCCTCCCAAAGTCCCTGGTGCAAAGAAGGGTGAGCAGGCAGATTAGGATCTGGGGAGGACATGTTCTTATTACCATCTATCATATTATCATCTATCATATTTTATAACAGTATGATACATACTAGTTTTAAAATGAGCTATATATATATATATATATATATATATATATATATATATATATATATATATATATATATATTATATTTTATGTAGAGAAATGTATCTCTTAAATAGTTGAAACAGGATGTAACTACTTGCCAATCATCTTGCCAACTTTATGTAAAATGACATTTAGCTTTATTTTGACCTCTTTCATACCCCCAAGGTCCTCTACAACGGTAAGGCTAGCCCTACATGTTTCGATTTCTCCCTTTCAGCCCCATAGGCTGACTGAGAGAAATCACTTGATTCTCCCATTGTTAAACAGATGGAGGGATTACCCCTGCCAGCTACGGTATTCTAACAACTACTCCTGCAGCTGTCAGAATACAGTGACTGTATCTGATTGGTTGCAGTCACTATTTAACTGAGAATTTGTATCCAGCTCCTTTGAAGTTTGTTGAGCCAGCTAATGCCATCAGGGCTACCCACAGTTAGAATTTTGGCCAATTGAGCAGGAATCGGTCTAACTTCAAGCTGTGTATGATCAGCCTAAGACCAATGGATAGTACATCATAAAGTCATATAAAAGAGATAGCTAGGATTGTTTCTATTATGTTTGT
>JAQSEC010000314.1:0-12181 GCA_028564925.1 Lithobates sylvaticus
TGTAGTATATTATATCTAATATATATATATATATATGTATACATATATATATATATATATTATATATATACATATTTATATATATATGTAGTGTTTTTTATGTAGTTCGTATAGGCATTCTATTTAGGCATTCTAAGACAAATTCATTATGCAAGAATATAGATTGGGGATTCAAGTCTATTCTACACCTCAAAAGGGTGTCCAGGTGTCATCTCTTAATCTAATCAGTAGTCGCACACATCAAAGACAATGTTATCTGTTACCCTTTGATGTGTAAATCTTATGCAAGTTGTGTGTGTGAGGGATAGCCTTTTAAACCTAGTATTTACTGATGGTAATTAGAATTGAGGGGGGTATTCATGGTAAACATTTGGTTGACCCCCCCCCCCAGTGTCAGATCAGTATATGAGAAGACAGGCAGGTTGTCAGCTACTCTAGAGAAAGACGGGTCTAGGAGAAGATATTCTTTGTCATGTACTCTGTTGGATTTTGTCGTCTGTAAGAATGTTCTGTTTTGGAAGTCAATAAAATCTCTCTCTGGGAGAATCGGGTTTTGCTGCGGGGACAATACTTTTAATAACTATATACCATCTACGAGGAACGACGATTATATTAGATCACTACATTGGTGCCGTTCAAGCGACCAGAAGAGCATTTTCAGGACTTTGTATTAGAAATCGTGGTGATAACAATCCGTGAGTTGGACAGAAGTCTGATGGAGACCCAAGACCTGTGCTGTGACTCTAACGTCTGGTTGTGACATAAGAGAGTCTGATCTACAAAATCAAACAAGTTTGGAACCCCAGAATTATTCTCTGGAGACTGGAAACGAAGAAAAGGACTGTATCGTGTACCAGAAGACCTGAGCTGGAAGCTGAAGGAGTAATTAATGCGGTGAGTAAAATATTTCTCTCTTTTTAAATTATTAATAATATAGTAAAAATGCTTACTCAGTGTGAAGCTAGTGTCAGTTCTGATAAAGTTAACAGATGGGTGTTAAAATGTATTAAGCGTCATGGCGGTCCTTATGAAGTGCCAGAAAAATATAAGCAGACATGGACTATGATGAATGAATTTTTAGAAAAAACTGTTTTTGAGAGCAAAATTTCAGAAAGTAAAAGAAAAGGTTGTATTGTACAGGGCTTGTTATCTTGCTGTTTAACAATGGAAAGTTCGTTGAAGGATAAGGTTGAGGAAATTACCCAGTTACAGAGTGCAGTTGATAATAGCAACAAGGTTTGTCAGAGGTTACAAAACCAATCAGAATCTGAGACTGTAAATTTAAAATTGCATGCAGTCACCATCGGGGAAGCTCTGCTTGAGAAGTCTAAACGTTGTAATGAATTATCAGAGGAAAATGAGAGATTGAAATTAAGAATTATGGAATTAGAGAAGAGATCTCAGGAATGCAGATATGCATCGAATCGTGGATTCAGCAATCTGCAGCAAAATGCAAATACAAACATTCTATCAAATGAAACAGAACCTCATATTAAATCTGATAATTCATTGCCAGCCGCACCCACTGTGACCACCACAGTTTATAACAATAATAATAATGCAGGTGAAGTTCAGCTTGTAATGAAGCCTTTGAAACCAAAAGAATTAGATGCAATTCTTAAAGAAATAGGAATGATTCCCTGCCATGATTTAAACAGATTTTTAAAATGGTTTTGTGACTTGCAGAATGTCAGAGATATGTACAATCTCAACCCATCTGATTTAGACAGAGTTATGCAACATTCTATAGGAAATAGTCTTTGGGTGAGAATTAAGCAGATCTGTACTCAACCAATGAGGACAAGGGATATATTGATGGAATTGTTATGTGTTTTGTATGGTGTACGTTCTGATGTTACTGTTCATGGGAAGATCAAACAAATGAAAAATGAATCTCCCTACGAGTTGTCAGGAAGGATACAATCTATTATGGAAATATTGGTCAGTAATAATCTTGCATTTGAGCATGGTGGCTTGTTACATATGAGTATATTTCTACATGCTTTGAACGAAGAGATTAGACAAAATATTTTACTAGTTACCCCAAATCCCCATGATTTAAAAGATGTATTGTTGAAAGCAGACAATTTATGGAGAAAGTCAAATGAGCAAGCTGTCAAGATTGATTTAGCCACATTGTTTAGGACAAATACTGAACATAAAGATCAAAAGATAATGTCTTATGATAACAATCAAAGAGGAGACACCAGGTCAAATATAGGTGATATTGATATGAAAAGCAGAGCTGACCAAAATCATAATAAAAAGGTATCTAAGGCTTGGATACCATTTTCTCAGTTAAAACAGAAATATGACCACTTGAAGATTGAGTACGATAAAATGAAAATGGAACATTACACATTGCTGGGACAGCTAAACAGATTACATTATCCAGATCTGTTTTTGAATACAAGTGACATTTCTCTAGCAGTGGGGGTGGTTTAGTTTCAACCTGTGGATGTGTAAATAGTCCTTTGTTTTAACTTCAAAGAATGTTTAAGGATCTTGCTAATTAGTTTTGTTGGAGAGTTTTTTTTGTCTTTCAGATATATTGAAGATACTGCATCCGCATAGCATGTGAACTGCAAGCTGAAATTTCTGGCTAGTGGGGGAGAAACACTGAATAAACAATATCATGGACTCTCTCAATATTCATCAAGCAATTGACTTTTTTTTTTTTGACTTTTTGACTTGGACAATGGACTTTTCCCTATATTTTTTTTTTATTTTTCACCCTTTCCCATTTTTATTCATCAAGCCCTATTTTTTATTTTTATTTTTCACCCTTTTCCATTTTTATTTTTTATTTTTTTTTATTTTTTTATTTTATTATGTTTTATTTCTTGAACTTTATCTTAAAACCAGAGCGAAACATTTAAACCGAAAATAATTTTCATGTTACATTACATGTTGCATATTACATATTGCATATTGATCAATATATTTGACATCTAAGGTGAGATGCTGCACAATGGCTTGGCATAGCATAAATTATAGTATGTTGGGTGGTTTTCCTAAATTTATAAGAGGGGTGAGTGAAATTCATCACTCCAGTCATGATTTGAAACTTTGTTGAATCAGTCATTAATATTATTGACATATGGATGAAAAAAGACCTAACTTTACTGGCAAGATTTTCCACTGCTGCTTTGTCTGGATAGAAGATCTGATAAACGCTGATGTCAAGCTGATTCTATCTGAAAGTGGGGGATTATATATGGATTATATGGATATATGGATTATAGATTGGTATATAGATTGGTATACCATTCAGGTGGAATTATGGACTGAATGATTCAAGTAACTGCTCTATTAAGGATGGAAATGAGGAGTCGGCCTACAGCAAATTACAAAGTACAGCAATAGCAGTTTTTTTCAGCCGTATCCAAACCTTTTGAACTTGAAAGTGAGAGCTGGTACATGGATGGTTCTTCTTACTATAAAGATGGAAGTAGAATTTCGGGATTTGCTGGTGTTTGTGCAAAAGCATCTTTAAGAAAATGAAAACCTTGAGCCTGGAGAGGAATCCTGGATTTATGTGGATCGGAGCTCCCAGCACACCAAGCACACCAAGTCTACTTTCAATGAGAGATGTGATGAAGTTGAAGTTGAAAATTGAAGAATGAACTGTGACATCAGCTCGTTTTTTGTGCAATATTCAAGATCTTGATGTGATATAATAAGGATGTTTACCAAATCCTTTTCCAGTCATGGTCTAAAGCTATATTATCTAATGACTGTTTCATGGGGATATTTTAGAGGCTGGTGAAGAGAGATGTAACCAGTTTCAACTTTATATTTCATATGAGCCATTGTGAAGCATCCAATACCTCAAGTCGGTAATGCTATGTTTGTTGCTTGATTTATGGGTCAGTTCTAGTAGTTAGAACGACCCAAGTGGGGGTATATGTAGTATATTATATCTATATATATATATATGTATTTATATATATGTATATATATATATATATATATTATATATATACATATTTTTATATATATATGTAGTGTTTTTTATGTAGTTCGTATAGGCATTCTATTTAGGCATTCTAAGACAAATTCATTATGCAAGAATATAGATTGGGGATTCAAGTCTATTCTACACCTCAAAAGGGTGTCCAGGTGTCATCTCTTAATCTAATCAGTAGTCGCACACATCAAAGACAATGTTATCTGTTACCCTTTGATGTGTAAATCTTATGCAAGTTGTGTGTGTGAGGGATAGCCTTTTAAACCTAGTATTTACTGATGGTAATTAGAATTGAGGGGGGTATTCATGGTAAACATTTGGTTGACCCCCCCCCCCCAGTGTCAGATCAGTATATGAGAAGACAGGCAGGTTGTCAGCTACTCTAGAGAAAGACGGGTCTAGGAGAAGATATTCTTTGTCATGTACTCTGTTGGATTTTGTCGTCTGTAAGAATGTTCTGTTTTGGAAGTCAATAAAATCTCTCTCTGGGAGAATCGGGTTTTGCTGCGGGACAATACTTTTAATAACTATATACCATCTACGAGGAACGACGATTATATATTAGATCACTACAGTGGTGCCCTTAAGCTGCCCCCAAGAGGACATCCTGCCTCATTGGAGTTGTGACTCCTCCTCTCTTCTCTCAGGCACCCAAGTACAGTCAGTGACCTCATCATCCCCTCCCTCCTCGTCACTGGAGCAAACTTGGCAGTATGCTGCAGCTGGGGGAACATGACTGCCAGTTTCTTGTTCTTCTGTGGCACCCCCCTCTCTCTAGGCTCAGCTGGGGGAACATGACAGCCAGTTTCTTGTTCTTCTTGGGCACTCCCTCTCTCTAGGCTCAAGTTACTCCCTTCCTCAACCTGGGAACCAACATCGGAGCCTTCAAATCACTGTGCATCCTCCAGCAGCATGTACCCAACACTGTGGTCGAATAATTCTGGGGACTCCTCTGTGCATGATGGTGGGGCTACGGAAGGAGTGACTGTGGACAAGGAGCCGGTGGAATAGGCCGCTTTGGCAGCTGCGTTGGAAGGCAAACTACTCTGAGCCTGGGTGACAGAGGATGAGGAGGATGAGGACGGCTTTGTTATCCACTCCACTAACTCTTCTGCATGTTCTCAATAACATGACCAGCAGCAGAAAAAAAGCATGCACCACGGCCACCTGCAGAGGATGCACCATGTCCATGACCAGCACTGTTGACTGTAGACACAGAGGCTGCTTGCCCTCTTTTAGTGGCCTGTGAGCGTCTGCCTCTCCTTGGTGGCAGACAGGATGTATATTTTGTTTTGCAACACCACACTACACTGTACACTGTACTGTACTACGGCTGCACTGTATTGTGTACTGTGTACACTACCAGAAGTGTAGTAGAAACTGTACACACTGTATTAGATACTGTGTACACCGCCTGAAGTGTATTAGAAACAGTACACAACGGAATGCACTGTAGATATAGGCTACACTGAATGCAGAGTATATGTATACGAGAGATATATATACTCGTATATATACAAGACTATATATATTAATACACTGACTGCACTGACTGAATATAGAGTAAACACTGAATATATAGTCTATGCTAAATGCAAAGTATATATATATATATATATATATATATATATATATATAATATATCAAATACACTGCCACTAACTGAATAACCTGCCTGCTTAATCTAAATCAAGCTATCTCTCTGTCCATGCCAACAACACTACACACGGCCGCCGTGTAAGCAGCCTTATATAGTGTGGGGCGTGGACTTAGTCCCCCTGAGCCATGATTGGCCAAAGGCACCCTGCCTTTGGCCAATTATGGCTCTCTTAGCAGAGGGCATTGTGATTTGCAGGTCAGGTGCATGCTTTGGCCAATCATCATACAGCAATGCACTGCGATCTTGCAGTGCATTATGGGGCGTTCTGCGGTGCTCGAATTTGCCACAAACTCCCCCTAATGTTTGGTCTTCTGCGAACGGGCGAACACCCGATGTTCAAGTCTAACTTATGTTTGACCCAAACATCAAGCTCATCCCTAGTAATAATCCATATTAAATGTATCAGTATTAAATTACTAGGCGTCCGCGCTATAGCCGAAAGACGGCTGCAGCATGGACGCCAATTGCTGGGAGGGCGTCCCTGGACATCCTCCTGTTTACTTCCGCAATGCGCGCTACCCCGAGCGCACATTGGAGAAGTTCTGTGCTGGCCGTGTCCCTTGGATCACTGTAAATGGCCAATGACAGCGGCCTTTTACATCGCTATCGGCGTGTCCAATGAGAGATAGTTTCATAGTTTCATAGTTTCATAGTTAGTAAGGTTGAATAAAGACATCAGTCCATCCAGTTCAACCTGAGTGAGTGTCTACAATTGTCCCTATCCCTGTACCTGTACATTGCACACTCACATTGGTCCCTACCCTCAAGGAGCCCACAATCCAAGGTCCCCATTCATATACTAGGGGCCAATTTTTGGACAGAAGCCAATTACCTACCTGCATGTCTTTGGATTGATCTGTTTACATATGATATCATCACTTATCGCCGGCTCTCCCTCCTCACACAGAGACAGCGTGTGAGGAGGGAGAGATGAACCGCTGCAGCGGTTAGTGAAAAAAAATAAAAATAAAGTGCCACACTAAAAATATGAGTGCCATTTGCCCCCACTGCAATGTGTCCCCAGTGCCATCTGTCCCCCAGTGCCACCTGTCAGTGCCATCCATCCCCAGTGCCATCTGTCCCCAGTGCCACGTATAAGTGCCATCTGTCATCGGTGCCACATAGTGCCATCTGACATCAGTGTCTCGTGTCATCAGTGCCACATATTAGTGCCATCTGTCATCAGTGCCAACGTATCAGTGCCATCTGTCATCAGTGCCACCTGTCAGTGTTACGTGCCATCTGTTATCAGTGTCACGTGTCATCAGTGCCACGTATCAGTGCCATCTGTCATCAGTGTCACGTGTCATCAGTGCCACGTATTAGTGCCATCTGTCATCAGTGCCATGTATTAGTGCCACCTGTCATCAGTGCCACATATTAGTGCCACGTGGTCTAATGCTCAGTAAGAGTAGCAGAATTTATTTTGGGGTGTCATTTGTGGTATACACATGCCATGCGAGAGAAATAACCTATTAAAATGACAATTTTGTGGAAAAATAAAAAATAAATAAAAAATCTTCATTTGCAAAGAATTGTGGGAAAAAATTACATCATCAAAAACCTCACCATGCCTCTTACTAAATACATTGGAATGTCTACTTTCAAAAAAGGGGTCATTTGGGGGGTATTTGTACTTTCCTGGCTTGTTCGGGTCACCAGAAATGAGATAGGCCACCAGTACATCAGGTGTGATCCATTTTTTATGATTTGCACCATAGCTTGTAGACTCTCTAACTTTCACAATGACCATATAATATCCACTAATTTGGGTTATTTTTTACCAAAGATATGTAGAAGTATAAATTGTGGCCAAAATATATGAAGAAAAATTAATAATTTGCAAAATTTTATCACAGAAACAAAGAAAAAATAGTTTTTTTTCCAAATTTTCGGTATTTTTTCATTTATAGCGTAAAAAACAAAAAACCCAGATGTGATCAAATACCACCAAAAGAAAGCTCTATTTGTGGGAAAAAAAGGACAAAAAATTAATTTGGGTACAGTATTGCATCACTGAGTAATTGTCCTTCAAAGTGTGAGAGCACCAAAAGCTGAAAATTGGTCTGGTCACAAGGGGGGTTTAAAGAGGAAGTAGACCCTGATAGGTTTACTTCCTCTTTGTTTCCCTGCAAAGATAAAGCATAATTGACTACTATGCATTGCATAGCAGTCCATTATGTGTCACTTACCTGTGACACAGGAGCCAGCGAAGTCACCGATGTCCCCTTGTGTACGGATCATCCATCTACTTGGTGCGTCTCGCTGCTCCGGCGCTGTCATTCGACGGAGCCGCAATGACGTCACTCATGCGCATGCGCACGGGAGCCGACACTCGTGGCATATTGCCGTTAACAGTGGTGCACTCAATGCGCCTGCGCGCCGCTGTCTATAGCGCATGCGCCGTAGGCAGCAGTGCCTGTCTTTTGGCAAATATCTCCTAAACCGTGTAGGTTTAGGAGATATTTCTTGGACCTACAGGTAAGCCTTAATCACTTCAGCCCTGGACCAATTTGCAGCCAAAGGACCAGGCCCCTTTTTGCGATTCGGCACTGCGTCGCTTTAACTGACAATTGCGCGGTCGTGCGACGTGGCTCCCAAACAAAATTGGCGTCCTTTTTTTCCCACAAATAGAGCTTTCTTTTGATGGTATTTGATCGCCCCTGCGGTTTTAATTTTTTGCGCTATAAACAAAAATAGAGCGACAATTTTGAAAAAAATGCAATATTTTTTACTTTTTGCTATAATAAATATCCCCAAGAAATATATAAAAAAACATATTTTTTCCTCAGTTTAGGCTGATACGTATTCTTCTACATATTTTTGGTAAACAAAATCGCAATTAGCGATTATTGATTGGTTTGCGCAAAAGTTATAGCGTTTACAAAATGGGGATAGTTTTATAGCATTTTTTTATTAATATTTTTTTTTTTACCAGTAATGGCGGCGATCAGCGATTTTTATTGTGACTGCGACATTATGGCGGACACATCGGACATTTTTTGACACATTTTTGGGACCATTGTCATTTATACAGAAATCAGTGCTATTTAAATGCACTGATTCCTATGTAAATGACAGTGGCAGTGAAGGAGTTAACCACTAAGAGGCGGGGACAGGCTAAGTGTGACGTGTGTGTGTTTTTTTTTTTTTACAGTAGGGGGCGGGGCTTTACGTCTGACGTCACTGATCGGCTTTCCCGATGACAGGGAACAGCCGATCAGTGACAGGCAGTGTAGGAAGCACGGGGAGAGGTTTGTTTACACAGACCTCCCCCCGTTCTTCAGCTCTGTGACCCGATCGTGGACACCAGCGGCGATCGGGTCCGCTGGTCCCGCGGCCGCGGTCACGGAGCTCAGGAACGGGTCGCGAGCCCGCCGGTGGCGGCGCGCGCGACCCACGGCTGGGCAAATTAAAGGGGACGTACCGTGACATTCTGCCGACGTATATGTGCAGGGGGCGGTCCAGAAGTGGTTAATCTAGGCTTACATGTAGGTCAAAGTGGTTTGTAAGGGTTTACAACCACTTTAAGTGCCCAGTTGTCAAGTGGTTAAAGATTTCTTTTTATGAAGGTCCCTGGGGCAGATTCTGATTGTTTTCCTGGATAATTGGATTGGATATAACACCGGCTCCACATATCCAGAAATAAAATGGTGCGCGGGGCCTGAGCGTCAAACAATTACTTCTCAAAGGAGTAAGAGGACAATGGGAATGCCTTGGTTCTTTATTATATTTATATATATATATATATATAAGAGATTAGTACAATGGTAAGAGATACTTCAGATTGCAACACGGCAAAGTCAATGAATCGTGTAATTATCACCCAATTTGCTACGGTTGTTATATGACACGACAAAAAACAGCAATACTACAACAAAAGAAGAAGAAACAAAGAATTGATTTTTGAAGAAAATAATTGCACTATTGAAGGTTTCAGACGACCGGCAGATCGGATTATTTTCCTGATTCTTTACCTAAAGATTTAGTTACCGCTCTAATTCATCCCCAAGGTGTTCTATCAGGTTGAGGTCAGTGCAGGCCAGTCAAGTTCCTCCACCCCAAACTCGCGTATCCATGTTTTTATGGACCTTACTCCTAGAGTAAAAATCGAATAACATGTTATTATTTATGGTATTAAGGTTTGAACATGCACTACAGATACAGATTTAGCATTTGCCATATATAACTTGTATTAATTTTGACGTTGAATTTCAATTTAGTTTTAGTCGTATTTTATTCTAATAAATTACCGGTAGGTTTAATTTCATTGAGGAAAATATATTTGTCGATGAAACTAGATTTCGAAAGGCCAAATTTTCCTGAAGTGAGGACATTTCTAAAGATGAATTGAAAGGTTGGAGTAAAACAGCAGGAGTAAGTAATCAGTGGGTCACTGTTCAAGTCTACCATCCTGGAGGCAACTCGATTATATGTCAGGCAAGTTAGTAAGAGTAAACGGAAGAAAAAAAAACAATATGGTTCACTAAAGAGGTAAGTAGGATAGTAAAGGAAAATAAATAAATCAGCATATAGGAGACTCAAGGAAACAGGAAGTGTAGCTGACCGAGAAGAGTATAAAAATAGACAAAAGGAGGCCAAACACATTATCAGTGCTGTCAAAGCCCAGAAAGAGGAAGAAATTGCTAAGTCTATTAACCACTTCCCGACCGGCGCACACAGATGTACGTCGGCAGAATGGCATGGACGGGCAAATGGGCGTACAGGTACGTCCCTTTAAATTTGCCGCCATGCCATCGCGTGCGCGTGCGTTGTTCGGGACCTCCATGAGTCCGATCGCAGTCGATCGCCGCTGGGATACCCGCGATTGTCTCACAGGGAGGAAGAACGGGGAGATGCTAGTGTAAACAAGCATCTCCCCGTTCTGCCTAGCAACAGTTCTCTCCTCCCTGTGATTGGAGCAGAGATCAGTGACGTGTAAAACAGAGCCACGCCCCCCCCCCCACAGTTAGCAACACGCCCCTAGGACACACTTAACCCCTACACTGCCACCTAGGGGTTAACCCATTCACTGCCAGTGTCATTTACACAGAAATCAGTGCATTTGTATAGCACTGATTACTGTATAAATGACAATGGTCCCAAAAATATGTCACAAATGTCCGATGTGTCCGCCATAATGTCGCAGTCATGATAAAAATCGCTGATCGCTGCCGTTACATACTACTATAAAAATGCCATAAAACTATCCGCTATTTTGTAAACACTATAACCTTTGCGCAAACCAATCAATAATCGCTTATTGCTATTTTTTTTACCAAAAATATGTAGAAGAATACGTATCGGCCTAAACTGAGGGAAAATAAATGTTTTATACATTTTTGGAGGATATTTATTATAGCAAAAAGTAAAATATAATGCGTTTTTTTTTTTTCAAAATTGACGCTCTTTTTTTGTTTATAGCGCAAAAAATAAAAACCGCAGAGGTGATCAAATACCACCAAAAGAAATCTCTATTTGTGGGAAAAAAGGACGTCAACTTTGTTTGCGAGCCACGTCGCACGACCGTGCAATTGTCAGTTAAAGCGACGCAGTGCTGAATCGCAAAAAGTGGTCTGGTCTTTGGCCAGCAAAATGGTCCGGTCTGAAAGTGGTTAAGAAAGAAGGTAAAACCTATTTTAGGTACATTAGTGATAGAAGGAAAAATACAATGGGATCACTAAAATGAAAACTGGGCACAACACATATGTTGAGGGAGACCAGGATGTAGCAAACCATTTAAACAATGACTTCTGTTCAGTCTTCTCAGAAATAAATTGTATTTACAATAACAAGTGAAAAATGGTGGTGTCATCATGTTGTGGGGATGATTTTCTTCAGCAGGGACAGGGAAGCTGGTCAGAGATGATGGGCCGACGGATGAAGCCAAATACAGGGCAATCTCAGAAGAAAACCTGAGATCTGCAAACAGGGGCGGACTGACAACTCACGGGGCCCCCGGGCAATAGGAGATTATGGGGCCCCCAGGCAATCAGAGATTATGGGGCCACACAGTATACACACACACACAGTATACAATCACACAGTATACACATACATGTACACACAGTATACACAGACATGTTTCTATTGGCTGAGAAGGTCCTGGAGAGGTGGGGCAGCTATAATCTCGGGATTTTTAGACCAAAAGGATGTCGGTAAGGGACATTTCAGAAACAGATGTAAAAAAAACACAGATTTTTACATACTGTCCCTGGTTTTACTGAGGCTGGCAACCCTGATGGGGCCCCCTAGTGGCCCGGGGCCCTCGGGAAGTGCCTGAGTGGCCGAATGGTCAGTCCGCTCCTGTCTGCAAAAGACTTGAGACTGGGGCGGAGGTTCACCTTCCAGCAGGACAACGACCCTAAACATACAGCCAGAGCTACAATGGAATGGTTTAGATCAAAGCATATTCATGTGATAGAATGGCCCAGTCACAGTCCAGACCTAAATCCAATTGAGAATCAGTGGCAAGACTTGAAAATTGCTGTTCACAGACGCTCTCCATCCAATCTGACAGAGCTTGAGCTATTTTGCAAAGAAGAATGGGC
>JAQSEC010000385.1:0-12222 GCA_028564925.1 Lithobates sylvaticus
CCATTGGGGAGATTTCCCTTCACTTCCTGTCCTGAAGACCACAACTTTTTGGATGTTTCCATCACTTTCAGTCCCAGTGATTGGGGGGGGGGGGGGGGGGGGGGGGGGGGGGGGGGTTCCTGTTCGGGAAGATGCTAAATTCATCTCAAGCTGTGCAGATACGATCCTGAAAAGCCAAACCGAACTACCGGGGGGGGGGGGGGCTACAGGCTAAAATTTTACGGACCGGAACTCCCTACATTTAAATTCCATCCCCCAAGTTTAGAGGATCACCCCAAAATGGAAACCTGCAAACCCAGTTAACCCCGGCAAGACCATCCAAAGAGGTGTGCCATGAGTGTCTAGACATGAAAGCCATGAGATCACCCCAAATATTCACCGCGCTTCACCGAACGGCAATGCCGATCCAATCACTGACCACAGTGAACCCTCGGTCGGCTTATTGTATCTCCGTAGAACCACAATGTAACATTTATAGCAGAGGAAAGGAGCACATAGGTGAGGAGATCCACAGCAAACCATGGAAGAATTCATCAGCACTCCAACCAGCCAATCAGCAAAGAGAACCCGTTTATAGTTTGTTTTCTTATAGTTAGATTAGAATCTGACGTGTTCTTCATTCGCATTTATAAACCCTTTTTTAAAGCCACGGCGCCAGGTCTATAGAGTGCGATCCCGCTCTAATCTATAGAAGAACCCAGAAAGATAGATGAACGCCCCACACAAGACTCAACACACAAGAAGCCCGGAATTTATACATCCGAATCAGCGAATGAGAGGCGCTTACTCCATGTATGAACAAATCTCAGGAAATGAAGACTATAGAAATTCTGCATCAGTAATTCCCGCCAATTTTTTGTTAGGTGTTCACGTTTGTCACTGTGTGATTAGTAGGGTGTGAGTCCTCGGGCCAACCCTCAACGTCTTGGGATGGGCGTGGACATAGGCCTTTTGGCTTGGTTCACTCTCTCTCACGGGGTCTCCCTTCGGGGGAATCCCACCGAGTACTTGGGTGGATCTGTCTCGGCAGACCTTCCAGAGAAAGGGGTCCATCTGATTTCGGCTAGTACCTCAGTCCCCGTCTGGAGCCTAACGCCCCGGGGGATCAGGGTAAGGTCCTTCCTAGGGAGGACCAGTGTAACACCTGTTGCACGTTTTGTGTCACTCTTTATGTGTGTGCACTTTTTTTGGGTGGAGTTTTTTTCGGGTGGAGTTTTTTGGGTGTGTTTGACACGTCACAGGCTTTTCAAAATAAAAAATAAAAATTCCGCCAGCGGGGTAAGAGCAGCTCTCTGTACTCCTCCGCAGTCACCTCCATGACCAGGATGGAGCTACATCCAGGGAAGCTTCATAGAGGTTCTAGTTTGGTTGCTTCCATAGATTGCAGTATGGCTGTACTTTACAGAGGCCCCCTGATAGGAATGTGCAACTTCAAAATATATTTGCAAATTAAAACTGAACTCTGAGAATGCGACAAAAACAACCCCCCTCCCCCCTCCCCGCACATTCCACATGTGAACATCTCTAATCTACACAGGCTGATCTCTCCCTGAATCTGATCCCTATTTGTAACTTCCCTCAGCTTAAGAAAATACATGGTAAGGTCTACTAATTCTTCAGAAAATAAGAAAACTGGGAGAAACATTCTGCCGGGTGGCTTAAAGGGGCTGCAGCTGCACAGGCCAGGGGCCCCTTTAGGCCACCTGGCAGAACGTTTCTCCTTGGTGTAAGTGGTTGCTCCATCCCTGCATTAAATGGGCAGCAAGGAAGAAAGAGAAGAGTAGAAGAGGACATTGATTGGCTGCTGTTATAGTTTAGGAGAGCCGCTCCCAGAAAACAGAGCAGGAAGACTTTAATTGGCCATTGCCATGGCTGAAGGATATAGAGAGCTGGGGACAGAGGTCGGGGGCACCGATATAGGCTGCAGGGGACACAAACAGCTAAAGGACTCCTGGCTGTATAGAGAGCTGTTGAGGGTGCCAGAGAAACCATGCAGGAGATTCTGGGCAGTGTGGGAAATGTCCTCTTGGGGGTGCCAGACCCAGAGAAGATACAGAGAAGCAGAGAAAGGGAGATGCACAAGGCTGTGGTGTGCTAGAGACCCCAGAGCTCCAGAGAGCCTCGCTGCTGTGCTTAGGAACCAAGTTACAAGAAACTTCAGTGGCAGCAAAATACAGGGCGGAGCCACAAGAAGAGGGTCACCACCAATGAGATGCCGGCCTGAAAGGGAATCCCAGAGCTGCGGGTTGCCCTTCACATGACCTCCCACAGGGGCTACGATCTATCTTCAATCCACAAACTTTCCGACCGTAGGAGCAGCCACCCAGGAACAGAACACCCCAAGGAGGACATCTTCTAAAGGTCTATGGGCCACCACAATTGCCATCTTGTGAGGGACTGAGAGTAAAGCCCCGCTGAGGGGGGGGGGGGGACTAAACTGTCCTTTATTTTCTCTGCCGATTACAAATGCTCACATTGGGGAGCGAGTGCACCAAGAATTAAAGGGCCCCAATGCCGGCAAAATTGAGTAGTTCCTTAGTGACTGAGGCTGGGTTCACACCATCCCCCGCATCCGTCTCGTAGTAGGGGTCCGGTGCGCCCGGCAAAGTAATGCACTGGGTTCTACCAGCCTGCCCCAATCTACGCACCTACACTCAAGAATGAAACTACAAATAGTTGATAGAATTAAACAGTATATTTGTTAGTACTTCTCAATAAAAGGCAAATCAATACAAAGGGTACAGTACAGGTGGGGAGGCAGAAAGACACAATAGAGGGATAAGAGGGCGGGGGAGGGGAAGGGCACAATATTGGTTCCAGGACACTGCCTTTGGACATGTCCATCATGGAACAGATTGTCCTTTTACTCCGCTTCACCAGGAAGCCTTTAGGCATGTCTGCGGTGGAAGCGGTGCAGCCTTTTTATGGGGGGGCATCAGAGCAGCCTGGGGGGCAATTGCCCCCCCCCCCCCAGCCCGGTCCGCCCCTGGCTAGGACCCTTGCAATGTGGAAAAGGGAAGGATTTTTTATTTTTCCTTTTACAATGAAATGGGAATTTCATGGTTATTCATACAATTCGGTTGTATTATGTGTAGACAAATTAGGAGTAACACAGTTGTAGCTAAAAATGAGTTTAGCGATCCATTTCAAAGGTCAATGTCAACGATGGAGCGCGTGGAAACCACAACACTCTCCCCATGAGGTGGGAGAGTTTCCCGCACTCGTCTCTCTTCCAGCAAGGCGCCTTTTTCTTATAGATCACTCGACGCCGCGAGTCATTGTTTACGTTTCCAAGCGCCATTCTGCTAGAAGTGTCAAAGTGTCACCTCTGATGGAGCGCCGCTGCTTCTGAAAGCAACGGAACAAAACCATGTATATATGTATAAAAGAAAAAGAATAAGAGGGGGGAAATAAAAAGAAAGAAACAACAAGCGGGAGAACTAACGAGAAAAATGATAAAAACAGATACAGAAAAGGACAAATAATAGAAACAGGAGTGATAGGGAAGAGGAATAGAACATCGAATTAGACATGTGCACTGCCGAAATTTTTTTCGTTTTCTTGTTTTTCTTTTTTCATTATGATTGCAATTTGTAAATTTGAAAATTTGTAAATTTGAAAATTTGTAAATTCGAAAATTCGTAAATGCGAAAATTTTTAAATTTGTAAATTAGGAAATTTGAAAATTCGTAAATACAAAAAATAAGAAAGAAAATCAAAAGTTCTAAATAATAACTAACTTATAATAACGAACTATTAAATCATAGGTATTGGAATTTCCTTTCAAATTTAGCTGTTAGTGAATGTAACGAACACGTAATCTGAAGTTACGTATTATCCAATGTAAAAAATATATATAAAAGCAAAAGAGAAGGCCTTTAAAAAATACAAGGTTGAGGGATCATCATCAGCATTCCAACTTTACAAAGAATGCAACAAGATATGCAAGGGTGCAATTAGGGCGGCAAAGATAGAACACGAAAGACACATAGCGGAGGAGAGCAAAAAAAATCCCAAGAAATTCTTTTAAGTATGTAAACAGTAAAAAAGGGAGGACAGACCATATTGGCCCCATAAAGAATGAGGAATGACATCTGGTTACAAATGGATTGAAAACTGGCTACAAGGGCGAGTTCAGAGGGTGGTGATAAATGGGGAGTACTTGGAATGGTCGGGGGTGGGGAGTACTCGGGATGGTCGGGGGTGGGTAGTAGTCGGAATGGTCGGGGTGGGGAGTACTCGGGATGGTCGGGGGTGGGGAGTACTCGGAATGGTCGGGGGGTGGGTAGTGGGGTCCCCCAGGGTTCTGTGCTGGGACCAATCCTATTTCATTTGTTCATAAACGACCTGGAGGATGGGGATGGGGGAAACAGCTCAATCTCTGTATTTGCGGACGATACTAAGCTAAGCAGGGCAATAACTTCTCCGCAGGATGTGGAAACCTTGCAAGAAGATCTGAACAAATTAATGGGGGGAGGGGCAACTACATGGCAAATGAGGTTCAATGTAGAAAAATGTAAAATAATGCATTTGGGGGGCAAAAATCTGAATGCAATCTATAGACTGGGGGGAGGGGACCTCTGGGGGGGATCTAGGATGGAGAAGGACCTGGGGGTCCTAGTAGATGATGGGCTCAGCAATGCCAAGCTGCTGCTAACAAAGCAAACAGAATATTGGCATTAAAAAGGGGATCAACTGGTCCGGCCGCACCTGGAGTATGCTGTCCAGTTCTGGGCACCAGTCCTCAGGAAGGATGTACTGGAAATGGAGCGACTACAAAGAAGGGCAACAAAGCTAATAAAGGGTCTGGAGGATATTAGTTATGAGGAAAGGTTGTGAGCTCTGAACTTATTCTCTCTGGAGAAGAGACGCTGAGAGGGGATATGAGTTCAATATATAAATACCGGACTGGTGTCCCCACAATATATAAAATACCGGACTGGTGACCCCACAATATATAAATACAGGACTGGTGACCCCACAATATAGAAATACCGGACTGGTGACCCCACAATATAGAAATACCAGACTGGTGACCCCACAATATAGAAATACCGGACTGGTGACCCCACAATAGGGAGAAAACTGTGAAAGGGAGTTTAACAAGACTCGTGGCCACTCGCTAAAATTAGAAGAAAAGAGGTTTAACCTTAAACTACGTAGGGGGTTCTTTACTGTAAGAGCGGCAAGGATGTGGAATTCCCTTCCACAGGCGGTGGTCTCAGCGGGGGGCATCGATAGTTTCAAGAAACTATTAGATAATCACCTGAATGACCGCAACATACAGAGATATACAATGTAATACTGACATATAATCACACACATAGGTTGGACTTGATGGACTTTTTTCAACCCTCACCTACTATGTAACTCTGTATATGTTACTTCACAAGATTAGAAAAAAAAAAAAACATGCATTATAGATGAGGGAGATGAGATGGGGGTGGGGGGGAGGTGGGGGGTTAATATCTGTCCGGAGATGAGCTTTAGGAAGTGATAATCTGTGTTGTAATCCTTGTAAATGGACTTTTACATACAGAATCCATTCCGAATCAATAATATAACACACATGCGGTATGTGTAGCTCCGAGATGTAACGCAGAGAGTTGAAAGCTTAATGCCGGGGTCACCAACCTTCTCCACCCCCGAGGAGGAGGCCGGCCGGGGTCACCAACCTTCTCCACCCCCGAGGAGGAGGCCGGCCGGGGTCACCAACCTTCTCCACCCCCGAGGAGGAGGCCGGCCGGGGTCAGAGCCATCATAGTGGGTTCATGTTTGGCTCGGCTTGTTATGACTGAAGTCATCAGGGAGGTGAGTTGTGGTGGTTCTCATCCTTGGTATTGGATGACATAATATCTTGTATATCCTTCTATGGACCCATTGATGGGTTGCAGGATATGCTCTGATAGTTGCTGCCATTGTTGTATTATTTGGCCCTAGGGTCACCGGTATACACTATGATTCCAAAAGTATCGGGTCAGCCCTCCAAATCATTGGATTCAGGTGTTCCAATCCCCTCCATGGACACAGGTGTATAGAATGGAGCTCCCCGGCATGCATGGTGAAGGAACGGGTCGCTCTCAGGAGCTCAGTGTATACAGCGTGGTACCGGGATAGGTGGCCACCTGTGTAATAAGTCCATCCGTGACATTTCCTTCCTACTAAATATTCCACAGTCACCTGTTAGCGATATCATAACAAAGTGGAAGCCACTGGGAACAACAACTCCGCCACGAAGTGGTCGGCCACGGAAAATGACAGAGCGGGGTCAGCACATGCTGAAGTGCACAGAGCACCGAAATCACCAACTGTCTGCAGAGTCAATAGACACCGACCTCCAAACTTCATGTGGCCTTCAGATCAGCACAACCACAATGTGTAGAGATCTTCTATGGCCGAGCAGCTCCATCCAACCTTCCTTCACCAAGTGTAATGCAAAGCGTCGGATTTAGTGGTGTAAAGCACACCGCCACTAGACTAGAGCAGAGGAGGCGTGTTCTCTGGAGTGACCAATCACGCTTCTCTGTCTGGCGATCTGATGCACATGTCTGGGTTTGGTGGTTGCCAGAAGAGTGGTACTTGCCTGACTGCATTGTGCCAAGTGTAAAGTTTGGTGGAGGGGGGGATTATGGTGTGGGGGGAGGGGGGATTATGGTGTGAGGGTTGTTTTTCAGGGGTTGGTTTGGCCCCCTAGTTCCAGTGAAGGGAACCCTTAAGGCGTCAGCATAACAAGACAATTTGGACAATTTCATGCTCCCAACTTTGTGGGAACAGTTTGGGGACGGCCCTTCCTGTTCCAACATGACTGCCCACCAGTGCACAGAGCAAGGTCCATAAAGACATGGAGGAGCGAGTTTGGGGTGGAGGAAGTTGAACCTGCACAGAGTCCTCATCTTTATCATAGGCTCTATGGTGATTGGTTGATTTGATTTGACTTGTAGAGTATTCTTTATATGTATTGGAATTTCCTTTCAAATTTGGCTGTAATGCCGCGTACACACGGTCGGAATTCTCGTCGGAAAAAGCTCTGATGGTTTTCCTGTCGGAATTCTGACGGAATTTCGCTCAAACTGTCTTGCCTACACGCGGTCACACCAAATTCCGACGGTCAATAACACCGCGGCATACAACACGTACGACGGCACTATAAAAGGGAAGTTTAATACTTCCGAGCATGCGTCGAATTATTTCCGAGCATGCATCGAATTGTTTCTGAGCATGGGTCGCATTGTTTCCGAGCATGCGTCGAATTGTTTCCGAGCATGCATCGAATTGTTTCTGAGCATGGGTCGAATTGTTTCCGAGCATGCATCGAATTGTTTCCCAGCATGCATCGAATTGTTTCCGAGCATGCGTCGAAATTGTTTCCGAGCATGCATCGAATTGTTTCCGAGCATGCATCGAATTGTTTCCGGGCATGCATCGAATTGTTTCCGGGCATGCGTCGAATTGTTTCCAAGCATGCATCGAATTGTTTACGAGCATGTATCGAATTGTTTCCGAGCATGCATCGAATTGTTTCTGAGCATGGGTCGAATTGTTTCCGAGCATGCATCGAATTGTTTCCGAGCATGCGTCGAATTGTTTCTGAGCATGCGTCGAATTGTTTCTGAGCATGTATCGAATTGTTTCCGAGCATGCATCGAATTGTTTCCGAGCATGGGTCGAATTGTTTCCGAGCATGCGTCGAATTGTTTCCGAGCATGCGTCGAATTGTTTCCGAGCATGGGTCGAATTGTTTCCGAGCATGGGTCGAATTGTTTCCGAGCATGGGTCGAATTGTTTCCGAGCATGCGTCGAATTGTTTCCGAGCATGCGTCGAATTGTTTCTGAGCATGGGTCGAATTGTTTCCGAGCATGGGTCGAATTGTTTCCGAGCATGCGTCGAATTGTTTCCGAGCATGCGTCGAATTGTTTCCGAGCATGCGTCGAATTGTTTCCGGGCATGCGTCGAATTGTTTCCGGGCATGCATCGAATTGTTTCTGAGCATGGGTCGAATTGTTTCCGAGCATGCGTCGAATTGTTGTCCGAGCATGCGTCGAATTGTTTCTGAGCATGGGTCGAATTGTTTCCGAGCATGCGTCGAATTGTTTCCGAGCATGGGTCGAATTGTTTCTGAGCATGCGTCGAATTGTTTCTGAGCATGTATCGAATTGTTTCTGAGCATGGGTCGAATTGTTTCCGAGCATGCGTCGAATTGTTTCTGAGCATGGGTCGAATTGTTTCTGAGCATGGGTCGAATTGTTTCCGAGCATGCGTCGAATTGTTTCCGAGCATGCGTCGAATTGTTTCTGAGCATGGGTCGAATTGTTTCCGAGCATGGGTCGAATTGTTTCCGAGCATGCGTCGAATTGTTTCTGAGCATGGGTCGAATTGTTTCCGAGCATGGGTCGAATTGTTTCCGAGCATGCGTCGAATTGTTTCCGAGCATGCGTCGAATTGTTTCCGAGCATGCGTCGAATTGTTTCCGGGCATGCGTCGAATTGTTTCCGGGCATGCATCGAATTGTTTCTGAGCATGGGTCGAATTGTTTCCGAGCATGCGTCGAATTGTTTCCGAGCATACATCGAATTGTTTCCGAGCATGGTCGAATTGTTTCCGAGCATGCGTCGAATTTTTGCGTGTCGGAATTCGGCCAGCAAAATTCCGATGGTGTACATGCTCGCATTTTACGATGAAAAGCTCTCATCGGCCTTTTGCTGTCCGGAGTTCCGATCGTGTGTGCGCGGCATTAGTCAACATAGCGAATACAAATTTATCCAAAGTTATGAATTATCTGAAATAACGAATGACGCATCTAAACAAATGGAACGGAACAAATTAATAATAACAAGTTTTTATTATTATTATTTATTATTATAAATTCATCACGTTCCATTTGTTTAGACATTCGTTATTTTGGATACATTTGTATTCGTTATGTTGACTAACAGCCAAATTTGAAAGGAAATTCCAATACCTATAATTTAATACTTAGTAATAGTTGAGTTATTCTTAATTGGTTATTATTTCAGATTTTTGAATTTTTGGGTTTCCAGATTTTCGAATTTACGAATATTCGGAAAATTAGTTCAGTGGGTTCTCTTTAACTTGGTTATTTCCGAATCAACTAATTTGTCGAATTTGGAACGAAATGAATTGCACATGTCGGCTGTTTGACCTATTAGGGGATTGTTGATTAGAATCCTCGAGGCTTTTCTTAGTTATTCAATGCATTGTAATCCTTGTAAGTGGAAATCTCTCATCGGCCACTTTATTAGGTACACCGGTTCAGTCGCTCGGTAATACAAATTGCTAATCAGCCAATCACACGGCATCAACTCAATGCATTTCGACATCTAGACGTGGTGAAGACAACTTGCTGAAGTTACAACCCGAGCATCAGAATGGGGAAGAAAGGGGATCTCGGTGACTTTGAACGTGGCACGGTTGTTGGTGGCAGACGGGCCGGTCTGAGTATTTCTGGGATTTTCACACACAACCATCTCTCGGGATTACAGAGAATGGTGGGAAAAAGAGAACATATCCAGTGAGCGGCGGTTGTGTGGAGGAAAATGCCTTGTTGAGGTCAGAGGAGAATGGGCAGACTGGTTCCAGATGATAGAAAGGCAACAGTAACTCAATAACCCCTCGTTACATCCAAGGTATGCAGAATACCATCTCAGAACACACAACACATCCAACCTTGAAGCAGATGGGCTACAGCAGCAGAAGACCACACCGGGTGTCACTCCTGTCAGCTAAGAACAGGAAACTGAGGCTACAATTGGCACAGGATCACCAAAATTGGACAATAGAAGATTGGAAAAACGTTGCTGGTCTGATGAGTCTGGATTTCAGCTCCGACATTCAGATGGTGGGGTCAGAATTTGGCGCATGGATCCTTCCTGCCTTGTATCACCGGTTCAGGCTGGTGGTGGGGGTGTAATGGTGTGGGGGATGGGATATCACCGGTTCAGGGTGGTGGTGGGGGTGTAATGGTGTGGGGGATGGGGTATCACCGGTTCAGGCTGGTGGTGGGGGTGTAATGGTGTGGGGGATGGGATATCACCGGTTCAGGCTGGTGGTGAGGGGGTGTAATGGTGTGGGGGATGGGTATCACCGGTTCAGGCTGGTGGTGGGGGTGTAATGTGTGGGGGATGGGGTATCACCGGTTCAGGCTGGTGGTGGGGGTGTAATGGTGTGGGGGATGGGATATCACCGGTTCAGGCTGGTGGTGGGGGGTGTAATGGTGTGGGGGATGGGGTATCACCGGTTCAGGCTGGTGGTGGGGGTGTAATGGTGTGGGGGATGGGATATCACCGGTTCAGGCTGGTGGTGGGGGTGTAATAGTGTGGGGGATGGGGTATCACCGGTTCAGGCTGGTGGTGGGGGTGTAATGGTGTGGGGGATGGGATATAACCGGTTCAGGCTGGTGGTGGGGGGGTGTAATGGTGTGGGGGTGGGGTATCACCGGTTCAGGCTGGTGGTGGGGGGTGTAATGGTGTGGGGATGGGATATCACCGGTTCAGGCTGGTGGTGGGGGTGTAATGGTGTGGGGGGATGGGTATCACCGGTTCAGGCTGGTGGTGGGGGTGTAATGGTGTGGGGGATGGGATATCACCGGTTCAGGCTGGTGGTGGGGGTGTAATGGTGTGGGGGATGGGGTATCACCGGTTCAGGCTGGTGGTGGGGGGTGTAATGGTGTGGGGGATGGGGTATCACCGGTTCAGGCTGGTGGTGGGGGTGTAATGGTGTGGGGGATGGGGTATCACCGGTTCAGGCTGGTGGTGGGGGTGTAATGGTGTGGGGGATGGGGTATCACCGGTACAGGCTGGTGGTGGGGGGTGTAATGTGTGGGGGATGGGGTATCACCGGTTCAGGCTGGTGGTGGGGGTGTAATGGTGTGGGGGATGGGATATCACCGGTTCAGGCTGGTGGTGGGGGTGTAATGGTGTGGGGGATGGGATATCACCAGTTCAGGCTGGTGGTGGGGGTGTAATGGTGTGGGGGATGGGATATCACCGGTTCAGGCTGGTGGTGGGGGTGTAATGGTGTGGGGGGATGGGATATCACCAGTTCAGGCTGGTGGTGGGGGTGTAATGGTGTGGGGGATGGGATATCACCGGTTCAGGCTGGTGGTGGGGGGTGTAATGGTGTGGGGGATGGGTATCACCGGTTCAGGCTGGTGGTGGGGGTGTAATGGTGTGGGGGATGGGATATCACCGGTTCAGGCTGGTGGTGGGGGTGTAATGGTGTGGGGGTGGGATATCACCGGTTCAGGCTGGTGGTGGGGGTGTAATGGTGTGGGGGATGGGATATCACCGGTTCAGGCTGGTGGTGGGGGTGTAATGGTGTGGGGGATGGGATATCACCGGTTCAGGCTGGTGGTGGGGGTGTAATGGTGTGGGGGATGGGATATCACCGGTTCAGGCTGGTGGTGGGGGTGTAATGGTGTGGGGGATGGGGTATCACCGGTTCAGGCTGGTGGTGGGGGTGTAATGGTGTGGGGGATGGGATATCACCGGTTCAGGCTGGTGGTGGGGGGTGTAATGGTGTGGGGGATGGGATATCACCGGTTCAGGCTGGTGGTGGGGGTGTAATGGTGTGGGGGATGGGGTATCACCGGTTCAGGCTGGTGGTGGGGGGGGGTGTGGGGGAATGGTGTGGGGGGGATGGGATATCACCGGTTCAGGCTGGTGGTGGGGGTGTAATGGTGTGGGGGATGGGATATCACCGGTTCAGGCTGGTGGTGGGGGGTGTAATGGTGTGGGGGATGGGATATCACCGGTTCAGGCTGGTGGTGGGGGTGTAATGGTGTGGGGGATGGGTATCACCGGTTCAGGCTGGTGGTGGGGGTGTAATGGTGTGGGGGATGGGTATCACCGGTTCAGGCTGGTGGTGGGGGTGTGTAATGGTGTGGGGGATGGGATATCACGGTTCAGGCTGGTGGTGGGGGTGTAATGGTGTGGGGGATGGGGATATCACCGGTTCAGGCTGGTGGGTGGGGGTGTAATGGTGTGGGGGATGGGATATCACCGGTTCAGGCTGGTGGTGGGGGTGTAATGGTGTGGGGGATGGGATATCACCGGTTCAGGCTGGTGGTGGGGGTGTAATGGTGTGGGGGATGGGATATCACCGGTTCAGGCTGGTGGTGGGGGGTGTAATGGTGTGGGGGATGGGTATCACCGGTTCAGGCTGGTGGTGGGGGGTGTAATGGTGTGGGGGATGGGTATCACCGG
>JAQSEC010000926.1:0-12246 GCA_028564925.1 Lithobates sylvaticus
GGATGCTTCTGTCGGCCGGAGAACCTGTCAGTGGTCAGAGGTAGAAGGGAAGCTGTCGCCACTAAGGGACCAACCACCTTATTACCAGGGATCACAGTGAGTAACTAAAGCAAGTATTCTCACCGAACGGGCACAGTGGAGAATCAGGAAACTTCAGGCAGTGATCTAGTCAGGGACCCAGCAAGCGGAGGTGACGCTTGCAGAGCAGCCTTGTGTGTCAAACCAGGGACCAAGCGGGCCGGCAGGGGTGAAGTTTGAGAAGTTTCTGAAGTGCCAAGCTAGGAACCCAGCAGGGAAGCGGGGGTGATGCTTGAGGAAGATACCACACTAAAGATTGGAGGAGCTCAAGGGATTCGGAGTTAGCGAATCAGTGGGTCTAGTGAGAGACCAGGAGCTCAGTGCTGAAGAACTACAAGGAGAAGTTGTAGTGAAGTTGCAGGAATTGTTACGTTGAGTTAGGAACTGTTAAAGACTGTTGCCATAGGAGACAGCATTCCTGCACGTGCAGATGTGGTTTCTCGCTGAGGCCTTTCCCTGCATGGCTGTCCTCCTATTGAAGTCTCTGTGTCTGCCGATTAAACTTGCAACTACTCAAGGGTGTCCTGGTCCTAACCCTCTTTCCCCCATAAAAGATTGTAAGAGGAATCAATATCTCTTTTGCATTCAAGAAGTGTCTGGTGCCCAATAACTTTCACCTTGTACCCACTATGCCTCGCAACCCACCACATACAGAAGGATGTCAGCTATCTTTGGCCTTGGAGGTTCTCATTAGACTGAAGGAGGCCGGAGACCTTGCTACATTAAAAAATCAAGAGATGAGTTTTCAGGGATCGTCTGAAAGTGGTTAAATAGGAGAAAATCGGACAGATTGGGGTAGAGCATTCCAGAGGATGGGAGAGGCTCTGGAGAAGTCCTGAAGGCAAGCATGGGATGAGGAGACAAGGGAATTTGAGAGCAGGAGGTCTTGGGAGGAGCGAAGAGAACGATTTAGGTTGGTATTTCAAAACTAGGTTAGAAATGTAGCTGGGGGCCAGGTTGTGGATGGCTTTGTAAGTTATAGTTAGTATCTTGAATTTAATTCGGTGACTGAGTGGCATATAATGGAGGGAATGGCAGAGGGGTATAGCAGACCCTGAGCAGTTTGTGAGGTGGATGAGCCTGGCAGCAGCGTTCATGATGGACTGAAGTGGGGATAGCCTATTTAGGGGTAAGCCAATGAGGAGGGAGTTGCAGTAGTCAAGGCGGGAGATGACCAGGAAGTGGATTAGAAGCTTTGTGGTGACATTGGTTAGGAAGGGGCATATCTTGGAGATGTTGCGGTGGTTGGGGTGGCAAATTTTGGATAGTGATAGGATGTGGGGCCGAAAGGTTAGTTCAGAATCCAGGATTACACCTAGGACCTTGGCGTTGGGGGACAGGTTGATAGTTGAGCCGTTGATATTGACAGAGAAATCAGGGGAAGCGGCACCTGAGGGAGGAAATATCATGAGCTCGGTTTTGAATAGGTTGAGTTTGAGGAAGTGATGTGACATCCAGGATGATATGTCTGCTAGTAAGTTGGTAATGCGTGAGGAGACAGATGGAGAGAGCTGGGGGGTGGAGAGATAGATTTGGGAGTCATCAGCGTAGAGATGATATTTAAAGCCATGGGAGGCAATCAACTGACCCAGGGAGGTGGTGCAGATTGAGAAAAGGAGAGGTCCAAGAACAGAACCTTGGGAGAGAAAGGAAGAGAAGAGGAGGAAGTAGAGTTGTAAGTGACACTGAAGGAGCGGAGGGATAGGTAGGATGAGAACCAGCGAAGAGTACAGTTACGGAGACCAAAGGAGTGGAGTTTGTTGAGGAGGAGGGGGTGGTCCACTGTGTCAAAGGCAGCAGAGAGATCCATGAGAAGTAGTACAGAATAGTGTCCACTGGTTTTAGCCGTTAGTAGGTCATTTGAGAGTTTAAGGAGAGCCGTTTCCTTGGAGTGTTGAGGGCAAAATCCGGACTGAAGGGGATTAAGAAGTTTATTCATGGTCAGATGGTCGCTTAATCGGTTGTAGACCAGTTTTTCAGGAAGTTTGGAGGAGAAGGCGAGTAAGGAGATAGGATGTAGGTTGTTAAGATTGGTGGGGTACAGTGAGGGCTTTTTAAGTATGAGGGTGACTAGCACATGTTTTAGAGAGTTAGGGAAGATGCCACAAGAGAGGGAGAGGTTGAAAATGTGAGTTAGAGAGTGTAGAATTGAGTCAGAGGGTGAGCGTAGCATTTGCGAGGGAGCAGGATCCAGGGGGCAGGTGGTTAGATGAGTGTTAGATAAAAGTTTAGCAACCTCATTAATAGTAGCAGGGTTGAATGAGGGAAGTAATGATTGTATCTGTGGACATGGGGTGTTGCATGGGGGAGGTTTTTGCGCATTGGAGATCTCCTCATGATTTGTATCAATCTTAGTTTTGAAGTGATTTGCGATCTCCTGGGCAGTGAGTGAGTTGGTGGGCGGAGGCAGTGGAGGACAGAGTACAGTGTTGAAGGTAGAGAACAGTTGACATGGACTGGATGAGAAGGTGTTAATGAGTGTGATAAAGTAGGTCTGTTTGGCAGTGTGAAGGCAGGAATAGTATTTTAGGAGGGCAGATTTATATTGTATGAAGTCTTCCTGGAACTTAGTCTTATGCCACGGACGCTCGAAAGCGCGGCTACGTTTTCTGAGACTTCTGGTGTCATCTGTTTGCCAGGGTTGTAGCAGTTGGGGCCTAATTCTGCGTGTAGTGAGGGGGGCAAGCTTGTCTAGGAAGGAAAACAGTGAGCTGTTGTAGATTAAAGTGGCTAGGTTGGGCCCGGGTGCTCGATGCGAACCCACGTTCGCATCGAGCACCGGGCGTTCGCTCGCTCGGCGAGCCCAGAACTATTTGGGCCGTTCGCATCACATTCGTGTGATGCGAGCGGCCCCGCAATGCATTGGGGCCGGCGCGGCCGGCGCAGTGCATTGCTGGCTGATGATTGGCCAAGCATGCACTGTGACCCCGCATGCTTGGCCAATCACAGCGCCGGAAACTCGGAGAGCAATAATTGGCTACAGGCAGGACGCCTGTAGCCAATTAAAGCTCAGGGGCTTTAGTACACGCCCCACCATTTAAAAGGCCGCCACGCCGTCGGCGCCGGTCACATGAGTTCCGGCTTTAGGAGAGATCAGTCTGCTGATTCTGTCTTTGCTTGATTCATTGCTCCAGAAAGATTTGCTCTTCTTTGCTAAACCATTGGCTAGTTCTTTGCTAAACCATTGCTACCTAAGTCATTGATCTTTCATTGCTGCTGATTGCACAGTTAGTGTGTTTTTAGCTGCTGCTGGGGATTAGTCTGGTGCGTGCTTACTGTTAGTACAGTATTGCAGTAGTACCAACCGCAGTGCTGTTAGCACAGCATTGCACCCCAAAGGCACCCATAGGACTTCTAGTGTGTTAGTGGCAGCAAACAGAGCTCCTATATTTTCTTCCAGAAGCACCCATAGGACTTCTAGTGTGTTAGTGGCATCAAACAGAGCTCCTATATTTTCTTCCCAGAAGCACCCATAGGACTTCTAGTGTGTTAGTGGCATCACACAGAGCTCCCATATTTTCTTCCCAGAAGCACCCATAGGACTTCTAGTGTGTTAGTGGCATCACACAGAGCTCCCATATTTTCTTCCCAGAAGCACCCATAGGACTTCTAGTGTGTTAGTGGCATCACACAGAGCTCCTATATTTTCTTCCCAGAAGCACCCATAGGACTTCTAGTGTGTTAGTGGCATCACACAGAGCTCCTATATTTTCTTCCCAGAAGCACCCATAGGACTTCTAGTGTGTTAGTGGAATCACACAGAGCTCCTATATTTTCTTCCCAGAAGCACCCATAGGACTTCTAGTGTGTTAGTGGCATCACACAGAGCTCCTATATTTTCTTCTCAGAAGCACCCATAGGACTTCTAGTGTGTTAGTGGCATCACACAGAGCTCCCATATTTTCTTCCCAGAAGCACCCATAGGACTTCTAGTGTGTTAGTGGCATCACACAGAGCTCCTATATTTTCTTCCCAGAAGCACCCATAGGACTTCTAGTGTGTTAGTGGCATCACACAGAGCTCCTATATTTTCTTCCCAGCAGCACCCATAGGACTTCTAGTGTGTTAGTGGCATCACACAGAGCTCCTATATTTTCTTCCCAGAAGCACCCATAGGACTTCTAGTGTGTTAGTGGCATCACACAGAGCTCCTATATTTTCTTCCCAGAAGCACCCATAGGGCTTCTAGTGTGTTAGTGGCATCACACAGAGCTCCTATATTTTCTTCCCAGAAGCACCCATAGGACTTCTAGTGTGTTAGTGGCATCACACAGAGCTCCTATATTTTCTTCCCAGAAGCACCCATAGGACTTCTAGTGTGTTAGTGGCATCACACAGAGCTCCTATATTTTCTTCCCAGAAGCACCCATAGGACTTCTAGTGTGTTAGTGGCATCACACAGAGCTCCTATATTTTCTTCCCAGAAGCACCCATAGGACTTCTAGTGTGTTAGTGGCATCACACAGAGCTCCTATATTTTCTTCCCAGAAGCACCCATAGGACTTCTAGTGTGTTAGTGGCATCACACAGAGCTCCTATATTTTCTTCCCAGAAGCACCCATAGGACGTCTAGTGTGTTAGTGGCATCACACAGAGCTCCTATATTTTCTTCCCAGAAGCACCCATAGGACTTCTAGTGTGTTAGTGGTATCACACAGAGCTCCTATATTTTCTTCCCAGCAGCACCCATAGGACTTCTAGTGTGTTAGTGGCATCACACAGAGCTCCTATATTTTCTTCCCAGAAGCACCCATAGGACTTCTAGTGTGTTAGTGGCATCACACAGAGCTCCTATATTTTCTTCTCAGAAGCACCCATAGGACTTCTAGTGTGTTAGTGGCATCACACAGAGCTCCTATATTTTCTTCTCAGAAGCACCCATAGGACTTCTAGTGTGTTAGTGGCATCACACAGAGCTCCTATATTTTCTTCCCAGAAGCACCCATAGGACTTCTAGTGTGTTAGTGGCATCACACAGAGCTCCTATATTTTCTTCCCAGAAGCACCCATAGGACTTCTAGTGTGTTAGTGGCATCACACAGAGCTCCTATATTTTCTTCCCAGCAGCACCCATAGGACTTCTAGTGTGTTAGTGGCATCACACAGAGCTCCTATATTTTCTTCCCAGAAGCACCCATAGGACTTCTAGTGTGTTAGTGGCATCACACAGAGCTCCTATATTTTCTTCCCAGCAGCACCCATAGGACTTCTAGTGTGTTAGTGGCATCACACAGAGCTCCTATATTTTCTTCCCAGAAGCACCCATAGGACTTCTAGTGTGTTAGTGGCAGCACACAGAGCTCCTATATTTTCTTCCCAGCAGCACCCATTTTTTATACTATATACACTACCGACTACAATGGCTGGAAGACCGCCAAGGAGAGGCAGAGCATGCCGAGGCAAGAACACAGGGCAGGCAGGCTCTGTTTCTAGAGACAACAGTGCTAGCCGTGGACGTGGTCGTGCATCGTCATCAGCACGTGGCCATGGGACACGCTTGTCTTTGTTTTCGGCAGCTGGACATGTGGAGCCGCATCATGCCGAAGGCTTGGTAGAATGGATGACCAAGCCCTCCTCATCCTCCTCATCCCCTCTCACCCAGGCTCAGGGTACTGGCAGAGCAGCTGCTAACGCGTACTCAATGGCATCATCAGCCACCCCTTCCCTAGACCCACCATGTCCTCCTGAGGAGTCCCCCGAACTCTTTGAGCACAATGTTGGGTACATGCTCCAGGAGGATGCCCAACGATTCGAAGGCTCGGATGATGATACCCAGCTTGAGGAAGGCAGTAGTGTGCACGCAGAGAGAGGGGATGCTGAAGGACAGCAATCTGGCAGTACTGTTCCACCAGCTGCAGCTTACTGCCAGGTTTGCTCTAGTGGTTAAGAGGGAGGGGATGATGAGGTCACTGACTCCACATGGGTGCCTGAAGGGAGAGAGGAGGAGGAGGATGAGGCGGCGTCACATGTCCAACGAGGCAGGATGCCCCCTGGAGGCCAGCTAGAGGCCAGCACAGCAACTGTACCACACCGCAGAGCTCCGCCTGTGCAGGGCGCTGCCTCTGCACGTTATCACAAAAGTTCTTTGGTGTGGGCCTTTTTTGAGACGAGTGCATCAGATCGCACCACTGCTATTTGCAATATTTGTCTCAAGCGTATCTCGCGTGGCCAAAACATCAGCCGCTTGGGCACCACAAGCATGAGCAGACATATGTCGACCTGCCATGCAGCTCGTTGGCAAGAACACATAAAATACCCACACCAAAGAACAAAGCGGACCTCTCCTTGCTCCTCATCAGCTGGGATGTCCATCCCCACTATATCTTCAGTCCTCTCTGAAAGCTGCTCTGAGAGGACTGAAGGTGTAGAATTAGGTGTGTCACAACCAAGTACTTGCAGTACACCGACGTCCGATTGTAGCAGGCAAATTTCCCTGCCCCAGCTGCTGGACCGTCGAAAGAAGTATACTCCCAGCCATCCACATGCCCAGCGGTTGAATGCTAGCTTGGCTAAATTGCTAGCACTTCAACTGCTGCCTTTTCAGTTGGTAGACTCGGGCCCCTTCCGCGAGTTTGATCAATGTGCGGTTCCTCAGTGGCAGGTTCCCAAACGCCACTTTTTCTCACGGAAGGCGATTCCGTCTCTCTACCGGCATGTGGAAGGCAATGTCCATGCCTCGCTGGACAGGGCGGTCAGCGGTAAGGTGCATATTACCGCTGACTCATGGTCCAGCAGGCATGGACAGGGACGTTATCTTTCTTTCACGGCCCATTGGGTCACTCTATTGGCAGCTGGGAGGGATGCAGGACAAGGTGCAGTAGTGTTGGAGGTTGTTCCGCCACCACGCCTCCAAAATGCTACTACTGGTTGTGACACACCTCTCTCCTCCACCCCCTCCTCTTCTTCTTCCTCCAGTGCTCTGTCCTCGGAACCAGCGGTGCTCCGTAGGCGTACAAGGGGCTACGCGAGTACGCAGGCAAAAAGATGCCATGCCGTGCTTGCGCTGGTGTGTTTGGGGGACAGGAGCCACACTGGGCCAGAGGTTCTGGCAGCTCTGCAGGGGCAGGCCGAGAGGTGGTTGACGCCACGCCAGCTTAAGCCAGGAATGGTCGTTTCTGACAATGGCACCAACCTCCTCTCCGCCCTGCGACAGGGGCAGCTCACCCATGTGCCCTGTATGGCTCACGTCCTCAACCTGGTGGTGCAGCGGTTCTTGGGCAGGTTCCCAGGCTTACAGGATGTCCTGAGGCAGGCCAGGAAAGTCTGTGTGCATTTCCGCTGATCTTATAATGCCAGTGCTCGGCTGACTGAGCTGCAAAAGGAGCTGAACCTGCCCAAGAACCGCCTAATATGTGACATGCCCACCAGGTGGAACTCAACGTTGGCCATGCTGCAGCGACTGCACACGCAGCAGAGGGCCATCAATAAGTACCTTTGCGACTACGGCACCAGGACAGGGTCAGGGGAGCTTGGCTTTTTTTCCCCACGCCAGTGGAGCATGATCAGGGATGCATGCACTGTCCTCTCACCATTTGAGGAGGCCACGAGGATGGTGAGCAGTGACAGTGCATGCATCAGTGACACTGTACCTCTTGTCCACCTGTTGGAGCATACGCTGCGTGGGATAATGGACAGGGCATTTGAGGCAGAACAGAGGCAGGAAGAGGAGGACTTCCTTGCCTCACAAGGCCCCCTTTATCCAGACAGTGTTCCTTCTGTCCCACCCATCACACAGGAAGAGGATGAGGAGGATTGTGTGAGCATGGAGGTGGAGCCTGGCACTCAGCATCAGCAGCAGCAGTCTTTTAGGGATGATGTACAGTCCCAACAAACCAGTGGACTTGTACGTGGCTGGGAGGAGGTGGCTGGCGATCATGTCATCCTCAGTGACCCAGAAGACTCCGGACCGAATGCCTCAGCTAACCTACGCTGCATGGCCTCCCTGATCCTGCAAAGCCTGCGGAAGGATCCTCGTGTTCTTCGGATCAAGGAGAGGGACCATTACTGGCTGGCCACTCTCCTTGATCCACGGTTCAAGGGTAAGGTTGCGGACCTTATCTTGCCGTCGCAGAGGGAGCAGAGGATGAGACATCTCAGGGAGGCCTTGCAGAAAGGTCTGTGCAACGCGTTCCCAGAAACTGGGAGGTTACAAACTCCTGGTCCTGGACGATGAGTTGCTGAGGCTTCGGTCAGTAGCAGAAGGAGCGGTGGGGAAGGTGGACGTCTGACCGATGCGTTCAGACAATTTTTTAGTCCGCAGCCCCAAGGTATGATCGGTTCCAGCAACCATCGCCAGCGTCTGATATACATGGTGCAGGAATACCTAGGGGCAAGGTCAGACTTGGACACCTTTCCCACCGAAAATCCTCTGGCTTACTGGGTCCTGAGGATGGATCACTGGCCAGAGCTTGCACAGTATGCAATTGAGCTACTGGCCTGTCCTGCATCCAGCGTTCTTTCCGAACGCACATTCAGTGCTGCTGGAGGATTTGTCACCGATCATAGGGTGCGCCTGTCCACCGACTCGGTTGATCGACTGACCTTCATAAAAATGAATCAGTCTTGGATCACCACCAGCTACCAGGCACCTGAAGTGGATATAACGGAATAATTTATAATGTCACATCCCTTCAAGACTGCCTATGCTGATGCTGAGTGACTGTCCTGTTATGTTCACTGACTATCCTCTTCCTCCTCCTCAATGATCCATGCCACCACACCAGTGCCTAAGGCACAATTTTTCAGCCCCTGTATAACAGGGGCGTGTACTTACAATTTTTTTTTTAAAAAATGCTTCGCAACAGGTGTGACTGCTGTGCTCCAAGTACAGTATCTGTGAGGGGTTGCAGTGTTGTGGCACCAGCACCAGTGCCTAAGGCACAATTTTTCAGCCCCTGTTGGGGCGTGTAATTACAATTTTTAGGCAATGCTTTGCAACAGGTCTCATTGCTGTGCTCAGAGTACAGTATCTGTGAGGGGTTGCAGTGTTGTGGCACCAGCACCAGTGCCTAAGGCACAATTTTTCAGCCCCTGTATAACAGGGGCGTGTAATTACAATTTTTTAAAAAGATGCTTCGCAACAGGTGTGACTGCTGTGCTCCAAGTACAGTATCTGTGAGGGGTTGCAGTGTTGTGGCACCAGCACCAGTGCCTAAGGCACAATTTTTCAGCCCCTGTTGGGGCGTGTAATTACAATTTTTAGGCAATGCTTTGCAACAGGTCTCATTGCTGTGCTCAGAGTACAGTATCTGTGAGGGGTTGCAGTGTTGTGGCATCAGCACCAGTGCCTAAGGCACAATTTTTCAGCCCCTGTATAACAGGGGCGTGTAATTACAATTTTTTAAAAAGATGCTTCGCAACAGGTGTGACTGCTGTGCTCCAAGTACAGTATCTGTGAGGGGTTGCAGTGTTGTGGCACCAGCACCAGTGCCTAAGGCACAATTTTTCAGCCCCTGTTGGGGAGTGTAATTACAATTTTTAGGCAATGCTTTGCAACAGGTCTCATTGCTGTGCTAAGCGTACAGTATCTGTGAGGGGTTGCAGTGTTGTGGCACCAGCACCAATGCCTAAGGCACAATTTTTCAGCCCCTGTTTAACAGGGGCGTGTAATTACAAATCTTGATCTAATAGTTCACAGCAGGGCCCATTCCTGCGCCCACCAAGAGTAACTATGAGGGCCTACAGTCTTGTGGCAACACCGTCCACCACCACCACCACCACCGCCAAAGGCCCAATTTTTCTGCCCTGTTCAACAGGTGCATGCAATTACAAATCTTGATCTAATAACTCACAGCAGGGCCCATTCCTGCACCCACCAAGAGTAACTGTGAGGGCTTACAGTCTTGTGGCAACACCGTCCACCACCACCACCACCAAAGGCCCAATTTTTCTGCCCGGTTCAACAGGTGCATGCAAGTACAAATCTTGATCTATTAACTCACAGCAGGGCCCATTCCTGTGCCCACCAGTCTTGTGGCTACACCAACATATAATAGGGCAAATTTCTGCAGAGTATATACGGCAGGCCCCTACTTTCAAACATCCAACTTACAAACGACTCCTACTTGCAAACGGAAAGAGAAAACAGGAAGTGAGAGGAAATCTACCCCTAGGAAGGGAAATTCTATCCTGTTAGATTTAATTTGGGAAAAAGGTATCTCCTCTCTACTGATGCTTTATCACCAATCCTTGTTTCAATTAAAACCCCACTTTTCCAAAAACATTTGTCATTGGGACGGAAAGTGAGGTGACATGTTCTGAACAGATGTGCAAAGACAGCAAATGTTACAGGGGTGATAACCCCTCCCTATGTTCTCCAAAAAGCTTAAAAATTGATTTTTTTGGGATGGAGCTACACTTCATAATGTACCTGTTCAGATTCTACTTAAGAACAAACCTACAGTCCGTGTCTTGTTTGCACCACCTATATAGTGCTGTTCAGAGTATATAGGGTTGTAGGTATAGGGTTTTATTTTGGGTGCGGGGTCCCCCTTAATATCCATACAAGACCCAAAGGGGCTGGGGGGGGGGGGGGGGTGATGGGGTAGCCATGCCATTTTTCTCAAGGATTTTCAGCCATATGGCGGCCAGGACAAGACATGACATTAAAGCCGCAAGTGGTTTTCAATGGCTTCTTTTTTTCCTTTACAAATGTCATTTTGTGCAAGGACAGTTCTAAACACGGGAAACACATGCCACTTCACAGGCATACTTTAGACACCCCCCAGGTACCATATTTAAAGGAAAATTTCACTTTTTTTTTTTTCACTTTATGCATCATTAAAATGACTGCTCCCGAAAAAACGTTAGTTTTTAAAAGTTCTTTTTGCATTGATATATGTCCCCTGGGGCAGGACCCGGGTCCCCAAACCCGTTTTATGACATTAACATGCATATTGGCCGTTGTAATTAGCAATTTTGATTTCGAACGTTCGCGTCCATTATAACGAATAGGGTTCGAAAATTCCCGCAAACTTTCAGTCCGTTCGAAGGTTCTGGTGCGAACCGAACCCGGGGGTGTTCGGCTCATCCCTAAGTATGAAGGGGCATGTCTCAGAGTACTGGAGGTTTTATCAGTATATGGATGTAGAATGAGCAAGAGTTGGCAGGAGCAATAGTAGGGAGAGGACAGAAGGCAGGGTGGTGGAGAAGAGGGGTGAAGCTATATGGGTGAAGCTATATGTAGCGCTGCTTTACCGTCGTTTTAACCGCGGTATTCGGCCGCTCGCGGTGCGGTTTTACCCCCGCGAGCGGCCGAAAAAGGGTTAAAGATCCCCACAGAGCGCTGCCGTAGCGGCGGTATTGCCGCGGTTTTACCGCGGTTTCCCATTCAAATCAATGGGAAGGAGCGGTATAGGAGCGGTGAACACACTGCTCCTATACCGCTCCAAAGATGTTGCTAGCAGGACTTTTTTTTGCCGTCCTGCTAGCGCACCGCTTCAGTGTGAAAGCCCGCCGGCTTTCACACTGGAGTGAATGGGGCAGGATTTTTTCAGGCGGTATACAGGTGCTATTTTTAGCGCTGTACCGCCTGAAAAACGCCCCAGTGTGAAAGGGGCCTAAGAGAGAGAAGCCCCTGCAATGTGCTGACCCCTTAAGGATGCTTAAATTTTATACTGTTATGAGAGTGGGGTGGAAGTTCGTTAATTAATCATGAGTGAATATAAGAATGCCTAACAATCAAAGTGGACCTTTCACTTCTAAAGTCAGAATAGCAAGAGGCCGGAGGCCAAGATAAGATCAACATATAAAACTTAGGTAAGATAGTCCAGAGCAACAAAAAACAACGTCATGTTTATGCACACAGGGCAACAGATAGAGAAGGCCACATACCAAAGACACATACACAGAAACAGCAAGCAGATCCCAATTATATGCAATCAGATGGACCCTTGCACCACACAGTTGAAGGTACATCTAAAGAAAATTGAATAAGAAAATCGCATAAAGTATGGCCAGCCTAAAGCCGAGTATACACTATTAATTTTTTTCCGTTCAACCCCACGGGTTGAGCAAAAAAAGTCGCCTCCGTCCGGAGCCGCTGTACTAGCCATGCGCAAGGTTAGTTCAGCGATCTCCCCCACTAAGCTGTTGTGCTCTGACAGGGGGTGACCCCCCGCCAGAACACTCCGATCAGCGGGGGGTGGGGGGATGGGGAATTGGCTGAGA
>JAQSEC010002169.1:0-12335 GCA_028564925.1 Lithobates sylvaticus
AGCCACTGTGCCCATCAAATGCAGCCAGTGTGCCCCATCAAATGCAGCCACTGTGCCCATGAAATGCAACCACTGTGCCCATGAAATGCAGCCACTGTGTCCATTATATGCAGCCACTGTGCCCATCATATGCAGCCACTGTGCCCATTAAAAATGCAGCCTCTGTGCCCATCGATTTCAGCCACTGTGCCCATCAATTGCAGCTACTGTGCCCATCATATGCAGGCTCTGTGCCCATAAAATGCAGCCTCTGTGCCCATCAATTTCAGACACTGTGCCCATCAATTGCAGCTACTGTGGCCATCATATGCAGGCTCTGTGCCCAAGAAATACAGCTACTGTGCCCATACCTCCCAACTTTTTGAGATGGGAATGAGGGACGCCTACTAGCAAAAGTATGTAGGTATAGGACACACCCCCTTGCCACGCCCCCTTAAAGGAAAAATAATCAAAAATAAAAGATTAGTTAAACCCACAAGGGCTTTTTTTTTTTTTACCACTACTATTCCTTTTATTGGCTTTTGAAATTTACAAATGCAGAAATTTAGAAATTGGATGAAAGGTTTAGCACTGGGAAACACTTTTTGATGGATAAAAAGTGCATTTTATATACATCTATATAGATCAGACCAAAATGAGGGACAAATGAGGAGGAAAGAGGGATAGAGGGATATTGCTTCAAATCAGGGACAGTCCCTAAAAATCAGGGACAGTTGGGAGCTATGACCGTGCCCATCAATTGCAGCCACTGTGCCCATCAATTGCAGCTACTGTGCCCATCATATGCAGCCTCTGTGCCCATCATATGCAGCCTCTGTGCCACGTCAATTGCAGCCTCTGTGCCCATCATATGCAGCCTCTGTGCCCATGAAATGCAGCCTCTGTGCCCCATCAATTGCAGCCTCTGTGCCCATCATATGCAGCCTCTGTGCTCATCATATGCAGCCACTGTACCCCATCAATTGCAGCCACCTTTTTTGAAGCCTATTAGAGCCTGTGGCTCTAATCAGGTACTTAAAAAAAACACCCTGCAACTGGAACTCCGAAAAGGGGCCGGACGCCTGAATAGAGTGTGGCAGCGGTGGCCATGGATAGATTCATGCAATGCAATGCATTAATCTATCCATTTGTCCTATAGAGGATGGCGTGATAGAGGGGGCGGCGCTCGTGCCCCCGAATGGACGGACCGCCCCTGATTGGGAGTATCTCACCAAAAATTAAATTTTTGTTGCAGGGGATGCATGAAATCTGACTTGTATCTTAGTGCAGACTTCTGGGAAAATCAGTGAGCCAATCACACAAGCAGTAAATTATGTTTCTGAGGGACTAATGCCCCGTACACACGGTCGGATATTCCGATGGAGAAAGTCGGATCGGATTATGTTGTCGGAAAATCCGATCGTGTGTGGGCTCTAGTGGACTTTTTCCGACGGAAAAAGTTTGACAGCAGGACCTAAAATTTTCCCACAACAAATCCGAACTTTCTCTGATCGTGTGTCGAGAATTCCGAAGTGCCACGCATGCTCAAAAAAAATTTGGAGACGAAAGCTATTGGCTACTGGCCTCTACATAGTCCCGTCGTACGTTTTATACGTCACCTCTTTCCGAACGATCAAATTTTCCGACAACTTTGTGCGACCGTGTGTATGCAAGACAAGTTTCGGCCAAAATCCGTTTGGAAAAAATCCGACGGATTTTGTGGTCGGAAAAAATCAGACGGATTTTGTGGTCGGAATGTCCGACCGTGTGTACGGGGCATAAGACTGGGAAGCCATTAAAGTTCAGTGCGTGTAAAGGCAGGTGTCCCAATACTTTTGATAATATAGTGTATATGTGATCTGGCGCACAGCTGGCGCCCTGTAGCAGTAAAACAGCTATAGGGCGGTCAGTAAGCGGTATGGCATGGCACACATAGGCAGTGCGGGTTATTGTGCTGCAGTAACCGGTGTAAAAATGTGGTTTTCATGTGTATTGCACAAGTTTGATTCCAGCTGAATGCCTGAGAACAGAGGCGGCTCTCTAATTAGGCAAATTAGGCGGTCGCCTAAGGCCTCGCACTCACAGGGGCCTCGCGGCCTCCAAATTTGCCTGTGCTCAGTCACTGATTCTCTCCCCCCCCCCCCTCTTTTCTGTGTGCTTGTATTTTTTTTTCCTACTACGGGCGTGAGTGGGGCCTCATGTAAGTTTTGCCTAAGGCCTCACAAAGCCTGGAGCCGCCTCTGCCTGAGAATAATAAGGATTTACAAGATATGTGTAAACATTATATTTTATTTTTTTTTACCATGAAAAATGGACCGGGGCCATAACCTGAACTGACCATAACCCAGATTTGATATCGGCCCCACAGTACCTCCCCGGCTTGTTTTGCCTCGCCTGGGCCCAGGCAGGAAATGTCCTCATTCTGTTTGTGTTCTGACGCACTCCCTCTGAAAGGTTACCAGACCCAAACAATGGCTTACATTTCATGGCTTTTCACAGATGTTTAGTCTCTCGCTGGTTTTCGAATTAAGACAGCTCCATTCTCCGTATTTTTAGTAAAAGCGACACGCCGGCTCGGCACAAGCCAGACAGACGGCGGATTCCACGTCGGCGATTGTTATGTCCAGTGCGGGGGGAAAAGACACATCACAACCCCACCCCTCCCGCGCCTCCCCGATAAACGGTTTGGCCGATACCGCGCTGCACTTAAAGACGATGTTGGCAAGAAAAACATTTTCTTTGAAAGTAACAATCTGCAACAGACGGGATTGTTATCTCCTCTTCAACTCACTTGGCTGCCCGTCACAAAGACAAAGCATCGCTAACTAAAGGAGACCTCATGTAGATCCTATTAGATTGTAAGCTCTGATGAGCAGGGCCCACTTAACCCTCTTGTATATTATTGTATTGTAATGGTAACTCCCTTTATATTGTAAAGTGCTGAGCAAACTGCTGGCGCTATATGACAACTTTCACACTGAGGCGCATTTTCAGGCGCTTTCGCGCAAAAAAAAAAAAAGCCTGAAAAGCTCACGAAAACCTATTTCCATTAACCACTTGCCGACCAGCCGCCGCAGTTGTACTGCGGCAGAATGGCACGGGCTGGGTGAAATGACGTTATGTTACGTCGCTTCGCCCTGTGGCCACTAGGGGCCCGCTGCTCGCCCCCGGAGCCGATGCGAGTGCCCGCCGGTCACGATCACCGCCAGGGCCGTTTTTAAGGCAGGGCAAAAGGGGCAGCTGCCCCGGGCCCTGTCATTGTTGTGGGGCCCAAAGCAGCTGCCTCATACTTGCCAACTATCCTGGTTTAAATCCCCTTGTCCCTTGAGGTTTTAGTCCCGTGCTGTGTCCTGATATCTCAGTGTGAAGTGCTGCTACTATTGCTGCCCAGCTCTGCCCTATTGTTGTGTAAAGATGACTCACCTGCAGACCCTGTGTTTACATGTAAATTACCGGCATTCATATGTAAATTGTGGTGGCATTCATATGTAAATTGTGGTGGCATTCATATGTAAATAGCTGTGGCCAGTGGCATTGCTATGTATATCATGCCCCCCTGAGGTCATATTCACAGTAATCTCTAGCAACCAATCAACAAGCAGAAATCATGTGCTGTAACCTCTAGCAACTAATCAGTGAGCCGTAATGTGTGCTGTAACCTCTAGCAACCAGTCAGTGAGCGGTAATGATACACTAACCTCTGGCAACCAATTGCAATAGCTGTCTGATCGGATTCAGTAAACTGATTTGGAGTCTATCTGCTATTTATTGTATGTCTCAGAGCAGGTAGAGAGCGAAACTGCATGGGGGGGGGGGGGGGGGGGGGGCCCAAGAAAAGTTTTGCCCAGGGTCCAATCATTATTAAAGACGGCCCTGGCTCCCACGATCGCTGCTGACACATGGAGAACCGGGATCTGTGTGTGTAAACACACATTTTTTTTGTTGGTCCTCTGAGGGGAGAAGAAACAGATCGTCTGTTCATACAGGAGTATGAACAGCGATCTGTCCTCTCCCCTACACAGTCCCCTCCCCTCTTCAGTTAGAACACACACTAGGGAACACATTTAACCCCTTGATTGCCCCCCTGGCGTTAACTTCTTCCCTGCCAGTGAAATTTTTACAGTAATCAGTACATTTTTATAGCACTGATCGCTGGATAAATGCCAATGGTCCCAAAAATGTGTCAAAAGTGTCCGACGTGTCCTCCATAATATCGCAGTCCTTATGAAAATCGCAGATCGCCGCCATTACTAGTAAAAAAAAATAATAATTATAAAAATGCCATAAAACTATTCCCTATTTTGTAGACGCTATAACTTTTGCGCAAACCGATCAATATACGCTTATTGAGATTTTTTAAAAAAAAAATATGTAGAAGAATACGTATCGGCCTAAACTGAGGAAAAAAAATCGTGTTTTTTTTTTTTATATATTTTTGGGGGATACTTATTATAGCAAAAAGTAGAAAAATATTGTGTTTTTTTCAAAATTGTCGCTCTTTTTTTGTTTATAGCGCAAAATATAAAAACCGCAGAGGCGGTCAAATACCACCAAAAAAAAGCTCTATTTGTGGGGGGAAAAAAACGTAAATTTTGTTTGGGTGCCACGTCGCAACAAACGCGCAATTGTCAGTTAAAGCGACGCAAAAAGTGCTCTGGTCAGGAAGGGGGTAAAATCTTCCGGGGCTGAAGCAGTTAAAATCAGTGAATGCTTTCACACTGGGGCAGTGCACTGGCAGGGTGGTGAAAAAATGCCCCTCTCCTTTGAAATGAATGGAAAGCTCTTCAAAAGCGCCTGAAAAGCTCTTCAAAAGCGCTCCAGTGTTTTACTAGCAGTTTAGAAGCCCCTCAGTGAGAAAAGGGGCCTATAAATCCTGTATAACCCCTTGGTAACAGCTGCCGCTGGCCCTTTGCCAGGAGACAGGGCCAATAGCTGCCGCTGCTGTCAATCTGCCCAATTAGGAGGGAGACAGGGGAGAGAGCTGCTGTTCTCGTGCATATCGCTGGATTGGATAGGGCTCAGGTAAGAAAAAGGGGGGGGAGGGCTAGGGGGAAGCTGCAGCACAGAAGGTTTTTCACCTACATTAGGATGAAAAACCTTAAAGTGGAGGTCCACCCATTACAAGTGTGGGTGCGCACTGCGCATGCGCGAACCGCACTGCGCGTTGTGAATGGCCGGGCAATCTTCTGGGAAAACTAGGTACCCCCCCCCCCCCCCCCAAAAAAAAAACTGACATGCCAAATGTGTCATGTCTGGGGGGTCACGAGTACTTAAAGCGGAAGTTCAATTTTTAAGTGGAACTCCGCTTTAAGGCTTTAGAACCACTTTAACAAAGGACATAAATCCACACTGTTTGCACAAAATGCCTTTGCAAAACCAGATAATACTTGGTAAAAAATAGTAGTGACATCATTGCTGGGCCGTACATAGCCCATGCAGAGAGCAGAGCTGTAGGAGGGGCCCAGCAGGCTCCACCCACCACAGGCTGCCTTAAGAAAACTACAGAAGGGGGCGGAGACAAGACCAGTCACTCTGCACAAGGAGAGAGCAGAACTGTGAGATGGGCGCCGAGCAGGCTCCACCCACTACAGGCTGCTTGCAAAAATCTACAGAAGGGGGCTGAGACAAGACCAGTCACTCTGCACAAGGAGAGAGCAGAGCTGTGGGAGGGGCCCAGAAGGCTCCACCTACCACAGGCTGCCTGCAGAAAACTACAGGAGGGGCGGAGACAAGACCAGTCACTCTGCACAAGGAGAGAGCAGGGCTGTAGGAGGGGCCCAGCAGGCTCCACCCACTACAGGCTGAAAACTACAGAAGGGGCCGAGACAAGACCAGTCACTCTGCACAAGGAGAGAGCATAGCTGTGAGAGGGGCCCAGTAGTCTCCACCCACCACAGGCTGAAAACTACAGAAGGGGGCGGAGACAAGACTAGTCACTCTGCACAAGGAGAGAGCAGAGCTGTGAGAGGGGCCCAGTAGTCTCCACCCACCACAGGCTGAAAATTACAGAAGGGGCGGAGACAAGACCAGTCACTCTGCACAAGGAGAGAGCATAGCTGTAGGAGGGGCCCAGTAGTCTCCACCCACCACAGGCTGAAAATTACAGAAGGGGCGGAGACAAGACCAGTCACTCTGCACAAGGAGAGAGCATAGCTGTAGGAGGGGCCCAGTAGTCTCCACCCACCACAGGCTGAAAACTACAGAAGGGGCGGAGACAAGACCAGTCACTCTGCACAAGGAGAGAGCATAGCTGTAGGAGTGGCCCAGTAGTCTCCACCCACCACAGGCTTAAAATTACAGAAGGGGGTGGAGACAAGACCAGTCACTCTGCACAAGGAGAGAGCAGAGCTGTAGGAGGGGCCCAGCAGGCTCCACCCACTACAGGCTGCCTAAAGAAAACTACAGAAAGGGGCGGAGATAAGACCAGTCACTCTGTACAAGGAGAGAGCAGAGCTGTAGGAGGGGCCCAGCAGGCTCCACCCACTACAGGCTGCCTGCAGAAAACTACAGAAAGGGGCGGAGACAAGACTAGTTACTCTGAACAGGGAGAGAGCATAGCTGTAGGAGGGGCCCAGTAGTCTCCACCCACCACAGGCTTAAAATGACAGAAGGGGGTGGAGACAAGACCAGTTACTCTGCACAAGGAGAGAGCAGAGCTGTAGGAGGGGCCCAGCAGGCTCCACCCACTACAGGCTGCCTAAAGAAAACTACAGAAAGGGCGGAGATAAGACCAGTCACTCTGTACAAGGAGAGAGCAGAGCTGTAGGAGGGGCCCAGCAGGCTCCACCCACTACAGGCTGCCTGCAGAAAACTACAGAAAGGGGCGGAGACAAGACCAGTCACTCTGCACAGGGAGAGAGAGCAGCAGTGAGCGGTCTTTATTACAGGAAGTCTCACACTGGATTACTGCACAGATCTGGAAGAAATACACAAAGCTCACCGAGATTCAGGGAAGAATACACACGAACAATGTATTTAGATAATATTTGCTGACCCTGGAGTTTATCTTTGAAGAAGAAAACAAATGTAGCCTTTGTTTGGTCGCTGATGTAATATGTTCCATTCCTGTATTTGATGTTAGATACACATTAAAGCGTCCAACTGTCTGAATTACATACAGTGATGTGCGATACAATGTAACAAGTGAAGGAGGATCGCTCGTATTGATGGAGGTCTTCCACGTCCTTTGAAGTCCAGATGTTCCCCTCATTCCCCATCTAATGTCTGTCTGCGGCTGACATCACCGACCTTACAGGGAGTCGGGGAGAGGATTTTCTAGCAGAAACAGCTGTTTCCATAGAGGTCGGGGCCGGTTGGCGATGGAAAATTGCCATACCTGAGCCCGAGGAGCTCACTCTTCCCCCCGAGATCAATCTACAGCCAGACAAAATCTCCAGCGCTTGTCATTCTCCGCTTTCTTCCCCGGATTGCCCCGAGAATGAATTGTATGTATAATGTCATTCTGGAGGAACGCAGACGGTGGAAATTCTATAAGCTTCCAGCCTCAGACAGCCAGCGTCGGGGTCTATTTCACGGTCAGAGAGATCACATCACTTCATACGGAAAAAAAATAAAAAATAAGATAGATTGTGCAAGCGTCATAGTGATGGAAAAATCCCACGTCCTTAAGGTGGCCATACACTGTACAATCTCCTATAGATCTCCCAACATGTAGTGCAAGGGCCTGTCTCATCAGATACATATTGAATGGACTGTTTAGGTGTGTCCTCTTATTATATAGTTATAGTAACTATAAAGGAGATTGTACACAAGCATTCTATAGTAAAGGGGTCTCTAAACCTTTTCAGTACGAGGGACACATTGTATATTTTACAAATATTTACAGGATGAAAAAATCGGTTTTATCAATCAATGAAATATAAATGTATGTAGATATCAGACTTAGAGCAAAAGAGAAAGAACTGCAGTAAAACAAAGTCCCCCCCTTACATCGGGGTCCCCATCAGAGCCCCCCCTTACATCGGGGTCCCCATCAGAGCCCTCCTTACATCGGGGTCCCCATCAGAGCTCCCATTTACATTAGGGTCCCTCTAGAGCCCCCCTTACATCAGGGTCCCCATCAAAGCCCCCCCTTACATCAGGGTCCCCATCAGAGCTCCCATTTACATTAGGGTCCCTCTAGAGCCCCCCTTACATTGGGGTCCCCATCAGAGCTTCCATTTACATTAGGGTCCCTCTAGAGCCCCCCCTTACATCGGGGTCCCCATCAGAGCCCCCCCTACATCAGGGTCTCCATCAGAGCTCCCATTTACATTAGGGTCCCTCTAGAGCCCCCCTTACATCGGGGTCCCCATCAGAGCCCCATTTACATTAGGGTCCCTCTAGAGCCCCCCTTACATCAGGGTCCCCATCAGAGCCCCCCCCTTACATCAGGGTCCCCATCAGAGCCCCCCATTTACATTAGGGTCCCTCTAGAGCCCCCCTTACATCGGGGTCCCCATCAGAGCCCCCATTTACATTAGGGTCCCTCTAGAGCCCCCCCTTACATCGGGGTCCCCATCAGAGCCCCCATTTACATCGGGGTCCCCATCAGAGCTTCCATTTACATTAGGGTCCCTCTAGAGCCCCCCCTTACATCGGGGTCCCCATCAGAGCCCCCATTTACATTAGGGTCCCTCTAGAGTCCCCTCTTACATCAGGGTCCCCACAGGTGTCCCCCCTTATTTCATTGTCCTCATCAGGGACTCTCTTACATAACAACCCCCCTTACATCAAAGTCCACCTTAGGGGTTCCAATTTCATCAGAGTCCCACCTTACATCAATGCCTCATACGTTTCCCCCTGTATACTAGGGCTGTCAACAGAGTCTATCTGTACTTTTGTGTCCCCATCAGTGTCCCCCATCCTTAGTTTAGTGTCCTCAACGGGGTCTCTCTTACCTCAGAACCCCCCCTTACATCAAGGTCACTATCTGAGCCCCCTTTCCCCCTTAAATTTTGGTCCTTGTCAGAGTCCTCCTTACATCAGAGTTCACCTTAAGGGTTCCCCTTAAATCAAAGTCCCTTCTTACAACTGAGTCCCCATCGGGTTCCTCCATACATTAGGACCCCTTAAAAGAGTCCTCCTATTTCAGCTTACCCATCAGAGTCCCTCCTTACATCAGGGTCCCCATTAAATTCCCCCTTGCATCAGGGTCCCCATCAGAGCCCCTTCCTTACATCAGGGTCCCCATTAGAGTCCCCCTTGCATCAGGGTCCCCATTAGAGCCCCCCTTGCATCAGGGTCCCCATCAGAGACCCTCCTTACATCAGGGTCCCCATCAGAGCCTCTTCCTTACATCAGGGTCCCCATTAGAGTCCCCCTTGCATCAGGGTCCCCATCAGAGTCCCCATACATCAGGGTCCCCATCAGAGCCTCTTCATTACATCAGAGTCCCCATCAGAGCCCCTTCCTTGCATCAGGGTCCCCATCAGAGACCCTCCTTACATCAGGGTCCCCATCAGAGCCTCTTCCTTACATCAGGGTCCCCATTAGAGTCCCCCTTGCATCAGGGTCCCCATCAGAGTCCCTGCATACATCAGGGTCCCCATCAGAGCCTCTTCATTACATCAGAGTCCCCATCAGAGCCCCTTCCTTGCATCATGGTCCCCATTAGAGTCCCCCTTGCATCAGGTTCACCATCAGAGCCGATTCCTTACATCAGGGTCCCCATTAGAGTCCCCCTTGCATCAGGGTCCCCATCAAAGTCCTCACATTAGGGTCCCCCTTACATCAGGGTCCCCATCAGAGTCCTCACATTAGGGTCCCCCTTACATCAGGGTCCCAATCAGAGTCCGTCCTCCTTACATCAGGACCAGCTTTGGAGTTGGTAAACAGATGACAAGTTTTCAAATTAACCAATCAGTAACTTCACACTTCTGTAAGAAAAAACTCCTAGCATCTACAGTATACAAAACTATCATTTTTCAAAAAAGTTCTTACACCTTAGCATTAAAAAGCCATCCTTTTTGCCATCGTTCTTCTGCAGGCAGGAGAGAAGCATTTCCTCAGTCTCCTCTCCCCCCTTTAATGTACATTAAACTTTGTAGCAAGTCACACAGTGGGTGGGTGCAGCAGGGGCTGATCTGTGTCCGACATTCGTGAACACAGCCTAGATGTTTTTTTTTTATCTGAGAGTGTTATAAAAATATTTTTCTTTTACCTAATTTAATCATTCAGGACGTGCTATGTAAAAAAAAAAAAAAAATGTCCCTATGCAGAGACTTGTAGTAGTCCAGATCTAACATGCTGCAGGAAAACATTCCTGTGTACAGCCCAATATCAAAGGGCAGATGAGGTTTTGATGCGGAGGAGTTTACAGGAATCCTGATCCAGATCTGCACTTTAGTCAGCAATACGGGAGAAAGTTCACACAAATATCGGGTGCGGAGGCGGGGTTTAGGATAATGAGATGAAGATTAATTGTACACCATAGAGTGTGATAAAGATGTAATCTCATCCGGATGTGGCCGGCCTTGTGTAATCCCCGACGCGTCACGCAGACTGGACAGTGGAAATCTTCAGGGGCCCCGTGGGGGGCGGGGTGGGGGGGCAGTTGTTCTCAATAGTCCAACCCATAGTATGGAACCACCAACTCAATATTGACAGTTACAGGGAATTCTGGGAAAGAACGCAGAGGTGGCAGCCCCCGGGGGGTGTTTAAAAGGTCATTCCACCCAAAACCGATTTTCTGTTATTGATCGATGCCGGGAAGGTGAAGTCGACCTTTTAGTAAATTCCTGACTTGTCACAATACAAAACGTCATTTCTTAGGAAAGCTCCACCTTTTATCATTAAAGCTGAACTCCGGGCACAAAAACTTTCATTAAAATACACTCGCCACCAGAGGCGTCGCTAGGGGGTGGCTATTGAGGCTATAGCCCCGAGTCTGGGGCCCATAGCCCTGAGTCTCTAGGGCAGGGGTCAGCGCCTGGCCCACCACCGCTGAATGCGGGCACCCGGCCCGTGGACCGTATCACAAGGCTGGATGGGGGCGGTGCAGTGGGGTGGGGTGCAGGGGACAGTGGACACTACAGTGGGGGCTGCATTGCTGGGCCCTGGTGAGGCTGCATTGCTGGGCACTGATGAGGCTGCATAGATGGGTACCGCTGAGCCCTGCATTCTTTATGTAGCCAACTCCTGAGCCCTGGGGCTCTCTGGGGACCCTGATGTAAGTGAGGGGGCTCTCTAGGGACCCTGATGTAAGGGGGGGCTCTGGGGACCCTGATGTGTGTGAGGGGGCTCTCTGGGGACCCTGATGTAAGTGAGGGGGCTCTCTAGGGACCCTTATGTAAGGGGGGCTCTGGGACCCTGATGTAAGGGGGGCTCTGGGGACCCTGATGTAAGTGGGGGGGCTCTCTGGGGACCCTGATGTAAGTGGGGGGGCTCTCTGGGGACCCTGATGTAAGTGGGGGGGCTGATGTAAGTGGGGGTCTCTCTGGGACCCTGATGTAAGGGGGGGCTCTGGGGACCCTGATGTAAGTGGGGGCTCTCTGGGGACCCTGATGTAAGGGGGGGCTCTGGGGACCCTGCTGTAAGTGGGGGGCTCTATGGGGACCCTGATGTAAGGGGGGCTCTGGGGACCCTGATGTAAGTAGGGAGCTCTCTGGGGACCCTGATGTAAGTAGGGGCTCTCTGGGACCCTGATGTAAGTAGGGAGGCTCTCTGGGGACCCTGATGTAAGGGGGGCTCTCTGGGGACCCTGATGTAAGTGGGGGGGCTCTCTGGGGACCCTGATGTAAGGGGGGCTCTCTGGGGACCCTGATGTAAGTGGGGGGCTCTCTGGGGACCCTGATGTAAGTGGGGGGCTCTCTGGGGACCCTGATGTAAGTGGAGGGGCTCTCTGGGGACCCTGATGTAAGTGGGGGGCTCTCTGGGGACCCTGATGTAAGGTGGGGGGTTCTCTGGGGACCCTGATGTAAGGGGGGGCTCTGGGGACCCTGATGTAAGTGGGGGCGGCTCTCTGGGGACCCTGATGTAAGTGGGGGGGCTCTCTGGGGACCCTGATGTAAGTGGGGGGGCTCTCTGGGGACCCTGATGTAAGTGGGGGGCTCTCTGGGGACCCTGATGTAAGTGGGGGGGCTCTCTGGGGACCCTGATGTAAGGGGGGCTCTCTGGGGACCCTGATGTAAGTGGGGGCGGCTCTCTGGGGACCCTGATGTAAGTGGGGGGGGGCTCTCTGGGGACCCTGATGTAAGTGGGGGGGCTCTCTGGGGACCCTGATGGAAGTGGGGGGCTCTCTGGGGACCCTGATGTAAGTGGGGGGGCTCTCCCAGTGTGTATGCCCACCCAAGCATATGACTTTCTTTACACAAATCGTTCAGCAGTTGTTTTTCTCACACCAATCACTGCTCTGG
>JAQSEC010003041.1:0-11852 GCA_028564925.1 Lithobates sylvaticus
AAAAAGGGCGCAGTCGGGCGGGGAAAAGGGAGGAAGGTCGGGCAAAGGGCGCTAAGAGGCACAGGAAGGTGCTCCGGGACAACATCCAGGGCATCACCAAACCCGCCATCCGACGTTTGGCCCGCAGAGGGGGTGTCAAGCGCATCTCCCGGACTCATCTATGAGGAGACCCGCGGAGTGCTGAAAGTCTTCCTGGAGAATGTCATCCGCGATGCCGTCACCTACACCGAGCACGCCAAGAGGAAGACCGTCACCGCCATGGAAGTCGTCTATGCTCTCAAACGCCAGGGCCGCACTCTCTACGGATTCGGAGGCTAAACCCTCATAGACACCTACCCACTTCACCGAAACAAAGGTCCTTCTCAGGGCCACCCACCTTCTCATACAAAGAGCTGTCTATAATCATTATCTGTACATTTTCTTCTGGGGTTATAACGTTTTAGTATTTGGGAAAGGATGTTATGTTTGACTAAACATACACTATACGATTGCACGATTTTCTTTAGATGCAATACAACAGATCTGTCTTACAATATTATCTAATTTTGTATTTTTCAGGTAGGTTGTTTCACCAATAAACACCACATATTGGAACCTAAACGGGAAACCGACCTGATTTTCCAAACATGAAAAATGTGTTTTGTGCAATGATTGTACAGATTTATCTGGCGGTGTTCCGATTACTGCCAATCACCTCACATATCTTTATAGATATCTGTAACCACTACATGTAAGAGAAGACTAAATTATCGGTCATTGACATGTCATTAGTTTTATATGATCTTTATTTTCCGTCATAAAGGAAGATAGACGTCATTCCACTATCGTGTGGATACCGAGGACTTGGCGGTATAAAAGGGCGGCACAATTTGAAGTCTTGGCCGACAGCCAGCAGAGTCTCTCCTTTCTCAGAGGAGAAAACACGTGTTCAGGAGGCTTTGTAATGATCTCTGCAGAACAAAGAATAAGACGGACGTTACCATTTCCTGTGTATTATTGTTGGGGAATTTAACTGTGAAAAGGGGGGTCTAATATGGTGATTGTCCGGTCAGTAGATGTGAGATGATGGGTAACAATCTATAGAATTCCGGAGGGAAGGAGATCAGTGTCTCATCCTTTGTGATAATTTAATTCTAAGGATGGAGGGAGAATGAAGAGTCCCTGTAATGAGATCACATTGCTCTATAAAACTGACATAAAATCGATCACCATTTCTTACTACTAACACATTGTCCCCCATCGGGTTCACATCTTATAGAGAGGAACCATTTTATTTTCAACAAACAAAACAAAAGAAAAATATTTGGCGGTCTATTTTTATAATCAGATCTCCCGATGACAATGTATGTGCGGCTGAGTCTTTCTAATATACTACTCAAGTGGTGAAGTCTCCTGAACACGTGTTTGTGAAATAATACAAAATGTTTGTTTTTACAGTAAACTATGTATCACATTAAAAATTGTGTGTATATATATATATAAAAAAACAGAGGATAGGAAACCAAACAATGGTGTGTGCCGGGCTCTTTGTATGGAGAGGTGGGTGGCTCTGAGAAGAGCCGTTGTGTTGGGTAATAGAGGCGGGTGAATTGTCGGGATTACTTGGATTTGGCGGCCTTGTGGCTCTCGGTCTTCTTGGGCAGCAGCACGGCCTGGATGTTGGGCAGGACTCCTCCCTGGGCGATGGTGACTCCGCCCAGCAGCTTGTTGAGCTCCTCGTCGTTGCGGACAGCCAGCTGGAGGTGTCGGGGGATGATGCGGGTCTTCTTGTTGTCGCGGGCGGCGTTGCCGGCCAGCTCGAGGATCTCAGCCGTCAGATACTCGAGGACGGCGGCCAGATAGACGGGAGCTCCGGCCCCGACCCGCTCGGCATAGTTGCCCTTCCTCAGCAGGCGGTGGACACGACCGACTGGGAACTGCAGACCAGCCCGGGATGATCGGGTCTTGGCCTTAGCCCGAACCTTGCCTCCTTGTTTGCCGCGTCCTGACATGGTAACTGGATGATCGGGTTATTCACTGTAGAATAATATCACCCCACAGCCACTCCCCTTCATTTATACACTCAGTGCTCTGACGTCACACGCTGTGATTGGTCATGTTTGAATGCAGCCAATGGTGCCCTGACTTGTCTCTAAACCAATCTGTAAAAGAGAAAAGAAAGCCTGACGTCCCTCCCCATCACATGACTGAATCCTCCAATAGAAGTGTGAGGAGGGATGAGGCTCATTTGCATAGGACGTCTATATAAGCAGCACACGAGGGCGGCTCCAGCACATTTTCCCTTCTCAGAGCGGAGGAAATATTATTAACCCTTATCATGCCTGAACCAGCCAAGTCAGCCCCGGCGCCCAAGAAGGGCTCCAAGAAAGCCGTGACCAAGAGCCAGAAGAAGGACGGCAAGAAGCGGAGGAAGAGCAGGAAGGAGAGTTATGCCATCTACGTGTACAAGGTGCTCAAGCAGGTCCACCCCGACACCGGCATCTCGTCCAAGGCCATGGGCATCATGAACTCCTTCGTCAATGACATCTTCGAGCGCATCGCCGGAGAATCTTGCCGCCTGGCTCATTACAACAAGCGCCGCACCATCACCTCCCGGGAGATCCAGACCGCCGTCCGCCTCCTCCTGCCCGGAGAGCTGGCCAAGCACGCCGTCTCCGAGGGCACCAAGGCCGTCACCAAGTACACCAGCGCCAAGTAATCCCCCCATCCCCCATCATCATCCCAACACAAGACACAAAGGCTCTTCTAAGAGCCACCCACCATTTCCATCAATGAGCTGTCATCACATTTTACCGCAATTCATAACCCATTAGAAATGAAGAATCAACAGATTATCAATAAGATCAGGTTTGTACAATCTGATGGCAAGTTATTCATTTGAGGATGTATTATAGTTGGAATAAATCCATCCAAATATCAGCTAGTTTTCTACATTCCTTTTACATGGGAATTCTTCACTTATTTCCATTTAGTCCCATCCATTCTACAGACTATCTGGAGGATCGGATTTGTATGAATATTGTCGGCTAGTGGCAACAAACCATCCAATCACATTGTATATCTTCCCACATCTCCGTACACAAGGCATGTTATACCAGAAATGACCACAAGGTGGCAGAGCTGAATAAACATTTATGCCGCACTCACACATTGTTACAATAAAAGATCCTCCACACTCTCCCGCCTTACATTGTTACTTTATCTGAAAAGACAAAGTTGAGAAGATCGTGGTGTTCTCAAACCACAGCACATTGGGGGGCAGAAGCAAGAAAAATGAAACATTGTATCTACTCAATCAGCCCAGTCAAATGTGTATCTATTTCAATCAACCGCAGATACATGTACAAAGATAAAGCCATAAGCTGCCTGATCGGTAAATGACACAAAATATATACAAAGTATCAGCTACATACAAATCTGATCACAATATCACCTCGGACAGCACACAGTCCTTTATAGAAGGTACAGATAGAAAATTGCCCCTAGGACATGGGACGTGTTTATCACCTTTACTAATATCTACACATTTATAGGTGAACTTACACATCATCTCCAATCCTGGAAACCATCATCCCCCACTCTGAAAGCTTTTATAATTGTATTATCATCATTCGAGGATTAAAAAAAAAAAAAAAGTTTAGTGTTAGTATTAAAAGGAGGTCCAATTGAGTAAAAAAATACAAGATGTGCATATTGAAATCAAAGTTGAATGTTCAGCCCAAACTTTTTTTTTTTTTTTTGGATTACCATAAGGACAGGTTACAACTTCTGTTAGGTTTTTACTACTTTAAAACATTCCATATAGAGGTGCAGGGCTTCAGTGGTAAACTTGCAAACCGCAATGTGTGTGCCCCATACACTCTACAATCTGATTTCCTCCACTAACAATTACATAGAGCAGCTTATCAGACAGACCTGCTATGTTGGAAAGTCAAACAGTGCTTTGGTCTTGATTAGGGATGAGCCGAACACCCCCGGGTTCGGTTCGAACCAGAACCTTCGAACGGACAGAAAGTTCGCGCGAATTTTCGAACACTATACGTTATAATGGAAGCGAACGTTCGAAATCAAAAGAGCTAATTACAACGGCCAATATGCATGTTAATGTCATAAAACAGGTTTGGGGACCCGGGTCCTGCCCCAGGGGACATATATCAATGCAAAAAGAACTTTTAAAAACTAACGTTTTTTCGGGAGCAGTCATTTTAATGATGCATAAAGTGAAAAAAAAAAAGTGACATTTTCCTTTAAATATGGTACCTGGGGGGTGTCTAAAGTATGCCTGTGAAGTGGCATGTGTTTCCGTGTTTAGAACTGTCCTTGCACAAAATGACATTTGTAAAGGAAAAAAAGAAGCCATTTAAAACCACTTGCGGCTTTAGGTTTTATCTTAAGTAGAATCTGAACAGGTACATTATGTAGTGTAGCTCCATCCCAAAAATAATCTATTTTTAAGCTTTTTGGAGAACATAGGGGAGGGGTTATCACCCCTGTAACATTTGCTGTCTTTGCACATCTGTTCAGAACATGTCACCTCACTTTCCGTCCAATGACAAATGTTTTTGGAAAAAGTGGGGTTTTAATTGAAACAAGGATTGGTGATAAAGTATCAGTAGAGAGGAGATACCTTTTTCCCAAAATTAAATCTAACAGGATAGAATTTCCCTTCCTAGGGGTAGATTTCCTCTCACTTCCTGTTTTCTCTTTCCATTTGCAAGTAGGAGTCGTTTGTAAGTTGGATGTTTGAAAGTAGGGGCCTGGCGTATATAATCTGCAGAAATTTGCCCTATTAGATGTTGGTGTAGCCACAAGACTGGTGGGCACAGGAATGGGCCCTGCTGTGAGTTAATAGATCAAGATTTGTAATTGCATGCACCCTGTTGAACAGGGCAGAAAAATGGGGGGTGGGCGGTGGTGGTGGTGGTGGACGGTTTTGCCAACAGACTGTAAGCTCTCACAGTTACTCTTGGTGGGCGCAGGAATGGGCCCTGCTGTGAGTTATTAGATCAAGATTTGTAATTGCAAGCACCTGTTTTACAGGGCAGAAAAATTGGGCCTTTGCGGTGGTGGTGGACGGTGTTGCCACAAGACTGTAGGCCCTCATAGTTACTCTTGGAGGGCGCAGGAATGGGCCCTGCTGTGAGTTATTAGATCAAGATTTGTAATTGCAAGCACCTGATGAACAGGGCAGAAAAATTGGGCCTTTGGCGGTGGTGGTGGACGGTGTTGCCACAAGACTGTAGGCCTCATAGTTACTCTTGGTGGGCGCAGGAATGGGCCCTGCTGTGAACTATTAGATCAAGATTTGTAATTGCCCGCCCCTGTTAAACAGGGGCTGACAAAATTGTGCCTTAGGCACTGGTGCTGGTGCACAACACTGCAACCCCTCACAGATACTGTACTTGGAGCGCAGCAGTCACACGTGTTGGGAAGCATTTTTTTTCAAAAATTGTAAGTACACGCCCCTGTTAAACAGGGGCTGAAAAATTGGGCATTAGGCACTGGTGCTGGTGCCACAACACTGCTACCCGGCCCTCACAGATACTGTACTTGGAGCACAGTAGTCACACGTGTTGCGAAGCATTAGATTAAAAAATTGTAAGTACCGCCCCTGTTAAACAGGGGCTGAAAAATTGTGCCTTAGGCACTGGTGCTGGTGCCACAACACTGCAACCCCTCACAGCGACTGTACTTGGAGCACAGCAGTCACACGTGTTGCGATTTTTTTTTTTAATAAAATTGTCAGTACACGCCCCTGTTAAACACGGGCTGAAAAATTGTGCCTTAGGCACTGGTGCTGGTGCCACAACACTGCAACACGGCCCTCACAGAGACTGTACTTGGAGCACAGCAGTCACACGTGTTGCGAAGCATTTTTTTTTTAAAAAAATTGTAAGTACACGCCCTGTTAAACAGGGGCTGAAAAAATTGTGCCTTAGGCACTGGTGCTGGTGCCACAACACTGCAACACGGCCCTCACAGAGACTGTACTTGGAGCACAGCAGTCACACGTGTTGCGAAGCATTTTTTTAAAAAATTGTAAGTACACGCCCCTGTTAAACAGGGGCTGAAAAATTGTGCCTTAGGCACTGGTGCTGGTGCCACAACACTGCAACACGGCCCTCACAGATACTGTACTTGGAGCACAGCAGTCACACGTGTTGCGAAGCATTTTTTTATAAAAATTGTAAGTACACGCCCCTGTTAAACAGGGGCTGAAAAATTGTGCCTTAGGCACTGGTGTGGTGGCATGGATCATTGAGGAGGAGGAAGAGGATAGTCAGTGAACATAAGAGGACAGTCACTCAGCATCAGCATAGGCAGTCTTGAAGGGATGTGACATTAAAAATTATTCGGTTATATCCGCCTCAGGTGCCTGGTAGCTGGTGGTGATCCAAGACTGATTCATTTTGATGAAGGTCAGTCGATCAACCGAGGCGGTGGACAGGCGCACCCTATGATCAGTCACAAATCCTCCAGCAGCACTGAATGTGCGTTCGGAAAGAACGCTGGAGGCAGGACAGGCCAGTAGCTCAATTGCATACTGTGCAAGCTCTGGCCAGTGATCCATCCTCAGGACCCAGTAAGCCAGAGGATTTTTCGGTGGGAAAGGTGTCCAAGTCTGACCTTGCCCCAAGGTATTCCTGCACCATGTATATCAGACGCTGGCGATGGTTGCTGGAACCGATCATACCTTGGGGCTGCGGACTAAAAAAAATTGTCTGAACGCATCGGTCAGACGTCCACCTTCCCCACCGCTCCTTCTGCCACTGACCGAAGCCTCAGCAACTCGTCGCCCAGGACCAGGAGTTTGTAGCCTCCCAGTTTCTGGGAACGCGTTGCACAGACCTTTCTGCAAGGCCTCCCTGAGATGTCTCATCTCTGCTCCCTCTGCGACGGCAAGATAAGGTCCGCAACCTTACCCTTGTACCGCGGATCAAGGAGAGTTGCCAGCCAGTAATGGTCCCTCTCCTTGATCGAAGAACACGAGGATCCTTCCGCAGGCTTTGCAGGATCAGGGAGGCCATGCAGCGTAGGTTAGCTGAGGCATTCGGTCCGGAGTCTTCTGGGTCACTGAGGATGACATGATCGCCAGCCACCTCCTCCCAGCCACGTACAAGTCCACTGGCTTGTTGGGACTGTACATCATCCCTAAAAGACTGCTGCTGCTGATGCTGAGTGCCAGGCTCCACCTCCATGCTCACACAATCTCCTCCTCCTCCTCCTCCTCCTCCTCCTCCTCATCCTCTTCCTGTGTGATGGGTGGGACAGAAGGAACACTGTCCGGATAAAGGGGGCCTTGAGAGGCAAGGAAGTCCTCCTCTTCCTGCCTCTGTTCTGCCTCAAGTGCCCTGTCCATTATCCCACGCAGCGTATGCTCCAACAGGTGGACAAGAGGGACAGTGTCACTGATGCATGCACTGTCACTGCTCACCATCCTCGTGGCCTCCTCAAATGGTGAGAGGACAGTGCATGCATCCCTGATCATGCTCCACTGACGTGGGGAAAAAAAACCAAGCTCCCCTGACCCTGTCCTGGTGCCGTAGTCGCAAAGGTACTCATTGATGGCCCTCTGCTGCGTGTGCAGTCGCTGCAGCATGGCCAACGTTGAGTTCCCACCTGGTGGGCATGTCAGATATTAGGCGGTTCTTGGGCAGGTTCAGCTCCTTTTGCAGCTCAGTCAGCCGAGCACTGGCATTATAAGATCGGCGGAAATGCACACAGACTTTCCTGGCCTGCCTCAGGACATCCTGTAAGCCTGGGAACCTGCCCCAAGAACCGCTGCACCACCAGGTTGAGGACGTGAGCCATGCAGGGCACATGGGTGAGCTGCCCCTGTCGCAGGGCGGAGAGGAGGTTGGTGCCATTGTCAGAAACGACCATTCCTGGCTTAAGCTGACGTGGCGTCAACCACCTCTCGGCCTGCCCCTGCAGAGCTGCCAGAACCTCTGGCCCAGTGTGGCTCCTGTCCCCCAAACACACCAGCGCAAGCACGGCATGGCATCTTTTTGCCTGCGTACTTGCGTAGCCCCTTGTACGCCTACGGAGCACCGCTGGTTCCAAGGACAGAGCACTGGAGGAAGAAGAAGAGGAGGGGGTGGAGGAGAGAGGTGTGTCACAACCAGTAGCAGTAGTCGCGTTTTGGAGGCGTGGTGGCGGAACAACCTCCAACATACTGCACCTTGTCCTGCATCCCTCCCAGCTGCCAATAGAGTGACCCAATGGGCCGTGAAAGAAAGGTACCGTCCCTGTCCATGCCTGCTGGACCATGAGTCAGCGGTAATATGCACCTTACCGCTGACCGCCCTGTCCAGCGAGGCATGGACATTGCCTCCACATGCCGGTAGAGAGACGGAATCGCCTTCGCGAGAAAAAGTGGCGTTTGGGAACCTGCCACTGAGGAACCGCACATTGAACAAACTCACGGAAGGGGGCCGAGTCTACCAACTGAAAAGGCAGCAGTTGAAGTGCTAGCAATTTAGCAAGGCTAGCATTCAACCGCTGGGCATGTGGATGGCTGGGAGTGTACTTCTTTCTACGGTCCAGCAGCTGGGGCAGGGAAATTTGCCTGCTGCATTCGGACGTCGGTGTACTGCAAGTACTTGGTTGTGACACACCGAATTCTACACTTCAGTCCTCTCAGAGCAGCTTTCAGAGAGGACTGAAGGTGTAGTGGGGATGGAGATCCCAGCTGTGGAGGAGCAAGGAGAGGTCGCTTAGTTCTTTGGTGTGGGTCTTTTATGTGTGCCTGCCAACGAGCTGCATGGCAGGTCGCCATATGTCTGGTCATGCTTGTCGTGCCCAAGCGGCTGATGTTTTGGCCACGCGAGATACGCTTGAGACAAATATTGCAAATAGCAGTGGTGCGATCTGCTGCACTCGTCTCAAAAAAGGCCCACACCAAAGAACTTTTCTGATAACGTGCAGAGGCAGCGCCCTGCACAGGCGGAGCTCTGCGGTGTTGTACTGTTGCTGTGCTGGCCTCTACCTGGCCTCAGGGGGCATCCTGCCTCGTTGGACATGTGACGCCGCATTCCTCCTCCTCCTCGTCCTCCTCCTCATCCTCTCTCCCTTGAGGCACCCACGTGGAGTCAGTGACCTCATCATCCCCTCCCTCTTCACCAATAGAGCAAACCTGGCAGTAAGCTGCAGATGGTGGAACTGTACTGCCAGATTCCTCAAGCTGGGTATCATCATCCGAGCCTTCGAATCGTTGGGCATCCTCCTGGAGCAAGTACCCAACACTGTGCTCAAAGAGTTCGGGGGACTCCTCAGGAGGACATGGTGGGTCTAGGGAAGGGGTGGCTGATGATGCTCTGTCAGTACCCTGAGCCTGGGTGAGAGAGGATGAGGAGGATGAGGAGGGCTTGGTCATCCATTCTACCAAGCCTTCAGCATGTTGCGGCTCCACATGTCCAGCTGCCGAAAAACAAAGACGCGCGTGTCCCATGGCCACGTGCTGATGACGATGCACGACCACGTCCACGTCCACGGCCACGTCCACTAGAAACAGAGCCTGCCTGCCCTGTGTTCTTGGCTCTGCACGCTCTGCCTCCCCTTGGCGGTCTTCCAGCCATTGTAGACGGTAGTCCTGTGGGTGCTGCTGAGAAGAAAATATAGGAGCTCTGTGTGATGCCACTAAAACACACTAGAAGTCCTATGGGTGCTTCTGCAAAGAAAAATAGAGGAGCTCTGTGTGATGCCACTAACACACTAGAAGTCCTGTGGGTGCTGATGCAAAGAAAATAGAGGAGCTCTGTGTGATGCCACTAAAACACTAGAAGTACTATGGGTGCTTCTGCAAAGAAAATAGAGGAGCTCTGTGTGATGCCACTAAAACACTAGAAGTCCTGTGGGTGCTTCTGCAAAAAGAAAATATAGGAGCTCTGTGTGATGCCACTAAACCACACTAGAAGTCCTATGGGTGCTTCTGCCAAGAAAATAGAGGAGCTCTGTGTGATGCCACTAACACACTAGAAGTCCTGTGGGTGCTGCTGAGTTGAATATATAGGAGCTCTGTGTGATGCCACTAACACACTAGAAGTCCCTATGGGTGCTTCTGCAAAGAAAAGAGGAGCTCTGTGTGATGCCACTAACACACTGTAAGTCCTGTGGGTGCTTCTGCAAAGAAAAATAGAGGAGCTCTGTGTGATGCCACTAACACACTAGAAGTCATGTGGGTGCTTCTGCAAAGAAAATAGAGGAGCTCTGTGTGATGCCACTAACACACTAGAAGTCCTATGGGTGCTTCTGCAAAGAAAATAGAGGAGCTCTGTGTGATGCCACTAACACACTAGAAGTCCTGAGGGTGCTTCTGCAAAGAAAATAGAGGAGCGCTGTGTGATGCCACTAACACACTAGAAGTCCTGTGGGTGCTTCTGAGAAGAAAATATAGGTGCTCTGTGTGATGCCACTAACACACAGAAGTCCTGTGGGTGCTTCTGCAAGAAAATAGAGGAGCTCTGTGTGATGCCACAAACACACTAGAAGTCCTTTGGGTGCTTCTGATAAGAAAATAGAGGAGCTCTGTGTGATGCCACTAACACACTAGAAGTCCTGTGGGTGCTTTTGCAAAGAAAATAGAGGAGCTCTGTGTGTTGCCACTAACACACTAGAAGTCCTGTGGGAGCTTCTGCAAAGAAAATAGAGGAGCTCTGTGTGATGCCAATAACACACTAGAAGTCCTGTAGGTGCTTCTGCTAAGAAAATATCGGAGCTCTGTGTGATGCCACTAACACACTAGAAGTCCTGTGGGTGCTGCTGAGAAGAATATATAGGATCTCTGTGTGATGCCACTAACACACTGAAAGTCCTATAGGTGCTTCTGCCAAGAAAATAGAGGAGCTCTGTGTGATGCCCTAACACCTAAACACTAGAAGTCCTATAGGTGCTTCTGGGAAGAAAATATAGGAGGCTCTGTGTGTGCCACTAACACACTAGAAGTCCTATGGGTGTTTCTGAGAAGAAAATATAGAGCTCTGTGTGATGTACTAACACACTTCAAGTCCTGGTGGGTGCTTCTGCAAAGAAAAATTAAGAGGAGCAATCTGTGTGCAGCCACTAACACACTAGAAGTCCTGTGGGTGCTTCTGCAGAGAGTCAAAGTTATAAGTGGGGAGGATTCTGTGTAAAAGGTGCTTTCAGGGAAGAAAATATATGATCTCTGTAACACACTTGAAGTCCTATGGGTGGCTTCTGGCGAAGAAAGATATATGATCCACTCTGTGTGATGGACTAACACACTTTAGAAGTCCTATAGGTGCTTCTGGGAAAAAATATAGGTTCTGTGTGATGATAACACACAGATTCAAGTCCTATAGGGTGATTCTGGATCCAAAATAATAGGAGATCTATGTGTGATGACTCTAACTACACTCAAGTCCTGTAGGTGCCTTCTGGGAAAAGAAAATAAGAGGTAGATGAGTGTGATGCCCACTACACACTTCAGAAGTCCTATAGGTGCATTCTGGAAAGAAATATAGGTCTGTCTGTGATGATGGATAACACACTTCAAGTCCTATAAGGTGTTCGGGAAGAAAAATTAGAGCCTCTGTGTGATATGGGACAATAAACACTTAGAAGTCTATAGGTGCTTCTGGAAGAAAATAGAGCTCTGAGTGTGTAATGGGACTAACACATTTCAAGTCCTATAGGTGCTTATGGGAAGAAAATATAGGATCTCTGTGTAATGGGACTAACACACTTCAAGTCCTATAGGTGCTTCTGGGAAGAAAAAATATCGCTCTGTCTGTGTGATGGGGACTAACACACTTCAAGTCCTAAAGGTGCTTCTGGGAACAAAATATAGAGCTCTGTGTGTGTAATGGGACTAACACACTTCTAGTCCTATA
>JAQSEC010003496.1:0-12167 GCA_028564925.1 Lithobates sylvaticus
GGTTAATACCGCCCGCATAACGGCCGCTGCAGCGGCGTTTTGCGGGCTGGTTCGGAGCGCTGCCCCATTGTTTTCAATGGAAACGGGCGCTATAGGAGCGGTAAATATACCGCTCCTACAGCGAACCAAAGATGCGGCTTGCAGGACATTTTTCAGCGTCCTGCAAGCGCACCGCTTCAGTGTGAAAGCCCTCGGGCTTTCACACTGAAGACACAGCAACAGCTGTTTCGGGTCGGTTTGCAGGCGCTATTTTTAGCGCAATATCGCCTGCAAACCGCCCCAGTGTGAAAGAGGCCTAAAGGCTGCTTGTTCCAACCTTTCTTTCCGAAAGTGCTTGTTTCCTGGCGGTCTTGCTGTCCAAATGGTCAACAGCTGCTCACAAAGCATTGAACCAGGTTGGAGCTGCCTTCTGTTTGACTGTCTTTTTATACTTTCTAGTCAACAGTGGCAACCTGCATATTTCATTCAGTAAACGGTTCCTTTAAAATAATCCTGACCTTAGGAACAAAAGAATACTCGACAACCTCAATTTCTTGGCTTGCTTGGCATTTTTTAACTACATAGAAAGTGAACATTAATTCTAGATATTTAAGAGGCTGAGCTTAGTTTTTTTTTTCCATTGTGTAGAAAATGAAATTCTAGTTTTTGAGTACAAAAGTACTTTTGATCATACAAATGACCTTTAGCAGTTTGAGATTGTTAAGTGTGAATTTTATCCTTGTAGTACATTTAATTCTGGTTTGTTAGTTTTCTTTTGTGTTAATTCAGAGGGATTGCAGTTTAGCCTTTTAGTGCTGTAATGACACATTGTTAATATTCATAAAAGAGGTCAAGAAATATTTTCAGAAAGTTACCATCCTGTTCTTTCAAAAATTATGATACTGAAATAGCATTAGCAGTATCCGCCTGTTCTTTATTACTTCTTTGCATTTCCTAATTTCTTACTACAGCTTGCATATTTTTTAATCATCTTACTTCTATAGCTGTTATCTTCCAATCTCTTATATCTACCACAGGAAAATGGTTCTGCCATCATCATCATCTCTTATTTCCATACAGCTAGCTCTTAATGTTTTGATATGCTTAATTTGCTCAACTGTTCTTTACAACATATCAGTGGCGGCCCGTCTATTAGAGGCACCCGAGCGCCGCCCCCCCATCCACAGCCGCCACCTTCATGCTCTATCTAGGGCCGCTATTTTGACAGAACACCGCCAACCCCTATTCATGTGTCCGGCCCCTTTCAGAATGCTGGGCACATGAATTACATCGGTGGGGGTGTTTTTTTGAAGCACCTGATTAGAGCCACAGGCTCCAATAGGCTTCAAAATAGGGAGGGCTCGTGGTGCAGAGCATTGCACTAGGAGCCCACGCAGGTGTTACAACAGCGAATGAATATTCGCTATTAAAACACTGATCCTCAATCCAACCAATCAGAAGCAGGTCTGAGACACGTTTTCCGATTGGCCGAAAGGAGAAGAGTAACATTAGGCCACCGAGTAGAAGGGAGGAAACAAGGAGGAGGGTCGCCACCGAGCAAGGGAAGTTGCCGGTGAAGCACGAGTAGAAGCTCTGCCCACCATAGATGGGGTAAGTGCACCAGGCCCCCTGACCGACCGACCGGGGGGTGTTACTGTTTGCCGCACCCCCCCCCAAAAAAAATTACAACCGGCCCCAATGCAACATATAATACCAAATTAAATTTCAGATCTATATTCACATAACTCATTGTTCTTAGCCACTGCTGACTTCAGACAATCAGTTGCCCAATGCCTGTGATATTGAAAGGTGCAGATAACAGACAGGGTCCACAAAAAAACCCTACAAAGAACAGCAGGTAGCATCATTAGATAGGCGAAAAGTTTGTCAAACACGTTGAAAATGTTAGTTATGATAGTGGGAAATTGCAATGGCAGAGATGTTTGTGGGACATGGTCTTTAAATCTAGGTGTGAAAGCTATAGTAATTTTCCATTAAGAATAGAAATAAAGTACTGTATCTCTGCAATAACTGGATATGCTATATCTGATGTAGTGAAATGTTTAAAGATTTTACTTAGGATTTTGTAAACCTTAACAATAAACTTCTCCTATTTGGTCCCTTTTGGACTGTTAGGGTGCATTGACACCTGCAAGTACACCCGCACTCTGATTAAATATCGCTCAAAAATGGGAACCCCGGCTAGGGTTATCACATCTAATTAGTGTGTGGGTGCAGGTGTTAATGCAAATTCTGTACAACTGTGTGTAATGTAGAAAAAACAAAACAGCCCGCAACTCAAACCCATTGACCACAGAACTGGGTTAGAGATTATTTTTCCTTTTGTAATAAAGGCTTTACATAAATAAAAGCTGATCATCATATGCACCCCTGTCAGTGGAAAATGGTTTGTCTCATCTCTGTAACTGCTCTCAAATACACTGAGTTCATTTATCACTGAACAGTATCTATACATGTGTTGTTATAAGTGTATGCAGTAACTTTCATTCAACCAGGTGTGTCAGAGTGGTTGAGGGTGTTCTTAGAGTAAAGGTACAGAACAGGGAATCCAAAGTTTCAAGCAGCTCCTGCGGGTGTAGCGTTACATATATAAAAATAAAAATGTAAACATTTTAAATTGTGTTTTAAAATAATATATTAAACACACACACACATTCATGCACACACAAATGCACACAGTCAGGATGCACATAAGTATTTAATTGCTGATTTTGTAGTAGGCATGCTCATGCAAGGCAGTGGCAGAATAATTTACAGGTTGTAATGGTTTTTAAATCATTGCATATTTTCAATTTTTAGCCTAGAAATATTTATTTTTTTAAGCCGTCGTGGGATATCTTTTAAATTTTACCTATTCACATTGTTTAAAAAAAAAAAGACAAATAACCTAAAATGTTTGCACTGTTTTATGGAACATATTGACAAATGTATCAAAACTTACACATGCTTGGTGCCTCTGTACTTAGGATAAATAGGAAAAAAAATATAGTGAAAATAATTTAAATAGTATTATTGATAAAACAAATCTCGGGCATTAAACAAACTAAAATTGCATTTTATTTTTCACATTTTTGCCCACATGTCTGCTTATTAAAAATATAATTGGGTTCGTTTTAAAAAATAAATAATCAAACCAGGTGATAAAATAATATTGTGAAAATTGTTTGGTTCAAAGTGGTTACACATGTATTATTGAGTATACTTCACAACTCAACAATTTGGTCTGATCCGCAAAGGTTTTGATTACCCTGGGACATGAAAGGGTAATGAGCAAACATACATGGTGACTCTCTGGCATGCTTTACATGCTGGGCTTGTTGTTTATGCCTTGGCCAGACCTGTGCACCTTTCATGGTATTTTTATTTGTTTTCTAGGGCAGCAAATGTTTGTGACCACCAAGACAAGGAATCGTACATTTTATATATGGCAGCCTGTGAGTATGAAAGAATATATGGAAACTTCCAGCCAAAATTTTTTTTTTACCTTTGTATTTAGTATGTTACAACCTTGGTTGGGATTTTATTGCTGTCTGTGTTCCTATTGTTGACATGTCCCAGCATTTCCTGTCCTAATGACACAACAGAAATTAAGGAAATCTCCACCATTAGGTGTCCCCTTATCTATTTTCAAATAAAAGTGATTTTATTAGTTTTATTAGTTATTAGTTTTATTTGTCAGTGTGCCAGGTGGGAGAGCTTTTTCTCAAGTTCTCTACTGTCACTAGAACAAGGAATTGAAGGGAAATCTCTCCAATGAAGACACACAAAACTGCAAACATCTGGCCAAAAAATTGCTTCCCCGCTCCGTCAAAGTTGTTCTGCTTTTAAGCATATGTTCAGACTTCGTTTTCTCTACAAAGTACATTAACCTCCCTAGCGGTAACCCCGAGCCTGGCTCGGGTCCAGCTTTTTTGTGCTGGGAGCGGTAACCCCGAGCCAGGCTCGGGCTTGCGTTGCAGGATGCAGGGGGGAAGTTACTTACCTTTTCCCTGGATCCTGCGATGTCTCCCCGCTGTGTGAGCGAGCCGTCCGCTCGCTCGATTCACACAGTGCCGGTCTCCGTTCTATGCGAGGTTATGACGCACGGGAGCGGAGATCGGCGCCAAATTAAAAAAAGTTTAAAAACACAACACACATACAGTACTGTAATCTTACAGATTACAGTACTGTATACAAAAATACACATCCCCTTTGTCCCTAGTGGTCTGCCCAGTGCCCTGCATGTCATTTTATATAATAAAAATTATTTTTTTTCTGCCTGGAAACTGGAGATTGTCCATAGCAACCAAAAAGTGTCCCTTTATGTCAAAAGTGGTTTTAGACCAGCTAGAAAACACAGATAAAAAATAAAAAATCACAATTTATCATCAAACAATAAATTTAATGACAGCGACTATTCTGCAACTGAGCAAATTTCAGTGTTTTTGATTTGATTACATTATTGAATCATTTTTTATATATATTTTATTATATTATAATTTATTATTTTGTGTTTCAAACTTTATCATACCCGGGATGTCTACTAGACTCTGGTTCGGACAGATTTAAGTGAGTTATTCATAAGAATTGCATGCCTACAATATAAAAACGCCAAATTTCCATGCAAAATATTGTACCGCTTTCAGCACTAAATTCCAGACAGAATCATACCGCCAGGGAGGTTAAAAAAAGGATACAATGTATATATGAGGTTGTAATAAAATATTGAATTGTCTTAGAGTAGATATACCGGGTATGTTGCATTTTACATTGATATTAAATCTAGTGAGGAAAGCAGTACCAGTTTTCTGCAGTTGTGCATTGCATAACACAGCCTAGGATAAGACATTACTGAGGGTGAAGACGTTTAAAGTATATGTAAAGCTAAGAAATTTTTTTAGATTTAGAGTGAAGAATATTGAAAAATTGAGACTTCTGTTAACTTCTTGTCCCAGAGCCAACAACAACACGAGAACAATCAAGAGTAAGAGAGAATTCTCTCTTAGATAATTGTCACAAAAACAGGTATTCCCACTGGATTATTTCCCCTCAGTGCTACTCCTGTTCCTGTGACAACTGTAAAATGTTAGCTTTCCCAATACTTTTTGCCCAGGCCGGGTCCCCTAGGGCAGTGATCTGTGGACTACTGATGGTCCACGGACTCCACGAGAACATTTTTGTGGTCCCAGGGGTTCTGCCAAAAAATTGTACCGGATGTATACCGCTCAATGCTGTTTCCAGTGTTGTTCTCAATGCACGCCGACAGTCAATACTGTCAGTGCGCATTGATACCCGATGCCTCCTCTGTAGTTCCGGCTCCTGTAAACTCAGAGGGCAGTGGCAGGAGTAGTTCAGTGAGCAGGAGGTGAAGAAGGAGGGGACTTCCAATGGCAGAGCTGATCAGACTGTGGGAGGGAGCATGAAGCTCGAGCACATGGCTGGATTAGGAGGTGAGATTCGATGATGGGTCTGTAGTAAGACAGCAGTGTGATGCAGAGTGCAGGGAGGGGGAGAAAACTGGACCATTGTGTATATAGGGCAGAAATGTAATCCAAGGGGAGGGGGGGGCAGAGAGCTGGAGTATGGTGTGTTTAAGGCATGTGACATTTATGTTAGTGGTCCACGGGACTCAAAATTGTGAGTTTAGTGGTCCGTGAGGTCTGAGAGGTTGGCGACCACTGCCCTAGGGCAGATAGAGAGCATGAATCTCACCAGTAGGGATGCAGATAGCAGTAAGAAACTGGCAGAAGATTTGATTTGTTCCTGCTGAATGCCAACAAAAAATGTATGCTTAAGATGTTTAATTTATTGTTAGATTACCAATGTGGTAGCCTCAAAGTGGTTCTAATTTTTTTTTTTTACCTTAATACAAGCTGCGCTGTGTGTGTCAATGGACACATAGAACTCAGCTCTGGATTGAGCACACATGAGTGCCCCCATAGCATGCGGCTTGCTATGAGGAGGATAAGGGTTTCTGTGTGCAAAACCACTTCACATAGCCAGTAACTGTTATGTTTATTATTTAAAAAAAATATGTTTTCTTTCAGAATCACTTTAAAAGCAACATATTGTATACAAGGATTTATGTGTGTCAAGTCTTGTTTATTAAAGCAGAAAAGGAAATAAAAATACATTGTGGATTTATTAATTATATAAATAAAATATACATTTCTAATTGCCATACCGGAAACCATGGAGAGTGCTGGAAGTTTGTGGATGTATAGCTGCCAGTCAGGTAATGGGTTGCCCTTTGGCTTTTGAAATCAAGTTTGGGTTAGACCTGTTGATCACACTTTGAGGCGACCCATACTTGGTTTCTGAGACTGAAAGGCATAGCATGAGTCATCTATGTAATACATATTAACTTGTAAGTATTTTGTGCTGTTCTTTTTCATTAGCTATATGCTTCTTTTACACAATAAAAAAAAACTTTTTCTCTTCTTTCCCTCTAAATCCCTTGTTCTGTTATCTCCTTTCTGAGTATTCAATTGTTCATATGTTGTAATATGTTACATTTACTTACTAGTGCCATTCGACAGTCTAGGCCTCATGCACACTGCAGCTCAAAGACACTGCTCCTACAGGCATTTGAGCTGTTTTGAATTTTTACTTTTCTCTGCCTGTTAACTTCCCTCCATGTTCCCTTATGTGCTCATGCACACTGTAGGAGTTTTAATGAGTTTACAGGTATATGAGTTTACAGGCAGAAAAAAAAAACTAAAAGGTAAACTCCTGAAACCGCCTATAGTGTGTGTGGACACATAGGCTAACATAGAGAGAGTTAACAGGCAGCAAAAGTAAAAGCTCAAAACAGCACAAATGCCTTTAGGAGCAGCTTCTTTGAGCTGAAGTGTGCATGATGCCTTAAATCTTTTGCATAATGTAACCCTAACTTTCTAAAGCATTAAATAAAGATATCATTGCAAATAAAATATTAAATGCTTACCTGCCCTGCTGACCATTCCACTGAATTTCGCTAGTTTAGAAAATAAAGCTTGCCAAAAGATTTTGTGCATTGGACTGCTGAGAGTGTCGAATACTGGCATACCCTACTGTACTCTGTGCTTTTTTCTGCCAGCCTCTATATTAATATGGGATTCATGAGTTGATGGAAGAAACAAAAATGCAATGAACCAGGCATTTGAGACACCTAGAATTGTGCTTGATGCTGAAGATCATTAGCAAAATTGGTTAAATGTGACCCCCCTCCGGTTTCTCTTCCACTCCCCTCTGACTCATCTTGATAGTTTCTCTCCTTATCTGGTTAAGCCAGATATGATAATCTGAGACCCCTCCAGGTTCCTCAGTGCCACCATTTCCAGGTAAGAGGGGAACACCAATCCAGTACTGCTATGGCATCTGAGACTGCTGGTCCCCTCCACTAACCTTCGCTGACTTCAGTAGTCTTCAAGGTCATAACAGTACCCTGCCCTGGACATCCAATAGGAAGGTAGTGACATGGCCATTCAAAGAAGGACCATCTAAAAAGTAAACAGAAGAGGAGAAGGCTTCAGGCAAGTGGTGTTATGTGATGTGATCATAGCTCCAGCAAAGTAACAAAGGATATTAAGCAATTTTTTAACTAAAGCAATCGGTTAAAGATGTGCAGGCATTTGAACATGTTAGTATCTATTGTTTCCTTTGCCAGGAGCCCTTTATTACATGTTTTAAAATGGCAACACCTGATTTAAAATTAGGTTTTTATCTCAATTTGCAACCAGACAAATTTTACTGATACTGATAAACTGTTTTCATCTTACTACAACATTAACATTATTTTGCTTCAATGTCAAGTTACAGCCTATTACATGGAATATTTCACCCCAATGAACATTCTGAGGTTTGCTAACTGAGAAATTTATCCTATGGCTTAGATGTTGCATGTTTAATGAGTTGGGGAGGTACAGTGGGGGTTATTTACAAAAGACAAATCCACTTTGCACTACAAGTGCAAAACTACAAGTGCAAAGTGCACTTGAAATTGCACTGAAAGTGCCCTTGGAAGTGCAGTCGCTGTAAATCTGCTGATTTTATCATCCAATCATGTGCAAGCTAAAATGCTGTTTTTTTTTATTTTCCTTGCATGTCCCCCTCAGATCTACAGCGATTGCACTTCCAAGTGCACTTTCAGTGCAATTTCAAGTGCAATTTGCACTTGTAGTTTTCACTTGTAGTGCAAAGTGGATTTGCCTTTCGTAAATAACCCCCCATGTCTTACCACAACGCTAGGACTGACCATGTGTTTATAGCAACATTTTCCCCATATCATGCAATATATTACAGACAGAACCCTGTAGATTTATTTAAACCTAATTAACCTTTTAGTAGCACTAGATTTATTTTTGCTGCATAACATGAGCCTCTTACACTTGTTCACAGAAAACATTCATCAAATATTTCCATTGCATCAGATTATGTGCTAATAAGCTATGTTCACTCATTAAATGAACTGAAATATAATTAGTGTTTTCTTTTTTAAATATCCAAATGCATATGGTACTTGTTTTAATCCATAAATGAAATAACGACTGTGAATTGAATGGCTTAGTCAACAAAAGCCATGAGATGCTTTGGTTTGAGAATAATCCAATTTACTATATTGTGTAATAAATCAAATGGCTGTCCAGGTAAAAATTAACATACAGAATAATTAAAATCACAACTTTTGGAATAGTTAAATCCTTGAAGTGTAGAACTTACTATTTACACAATACACATTATCTAACACTTTTGCTGCCAGACCCATTGTTAAGTGTTCGTTTTTTGCCTAAAATTTTCTTAAAACTCCCAAAATATTATATATTTCCTAAAGTAGATGGTCTATAAAATAAATTGATGGTTATTGCTATTTTTTTTATGCCTCACAATATTAGAACACAAGTTTATCAAATCTACATTCTCAGTAAAAAAATTACACTGAAATTAATGTTAAGTTTTTTTGGTAAAACATACATCAACTGCTCAAATACCTGCTTCCCAGACCTCAGCTGACAGTTTTTTTACCGCACAGAGGAGAGCAGCAGTATCAGGCTCATCACCCTGATACTGCACCATGGAGGTCCCGGGCAACCAGGGACACGTAAGCCTGGGACACATGGCAGGAGGTGTTAGCAGGGGGGTCTATCGGTCTTTTCTGCCATAAATGCATCCTCCTGTCTGTTAGCTGTCATGTACACTGAGTCGCATATGCAGCCCAGCAAACATTTACAGCCCTGATGCGTGCCGCGACAATGTGACACATGTGGGTTAGACATCATTGTGGTCCGGCCTATCAAACAGCCAAAGGCACGGAACCTGGAGGGAAGACCAGGCACAGATGGGAGCGCCAGGGGCCCACCGGATCGATCCCACTGCAGCGCTAGAGGGCACATTTTGAAAGGTAAATCAGCCATAATGTACTAATATGCTGTGCATACTAGCACATTATGGCATAACCCATCTGGGGGGGCCATAAAAAGAAAATTTTATAGCAGAGTTTACTATTGCTTTAATGTAGTTTCACGGATTTACATGTTTGCTTTTATTTGTAGATATACTATCTGACAAAGCTCAACATTTCACTAAAATTACTCAGATTCTCTGCTTAACAATTATTGAAATGATATACAAATCATTAGGTAGTGTACTGTGTTTAGTGGATTAACAGATCAATGCATTTCTATTGTGCATTTTCAAGCATTGAAAAATAGAACATTGGACTCTTACTTTCTAAGCTAGGAATGTCATATTACATGTACCAATGTAGGATATTAAAGCAGAGTTCCAGGCTTTTTATGTTTATTAAATGTCAGCAGCAAAAAGTGTAGCTGCTGACTTTTAGTAAACAGACACTTACCTGTTCCAGTTCCACGGTCCAGCGATGCGGCCAAATGGAGCGTCGCTCCTCTACCCGTCCTCTCCACCGGTGCCTCCATTGCCACTCTGGGCACCCAGCTGTGACAGCTTTTGGCTGCATGGCCAGGCAGCACGGCGCATGCGCGAGTCGCGCTGCGCTCCCAGAGTGGACAGGCGATCGCCTAGAGGGAGGGGCCGCCTAAGGCGAAAGGAGGAGTCGCCTTGGCGGTCCCTGGGTGGAAGGAATAAATGGGACTGGAAGTCCCACTCCTAACGAAGCCCCCACCCTCCCCCCCAAAAAAATGACATGCCAAATGTGGCATGTAAGGGGGCGAGGAGTGCTTAAAGTGGAAGTTCCACTTTAGAAAAGTTAGTGTTCAGGCATGTGTTGACTGGAAATGTACAGCCATGCATGGGAGACAATATAAGAACCATTGAACGACTACACTGATAATGTCTGTGGCTGTTATAAATGTTGACAATTTTCTTTTATTTAAGAGTATCTAATTACATTCTGTGTGTTACAGAAAATTAATGCTTTAGCAGATTGTGACCACTTCTCATTGTCCAGAAGTGCTCAGATGTAGTATTCTCCACCACCAATGTTTGATCATTGTCTCAGTCTAAGGAGCTGTCAAGCGAAGAATGAAAGGCTTTACATCTTTCTTGAGGATGTCAAGCTTTGTTCTGAGAATTCATTTTTTTACATCAACATTTTAAAGAACCCTATAAATCAGTAGTTGCCAGATTCCAACCTTTCCAGAACCTAGAAATCCAGCACTGAAAACACGATTAGTCAGGTTGTCATTGACAATTCTAGATGGCAATCCTTATCATGTTTGAGTCCTATGTTCAGCAATAAAGTCAAATTCACATGATTAGTTATTTCACGCTACAATAAGTAATGCTTGAAATAAAAATTTTGTAGATCAACTAAACATTTTGTATTCACAAATTTCAATTAATACAGTATGATGCTTTAAATCAGCAAATAATTCACACAAAAAAATATGTTTTCACTGTCCATTTACTGTATAGGTTTCTTGTGATAGGCAATACATTGGATAAATTGTTGGAAAAATAGTTAGTTGCATTATTTTTTTTAATATTAACTTTTCCTGCTGATTATAATTAAGTTTAACCTGCTGTTTTGCAAAATATTAATGTGCCATAGTAATGAAAAATTTAAAGCCTTTAAAGAACCAAAAAGGGCAAACTGTTTCTTCAATTTGTTACTTTTTTGCCCATAATTGAATAAAGACAGTACAAAAAGGTAATAGCATTAAGTTCAACAGCTTTACCAGCAGAAAAAGAGTGAACGTGGCTATAGGTAGTTTTTGTTGTACAGTTAAAGGAAATTTTTCAGGACTGAGTAGGTGAAGGGGCTCCTCTTGTACCTCCTGGCCAGCACTTTTGAAGGTGGCGAGAGAGGGAATAAGGACATGAAGTGGCATTAGTGCTGGAGTTGCAGGCAGTATCATATCCGTATTACTGCCAGATGTGTGGAGCAGAGGACTGTGGACCATGGAACAGGAACCAAGTGCAGGAACACCAAGGTCTCAGAGCAGGGGGCAGGAAGTAGGTTGAGCTCTTGCTGTGGTTGGACACCACTAAGCAGCAGGGTTCTACAAGAGGCAGAATTGTGGGCACAAACTGAGGTCAGAAACAGCCAAACACCATGATACCAGAGCAGGGAGCAAGAACAGAGTCTATGATACAAGACAATGTCAGAAACAGCAAGGAAAACAAAGTACACGGCAGAAAGCAGAGCACAAAATTCAAGCCAAGGTCACAAGTAGGATGCAAAGGTCCAGGTGCATGTCAGGAGGAAAGTTGGGTCATACACTATGCTCCTACATTATATTCCTGCTATTCTTATCTTGGGAGTGATCCAATTCCCTTTTTGAGGTGGACTTCATTCGATCACCTCTGAATGTGGCTATATTTATAAATGTTATAGTTTATATTGATCGTTTTGACATATATGCACTTACTAGTAATTTATGATCACAACAGTGGGTTTTTGGGAAACCTGGAGCAGTAAATAAGACCCCAGGATATTGTGGTTCTTATCACTTACCTGATAAGGGGGATTTACTACGTCACCTACCCGGGAAGGGGGGTTTATTATTATCACTTTTCAGTTCCTAGGCAGCGCCATCTATTCCCTATTTTATATACCTTTACCTTTTTGCATTTATGTAACTGCTGTTTTACATCCATCTGTAGCCATGTTCACATTATTTTGAGGTTTATTTTGTTTTTACGTCTTTTTCATAAATTACGGCCTGATCTTATCTTTACAATCCTGCCCTCTTGATCCTCTTGCAGTTTGATTGTGGTGTGAAAAGTTT
>JAQSEC010003161.1:0-25804 GCA_028564925.1 Lithobates sylvaticus
CCCGTGCTTTACAATGCTCACAGTGAACGGAGCACGGTGCTTTGATAGATCCGGCGGAGGACACGGCTCGCACACAAAGCGAGGAGACATCGCAGGATCCTGGGGACAAGATAAGTAACTTTGCCTGAATCCTGCGATGCAATCCCGAGTGTGGCTTGGGGTTACCGCTTTTGGTAATGAAAATTCATCTCGAGCCACACTCGGGATTACCGCTAGGAATGGTAAATATTTAGGAGTGATAATTTCTACAAATCATACAAATGTACATTTCATTAAAGTGTTTGTTAAGGCAAATATATAAGACTATGCCAGCTCCTCTATTAGAGGCTGGCATAGCACACTGTGTATGTTGTTTTTAAAAACGAGCAGTGTAAATACCTAATTTGAGCTGTGTTCAGGCCGGTCACATTACTCGCGGTCGCTTTCCAGCTCCGACAGATGTCTTCTGTGGGATGGGCCGTGATCTCACTCTGACGTCAGCCAGAGAGATCGCGTGGCCACTCGTCTCCTCCGCAGAAGCCATCCATTGTCGATGTAAAGCGGCTGCGAGTCACGTGACTGGCCTGAAGACAGCTGAAATTCAGTATTTACAACTCTCGTTTTCAAAAACAACACAGTGTGCTATGCCAGCCTCTAATAGAGGGAATGGAAATAACAATTTTAAGTTTTCATATTAAGAATAATAGCGGCGGGGGGGTGGGGCCAGGCTGGAGAAAGATGACAGGCAGGAAGGAGGGGGGTGAGGGAGGAGAGAGCAGAGCAGGGTAGCCTATCATGAAGGGACGGTGATCAGGGTAGAGCTGCCCTGGTTATCGTGGTCTGTTTAGAGAGGCCACACAGGAAGTGCAATGTTCTGTTTTTTTTTTTTACAGTTTAGAGGGGGGCAGATTACACAGCACAAGCACTTTTTTTGGGGGGGTTAACAAACGCTTTAAACATGAATCCACGTATTATCACATTTTGGGCACAGTGCAATTCCTGGTATAAACTTCCTTTGTCTATAGCTGGCAGATCCAGCATCATGAAGATGATTTGGATGCCTTAATTATTACACATATATACTTCAAAATTCACAATCAAGAATACCTTTTGAATTATGAAATATTACATCATGCAACTGATGCAGGTGTAACATTTTGTGGGCTCTTGTAAGGAGATGCTAGAGAAGGGTTTTTTTTTTCTTTTCAAATATTTTATTGGTAACAAACACGGTACAGAATATAGGAACATTTACTGTTACAGGTTAATAAGTTACAGTATACAATGTTGTACAGAGCGCTGAGTTACAACTGGTGTAAAACGACAAGGAGAGATAAGGCAAAAATGATACACCAGCCGGTGTTGTAATGTAACAAGAGCAATTTAAATTGAACAGAAACAAGTGCAAACCAGGACCAGGGTCCAATTAGGGGATAACACAGGGTTATAGGAGAGCTCTGCTGTAGAAGGTTTTTTTTTTAATTCTCCTACTGCCCCTACTTTCCAATTAGTTGGTACTGGTGATAAAGTGGTTTACTTATTTTGCACCTGTTTAAGATGATTACATGTATAAAGTTGTGCTAAAGCTAGAAGCTAAAGGCTTAATATGGGGGAACTGGTGTAGGCAGTCCCTCCTCTCCCCTGAAGCTGCCACTGGGGACTGATTATGTGACTACACCAGAGCGCCCTGAGAATAGGTAAGTATATGCATCTTCCTTCTACAGGGTAGTTAGTATAGGAGTACGACCGGGAGTAGAAGCAGTTTTAGGCTTAGTTAGTTTTAGCCTGGACTTCCACTTTAAATATATAATTGATAGTCCTTGTTTTTGTTGTTTGATTAAAATAAATATTTTATAACACTGGAAGTTTGCCTCATTTGATGTGTCCCACCCTGGCCTTAATAATAACCCTGGCCTTAATGCAAAATAAAATTGTATTACCATAAGTTATACATTCAGTATATATATATATATACTGAGCAAAATTGTAAACACAACACTGTTGTGTTTGCCACCATTTATCATGAGCTGAACTGACTTTTTCTACGTACACAAAAGGCCTATTTCGCTCAAATATTGTGCACAAATCTGTCTAAATCTGTGTTAGTGATAAACTGCTCCTTTGCCGAGATAAGCCATCCACCTCACAGGTGTGGCATACCAAGATGCTGATTAGACAGCATGATTATTGCACAGGTGTGCCTTAGGCTGGCCACAATAAATGGCCACTCTAAAATGTGCAGTTTTACTGTATTGGGGGGTCCGAAAACCAGTCATTATCTGGTGTGACCACCATTTGCCTCACGGAGTGCAGCACATCTCCTTCGCATAGAGTTGATCCGGTGGTTGATTGTGGCCTGTGGAATGTTGGTCCATTACTCTTCAATGGCTGGGCAAAGTTGCTGGATATTGTCAGGAACCGGAACACGCTGTCGTATACGCCAATCCAGAGCATCCCAAACATGCTCAATGGGTGACATGTCCAGTGAGTATGCTGGTCATGCAAGAACTGAGATGTTTTCAGCTTCCAGGAAATCTGTACAGATCCTTGCAACATGGGGCCGTGCATTATCATGCTGCAACATGAGGTGATGGTCATGGATGAATGGCACAACAATGGGCCTCAGGATCTCGTCATGGTATCTCTGTGCATTCAAAATGCCATCAATAAAATGCACTTGTGTTCGTTGTCCATAGCATACGCCTGCCCATAACCATAACCCCACCGCCACCATGGGCCACTTGAACCACAACGTTGGCACCAGCAAACCGCTCACCCACGCAACGCCATACATGCTGTCTGCTATCTGCCCTGTACAGTGAAAACCAGGATTCATCCATGAAGAGAACACCTCTCCAAAGTGCCAGATGCCATTGAATGTGAGCATTTGCCCACTCAAGTCTGTTATACAAATGTGTTGCATTTACAATTTTGCTCAGTATATGTATAGATATATATATATATATACTGTATATTTATATATATATAGAGAGAGAGACAGAGAGCGGAAGAGAGAGAGAGAAAGAGAGTAAGTTACTTTTATACATTAGTTGTAAGGTAAAAATATCCGGCTCTGTTACACAGGGTACATGAAGCTACAGGGGGCTACGGGGTGCAAGCATGGCGATATATTAACACACAACGGTGTTGCCATTAATTTTCTCTTGGAATTGTTTTTCTGACCAGCATGTGTTAATGTGCTTTTATGTTTGTTTTTTCTGTACTGTTTATTTTTCTGAAATAGGTCTATGATGTACATTATGTAGGTAATTAATCACACTTAGCAAGGTATGATCCTAAAACCTCGTACTGTGCACCATGTGTACAAGCAATAAATAATACAAGCTCCACATTCTGACATAACGGGAAGTAAAACATGCTTGTGGTGAGAATGTTGAGTTTTTTCTTCATAACCAAAACTCTGTATGTTTTTATTTCCTGCTTAGAACAAGTAAAACAGCCTGTGTATAAAGCCATGGGTGTCTGAAGAATATTTTCAAGGTTAGCAGTGGGGGCAAGCTTAACTTAGATCTAGTGCTAATGCCTTATGAACTCAGCTCCTGCTGTTCTACACCCAGGGAAGGTCAGCTAGGTAAAACCTACATAAGTGCCCTCTTTTGGTATACTCATACAGGGGTTGATTTACTAAAACTGGATAGCGCAAAATTTGGTGCAACTGTGCATGGTAGCCAATTAGCTTCTAACTTCAGCTTGTTTAATTAAGCTTTGCCGAAAAAAATAAAAAATGGAAGCTGATTGGTTTCTATGCAGAATTGCACCAGATTTTGCACACTCCAGTTTTAGTAAATCAACCCCATTGTCTTTAATATGCCTTCAGAAATGTTACCCATCCTTAAATAAACTTCCACTCTTTCTCAAAATAATGGACCCCATGATACTTGTCAAAAACTGAGATTACTTTATTAAAATATATTTATTAAAATATAGCTGGGTATACAGTGGTGTGAAAAAGTGTTTGCCCCCTTCCTCATTTCCTGTTCCTTTGCATGTTTGTCACACTTACCGTATTTATCGGCGTATAACACGCACCGGCGTATAACACGCACCCCAAGTTTAGGAGGGAATTTTAAGGAAAAAAAGTTTTAGGAGAGAAGTTTAGGGAAAAAAAAAACTTACATTTAAGCGTTATTTGCAGCTTGCCCAGCGTCATTTGCAGCTTGCCCAGCGTCATTTGTAGCTTGCTCAGCGTCATTTGCAGCTTGCCCAGCGTCATTTGTAGCTTGCTCAGCGTCATTTGCAGCTTGCTCAGCGTCATTTGCAGCTTGCCCAGCGTCATTTGCAGCCTTTCCCAGCATCATTTGCAACCTGCCCAGCGTCATTTGCAACCTGCCCAGCGTCATTTGTAGCTTGCCCAGCATCATTTGTAGCTTGCCCGGCGTCATTTGCAGCTTGCTAGTGTCATTTGCAGCTTGCTAGTGTCAGTTGAAGTTCGCCAGCGTTTAAATTTCCCGCCGCGAGAAATACCGCGCATGCGCGGCCGAAAAAGACCGAACCGCGGCCGAAAAAGGCCGAAGTGCGGCCGAAAAAGACCGAGCCGACTGTTCAGCTCCGCTCGGAGTCCCGCCTCCCGGCGGTGTCGGGAGCGAGCGCAGGGAGGCGGGACTCCGAGCGGAGCTGAACAGCCGGCTTCGGTCTTTTTCGGCCGCGCTTCGGCTTTTTCCGGCCTTTTTCGGCCGCGGTTCGGCCTTTTTCGGCCGCGGTCGCCATTTTTCGGCGCCGCAACCGATTTTTGTCATTTTTTTTTGGGGTATCGGCGTATAACACGCACCCACGACTTTCCCCGATTTTAAGGGGGAAAAAGTGCGTGTTATACGCCGATAAATACGGTAAGTGTTTCGGAACATCAAACCAATTTAAACAATAGTCAAGGACAACACAAGTAAACACAAAATGCAATTTGTAAATGAAGGTGTTTATTATTAAAGGTGAAAAAAAATCCAAACCATCATGGCCCTGTGTGAAAAAGTGATTGCCCCCTAAACCTAATAACTGGTTGGGCCACCCTTAGCAGCAACAACTGCAACCAAGCGTTTGCGATAACGTGCAATGAGGCTTTTACAGCGTCCTGGAGGAATTTTGGCCCACTCATCTTTGCAGAATTGTCCTAATTCAGTTACATTAGAGGGTTTTCGAGCATGAGCGGCCTTTTTAAGGTCATACCACAACATCTCAATAGGATTCAGGTCAGGACTTTGGCTAGGCCACTCCAAAGTCTTCATTTTGTTTTTCTTCAGCCATTCGGTGGTGGACTTGCTGGTGTGTTTAGGATCATTGTCCTGCTGCAGAACCCAAGTTCGTTTCAGCTTGAGTACACGAACAGATGGTCGGACATTCTCCTTCAGGATCTCTTGGTAGACAGCAGAATTCATAGTTCCTTTTATCACGGCAAGTCTTACAGGTCCTAAAGCAGCAAAACAGCCCCAGACCATCACACTACCACCACCATATTTTACTGTTGGTATAATGTTCTTTTTTCTGAAATGCAGTGTTCCTTCTAAGCCAGATATACTTGGACACACACCTTCCAAAGAGTTCCACTTTTGTCTCATCGGTCCACAGAATGTTGTCCCAAAAGTCTTGGGGATCATCAAGATGTGTTGTGGAGAAATTGAGACGAGCTTTGATGTTCTTTTTGCTCAGCAGTGGTTTTCTCCTTGGAACTCTGCCATGCAGGCCATTTTTGCCCAGTCTTTTCCTGATGGTGGAGGCATGAACGCTGACCTTAACTGAGGCAAGTGAGGCCTGCAGTTCCTTGGACGTTGTTGTGGGGTCTTTTGTGACCTCTTGGATGAGTCGTCGCTGCGCTCTTGGGGTAATTTTAGGCGGCCGGCCACTCCTGGGAAGGTTCACCACTGTTCCATGTCTTCGCCATTTGTGGATAATGGCTCTCACTGTGGTTCGCTGGATTCCCAAAGCTTTGGAAATGGCTTTATAACCCTTTCCAGACTGATAGATCTCAATTACTTTCTTTCTCAATTGTTCCTGAATTTCTTTGGGTCTCGGCATAATGTGTAGCTTTTAAGGATCTTCTGGTGGACCTTACTGTGTCAAGCAGCTCCTATTTAAGTGATACCTTGATTGTGAACAGGTGTGGCAATAATCAGGCCTGGGTGTGGCTAGAGAAATTGAACTCAGGTGTGGACAACCACAGTTATAGTATGATTTAACAAGGGGGGCAATCACTTTTTCACACAGGGCCATGATGGTTTGGATTTTTTTTCACCTTTAATAATAAACACCTTCATTTACAAATTGCATTTTGTGTTTACTTGTGTTGTCCTTGACTATTGTTTAAATTAGTTTGATGCTCCGAAACACTTAAGTGTGACAAACATGCAAAGGAACAGGAAATGAGGAAGGGGGCAAACACTTTTTCACACCACTGTAGGTGTACTGGGTGGTGACTAAAATGTTTCATATTTTACACTTGAAAACACTCCACTTCTTTGGTGTATTTTATTGTGTCAGGTAAAGCAGAAAAGTGCAATATAGTCATTGCAAATAGTCACTTTTTCTTTCTTTTTCTGTTCTCTGAAATCTATTTAGTTAGGCCCCTTTCACACCTAAGCGTTTTTCAGGCGCTACATCGCTAAAAAATAGCGCCTGTAATGAAAAAAGCGGGTCCTTTAAGACCAGTGTGAAAGCCGGAGGGCTTTCACACTGGAGCGGTGCGCTAGTAGGACAGTAAAAAAAGTCCTGCTAGCAGCATCTTTGGAGCGGTGAAGGAGCGGTGAATTCACCGATCCTATACCGCTCCTACCCATTGAAATCAATGGAACACCGCGGTAATACCACGGCAATACCACGGGCAAAGCGCGTGGCGCTTTGCGGGGGGTTTTAACCCTTTTTCGGCTGCTAGCGGGGGTTAAAACCGCCTGCTAGCAGCCGAATACCGCGGCTAAAACGACGGTAAACCAGCGCTAAATATATCGCTGCTTCACCGCCGACGCCCCCACCGCCCCAGTGTGAAAGGGGCCTTAGGGAAGGAACATAAAACACACATTATACAGCAATAAAAGCATGAAAGGTTTAAGGAAGGCAAATTTGTCAACTTACTATAATGGGACACAATACACATAGTTGATCTTTGCTTTCCAGAATCAAAAACACCTCAGTGAATTTCCCTAGAAGAATTGTCCAGTGTTCATCATCTGGATGTCACCTAAACAAAGACCTCCTATCCAGGGCCGGATTTCTCACAAGGCCACCGAGGCCAGGCCTCGAGGCGGCAGTGGTGCAGGGGCTGGCGCCGCTCCTGCGGCGACTTCTCGGCTTTCGCGGCCGCCCCCCGCCAGGGCTGCAAATCGGCGCTGAAAATCCCCACTGTCTGTCACAGACAGTCATCAGACAGCCGAAATGAGCAGCACGCACACGCAGTGCCAGTGCTGCTTTTTATTTGATCAAGGAGCGAGCCACGGGTGGGCGGGGCCTTGAGCTTCACTGACGCTCTGGCCCAGCCCCTTGCTATGCTGCCTGCAAGCAAGCGTGATCGGACTCGGAGGAACCGAGGCCCTCGGTAGGAGGAGTCTGACCATGGCGCGGAGTGGAGTGGGGTCAAGTGAAACTAGCAGCAGCACTGTGGAGGAATTGATCAGATTCGGAGCTGAGCTGGCCAGGACAAGGTAGGTCTTCTTTTTCCACCCCATGTGTAGAACTGGAAAAGTAGAAAGTTTTAAAATGTAATGGGCACACTGGCTGCAATTGATGGGCACACTGGCAGGATATTATGGGCACACTGGCAGCGTTTAAAAGCAGTGTGGCAGCATTTGATGGGCACAGTGGCAGCATTTAATGGGCACAGTGGCAGCATTTGATGGCACAGTGGCAGTTTTTGATGGCACAGTGGCAGCTTTTGATGGCACAGTGGCAGCGTTTGAGGGCACAGTGGCAGCGTTTGAGGGCACAGTGGCAGCATTTGATGGGCACAGTGGCAGCGTTTTAGGGCACAGTGGCAGCTTTTGATGGGCACAGTGGCAGCATTTGCTAAGCAGGAACATGAATCTCCTGTCTTCTTACAGTAAAAGTACCTACCCTCCCCCCCACAGTTAGAAAGCACTCCCTAGGGACACATTTAACCCATTGATTGCCCCTGATGTTAACCCCCTTCCCTGCCAGTGTCATTAGTACAGTTACAGTGCATATTATTTAGTACTGATCACTGTATTGATGTCACTGGTCCCCAAAAAAGGGTCCCCAAAAATGGGTCAAAAGGGTCACTTAGTGTCTGATTTGTCTGCCGCAATGTTGCAGTCCCGCTATAAGTCGCTGATCACCGCCATTACTAATAAATGAATAAAAATTCCATAAAAATATCTCAGTTTGTAGATGCTATAACATTTGCGCAAACCAATCAATGTTTTTTTTTCAAAATTGTTGGTCTTTTTTTGTTTATAGTGCAAAAAATAAAAACCGCAGAGGTGATCAAATACCACCAAAAGAAAGCTTGATTAGTGGGAAAAAAAAGGACATAAATTTGATTCGAGTACAGCGTCGCAATTGTCAGTTAAAATAATGCAGTGCCTTATCCCAAAAAATGGGGGTAAACCAATTCCATGTGGAGATAATTAATGTTGCATGATTGCAATGATGAATTTGTATATTTGTATGAATTTGGTTTCCACTGTGGATCTTTAGTGTATTATGCCATTATTGTATATACCAAAGTGAGTCCTTTGTTTCATTTGTTTAATGATCTATTACAACTATTAATTAATTGCTATTTATTTTAGTAGCTAGTTACTGATTTGCTCAAAAATAGTTCTACATGTCAATGTTCAATTGGAAAACTTGTTCCCTCTGTCTCTTTTCTTCCTTTCCATTGTGTAAAAGCCAGCACACCACCCTGGAAGCTTGTTAAGTAAGACCCCTTTCACACTGGGGTGTTTTCCAGGTGTTTTTCAGGCGTTTTAGCGTTAAAAAAAGCGCCTGTAAAGCGATTGAAAGAAGCTGCAATCCCAATGTGAAAGCCCAAGTGCTTTCACACTGAGATCCCTTTCACACTGGGGCGTTTTTCAGGCGCTTTAGCGTTAAAGAAAAATCGCCTGTAAAGCGCCTGAAAGAAGCCGCAACTGCAATCCCAATGTGAAAGTCTGAGTGCTTTCACACTGAGGCGCTGTGCTGGCAGGGCGTCAAAAAAAGTCCTGCAAGCAGCTCCTTTGCAGCTCTTTTGGAGCGGTGAATACACCGCTCCTAAAGCGCCCCTTCCCATTGAAATAAATGGGAAGCACCTGCAAAATGCCTGAAAAGCACCTGAAAAGCGCCTGCAAAGCGCTTTTGGGAGTGGCACTTTGTGGGCGCTTTTAACCCTTTATTTGGCCACTAGCAGGGGTTAAAAGCGACCCACGAGAGCTCGAAAAACGCTGGTAAAGCGACGCTAGTTTAAGCTGCAATTTACGAGCGTTTTTTGGGCGCTGGCAGTGTGAAAGGGCTCTTAAAGCACTTGGGCTTTCACATTGGGATTGCAGATGAGGCTTCTTTCAAGCGCTTTACAGGCGCTTTTTTTAACGCGCCTGAAAAATGCCCCAGTGTGAAAAGGGTCTAAGGGGTGGTTATGTGGCTCTGTATTTGAAAATGCAGCTATCTTGCAGTGCTCAGAAAATATAATTTGCCAACCCTTGCGGCTGGATAGAAGGATGCATATTGCAATGTGTCCTTGTGGGAGGGGATGACATTTTGACAGATGTAGCAGCAAATCTAGCCTGGTACCATATGATTCTAGGGCAGTGTGTTTCAGAACATGGGTTATCTATATATTCAAAATAATAGTAAGACTGAAAAAACAAAGATCATTAAAGAGTTCCATTTACAAGACCATATCCTTCATGTCAGCCTCAATAACAATTATTCCAATAGGAGTGAGCAGGATCTAATAATTTTTCCAATAAAGAGCACTAATATTTTGAGCAGTGGAGTGCACATTGATTCACGTTGGAATAAAACACAAGAAGTCAATAACCCAGGGAAATCTAGTAAAGGCATTCATAAACATAAAACCATAAAGCTTTTTTGGGGGGATTTCCATTTTTTTTCCCAGTTTTCATGGTTTATTTCAAATTAATTGAGCACTTTTAAACTTTACTCACACATTCCGCACATTCAAGAGTCCAGTATCTTATGATTTTCCTCTATACATACTAACATTCTGGACAAGATATAAATTATGACCAGGTAAAGATTATATATATATGCTCTATAATGTTAAAATAAATAGTAGGTACAAGCACTAAAAAGCAGGAAGGATGATTTATTTCAAATAATCTTACAGTACACGTACATATTCATGTATAATGATCAAGCCTTGGCTATCATGTCATGCAAGCTGTTAGGTGAATTCCCATTATGCTCTGAAGTAATGCAAAGGTTAATGTTGGTACGAGTCTATTCGATCCCTCTTTCTAAACTCTAAATCCTTTTTAGTTTAGAACAAACTGGGTACATGCACCGAGGGATTTGATTCAAATTAAACTCACACCTTGTCTATGTTAAGACATTAATGTGTTAGCTGAGGAGTACTTGCCAAAATATTCCATGCTGCCTAATTTTACTTCAATGTGTTTTATGAGCAAATGTTCATGACCTTATGAAAGAGGAAGGTCAGTGTTAATCCAAACCAGTTTGCCCAATCCCTAGTGCAAACAAAAGTCTAACTGGAGCATTTCTGAAGCCCATCAGACCTTAGTAGGCCCTGCAATGTAAAATATACCAAATGTTCAGAGGCCGCACAGAACAGCAGTGCCTTTGGCAAGCTTAGAAAGGCAGTGTTGTATCCAGGTTCTGCTTCCTCATGACGTCAGTTATAATGTTCTAATTAGTGTGTCCATCTGCATTAACATTAGAGCTTGTTTCTACAGGTGGTCAATGTTTCTACACAAGTTTAAAATGTCATCAGACAAATATCTTTTTTTTCCATAGCTTAAATATATGACATCCTGCAGATGATAAAGTCAAACCAAGTACAAGCGTAACAGCAGCACTGCAGATATTTCAGGGGATATTTACTGCAAGTTGTTGATAAAATCATATACTGTAAATGGTTAGCTTTCAACATTATCTGCATGTACTTGAGGATGTCCTCTATGTCAGAACATAATATCTGGAAGAGATGTCCAATTAAACGTAAAATGATAAGGCAGGTAAGCGTGGGCCATCAAAAATTTAGCTTAGATGTGAATATTATTTCAATTTGAGACATTGCCAGAACAAGACATAGGCTAAATTTGGAAAGGGATCTGAGAAAAGAGATCAACATCTTGGTATAATTTTAGGTATGTCAATGAATTGTAAAAAGAAAGGATATTTAACAAATAAATAAACAATTAAGGATAGCTATTTTTCAGAGATGGATTTTAAGGATTACTAGATAAAGGCATTATTTAATTTGCTTTACTGTATGTGATATTGTGAAAAAAGTATATAGGTGATTTGCTAAAGAAGAACGGAATGTTCATGTAAAAAAGGAATACCAATAATACCAATCATATGAAAGAGCTTTTTTCCTGTACATGACTGGATAATTTAAAGTACATCTCCAGTTTTATTTTATTAAGTTCTGCTTGAAGATGAGTGAAGATTTACTTTGTAAAAGTAAGAAGTTTCTACTTCTTTAGTAAACCAACTGGAATATACATTGAATACAAATTATCTCTGTTTCATTAACCTCCCTGGCGGTATAATTATGTCTGGAATTTTGTACCAAAAGCGGTACAATTATTTTGCATGGAAATTTGGCGTTTTATATTGTAGGCATGCAATTTTTATGAATAACTCACTTAAATCTGTCCAAATCAGAGTCTAGTAGACATCCCGTGTATGATAAAGTTTGAAACACAAAATCATAAATTATAATATAATAAATAACTATAAAAATGATTCAATAATGTAATCAAATCAAAAACACTGAAATTTGCACAGTTGCAGAATTGTCGCTGTCATTAAATTTAGTGTTTGATGATGAATTGTGATTCTAATTTATTATCGGTGTTTTCTAGATGGTCTAAAACCACTTTTGACATAAAGGGACACTTTTTGGTTGCTATGGACTATCTCCAGTTTCCAGGCAGAAAATGTGTTATTTATTATATAAAACTACATGCAGAGCACTGGACAGACCACTAGGGACAAAGGGGATGTATATTTTTTTTATACAGTACTGTAATCTGTAAGATTACAGTACTGTATGTGTATTGTGTGTTTTAACTTTTTTGAATTTGGCGCCGATCTCCGCTCCCATGCGTCGTAACGTCGCAGGGAACGGAGATCAGCGGCACTCAGCACTGTGTGAATCAAGCGGATGAGCTCGCACACACAGCGGGAGATATCGCAGGATCCAGGGGACAAGGTAAGTAACTTCCCCTGTATCCTGCAATGCGATCCCGAGTCTGGCTCGGGGTTACCGCTAATGGTACTGAAGTTCCACCCAGAGCGAGTCTGGCTCGGGGTTACCGCTAATGGTACTGAAGTTCCACCCCGAGCCAGACTCGGGATTACCGCCAGGGAGGTTAAATACCCTATTTACTGCCTACTGAACTCAAATCAGCACCCAGTTCTATATAGTGAGCCACTGTGGTTCCAATACTTCCAGCTGCTTACCACCATTTTAAGCAGAGCATCACACTTCCAATCAACATTAACTATTTCCAATCCTTATGCTGCTAGCATTAGTAAATAGATAGGAAAGTATATTCTATTTACTTGTTTTAAACTTTTTTTTGCATTTCTTCAGTTACTTCCTGGTTTCCAGGACTAGGCAAAAGATGGCATACATTGCAGATGTGAGTCTTCAGAAGGGGAGGAGGGGTTTCTCAGCTAAGCACAGCCTCCTGCCTGCATGCCTGAGCTAAGGGTGGATGGATTCTAGAAAGTAAATGCTAAATTAATCATCTGCCCTTACTCAAGATGGCCATGGCCAGAAATACTAGGGGTGTTTTTCAACATGATTTCTCAGCAAAATAAAGCATGGAGACATGGATGGATGGGTGAGTTTGCTTTACATATTAAAAATAAATGAAAAATAAATGAAGTAAAGTAAAAAGAAATGAATAGAGTTTTTGGTTTAGGGTGCTCTGATGTAGTGTACTTCAGCTTTAATATTAACAGTGGTAGGAGCTCTGCTTTTCTCCATAGCACTCCTGTAGGCGAAAATCATTATTGCAGTCATTCCTGTACAATACTTTTATTTTTAGTGAATTAACTACACTACAAGCTTCTGTCTACAACGCAATGTCAATGGAGGTAAGCTGCTTTCCAGTTTTCCTTAAAACTGGAACCCAATAAATAACATAATATCATAAAAATCTATCTTTACAATTGAAATTGACATAGACTACAAAAATATTTGAGGACTAACTTATCTAAAAACTATTTTTTTTTGTTTTGCATTGTCACCTTACAGCTTCATATAGAGACTATAGAATATTTTGCGTCTATGTTCTTACATTGTAATGGTGTCATGCTTTTGGAATTCAAATCTGAAATTATTTTTATTCTATTTTATAGAGAATCTACCGGGCAAGCATGGAACATGACACCATCATTTGGCACTGTGGTGGTTGATGGGAATCTGGGCAGAAGTAGGAATTGTGGATTAAAGTTATCACCAATGGTCCCGAAGAGATATATTAATTCAACTGGTATAGCATTCTTACAAAACAAAAATTTCAGCTTTGGGTAGAATTAGCCTTAAATGTATCTTAATTGAATCTGGAGAAGCCGTCACCACTAGGGATGGGCCGAACACCCTCCGGTTCAGTTCGCACCAGAACACCTTGAGCAATCAAAAAGTTCTATCGAACATGCGAACCCTATTAACCACTTGGCTGGCCAAAGACCAGAGCACTTTTTGCGATTCGGCACTGCATCGCTTTAACTGACAATTGTGCGGTCGTGAAACGTGGCTCCCAAATAAAATTGACATCCTTTTTTTCCCACAAATAGAGCTTTCTTTTGGTGGTATTTGATCACCTTTGCGGTTTTTATTTTTTGCACTATAAACCAAAAAAGATCGACAATTTTGAAAAAAACACATTATTTTTTACTTTTTGCTATAATAAATATCCCCAAAAAATATATAAAAAAGCATTTTTTTCCTCAGTTTAGGCCGATACGTATTCTTTTACATATTTTTGGTAAAAAAAATTGCAATAAGCGTTTATTAATTGGTTTACGCAAACGTTATAGTGTCTACAAAATAGGGCATAGATTTATGCCATTTTTATTAATAATTTTTTTTTACTAGTAATGGCGGTGATCGGCGATTTTTATGGTGACTGTGACATTATGGCGGACAGATCGGACACTTTTGGTGTGATTTTGGGACCATTCACATTTATACAGAGATCAGTGCAATTAAAAATGCATTGATTACTGTGTAAATGTGACTGGCAGTGAAGGGGTTAACCACTAGGTGGCGCTGTAGGGGTTAAGTGTGTCCTAGGGAGTGATTCTAACTGTGGGGGGGAGGGGTTCTGTGTGACACGACACAGGGTGCTGTGATCAGTATCAGTGTCATTAGGTAGAACGGGGAAATGCTAATGTAAACAAGCAGTGAGACGATCATGCTGACAGAGCTCCCGGCGGGCACGCGTGTGTGCCCGCAAGCCGCCTGTACGTGCCCTTCTGCTGCAGTATATCTGCATGAGGTGGTCGGGAAGTGGTTAAAATTTATGGGACACTAACATGAGTCCTTATTTTAAAGGCTTATATTCAAATTATTGCCATAAAACTATAGTTTTTTCAGGAGCAGTGATTTTAATGATGCTTAAAGTGAAACAATAAAATTTAAATATTCCCTTAAATATCATGCCTGGGGTGGTCCCCTTAGTCTGCCTGTAAAGTGGCGCATATGTGCGATGCGATGTGTGGAACAGTGCCACAGCAATAATAACTTTTTTAAAGGAAAAAATGTAATTTAAACTTGCTGACCCCACCCCCCTCTGACAACACATGATGTCACATGATGTCTGAAGGTTGCGGGGTCACTCGGTTACCGGGTGGCCCTGCCCTTGCCTATATAACCAGGGGCGTCTTTACCGCAGGGCAAACGGGGCATCTGCCAAGGGCCCTGCCATCGTTGGGGGCCCAAAGCGGCTGACGTCCGGAGCCCGCGCTGTCCATTGGCTTTTTTTCAGCTGAGTTCCTCCACTTCCGAGATCCTGCTCACCCCTCAATCCTGCACCCTGTACACAGCTCACCCCTAAACCCGGCACTCCGTACACAGCTTAACCCTCAATCCTGCACTCCATACACAGCTCACCCCTCAATCCTGCACCCCGTACACAGCTCACCCCTAAACCATGCACTCCATACACAGCTTGCCCCTCAATCCTGCACTCGGTACATAGCACACCCCTTAATCCTGCACTCTGTATGTAGCTCACCCCTCCACACTACTCTACTGTAGGCGGCCTGACTAGTAATTTATTCCTGGCAGCCTGTCTTTGGGGATACTACTCCTATTGAGCTCTGTTCCTAGCTGCACTCAGTTAACCTTCATAGCTGTGTATGCTCTGCTCTGCTCATTGCTAATAGCAAGTTCTAGGAGTTTTCTGCCTATTGACGGGTCTCCTCACCTCCCCAGTCCATGATGTGCAGGCAGTGAGGAGATGATGTGCTGTAACCTTCAGCAACCAATCAGTAAGCTGTATTGATGTGCTGTGACTTCTAGCAACCAATAAGTGGTAATGATGCACAGTAACTTCTAGCAACCAATCACTGAGGGGTAAGCATGTAACCTCTCACAATCAGGCAGTGAGTGTTAAGCATGTAACCTCTAGCAACTAATCAGTGAGCGATAAGCATGTAACCTCTAGCAACCAGTAAGTGGTAAGCATGTAACCTCTAGCAACCAATGAGTGAGCGGTAAGCATTTAACCTCTAGCAAATGAGGATGTGCAGTAACCTCTAGCAACCAATCAGTTAGCAGAAATTCGCCTTTGCTGCCACTGTGCTATTGCTGGGTGTCCAGTGGGCTCCTGTTCTTTTTTTAAGGGGGATTGGGCTCCCTCCAGGCACACCTGCCCCATATCTATCAATTTAATGCATGTGCTTCCATTGTGGAGACACTTATAAATTCAGTAGCGTTAGGACTGCAAGCAATACACAGTGTGCCGTGAAGAGGCCTTGCAGCTTATGCATGCGTTTGCAAATGCGTGCTAACTAAACCCCTGTTTTTAACGCAGACTGTTGGACAGGTTAATTTGGTTGGTTGACAGACTGGTTGGTGAGTTGAGCTATGGAATGTTCTGTTCTTGTCTTTCGTGTATTACATATACTACACTGACTGCACACTAAACTAACTACCTGCCCTATCTCTATTCATTCACTATATACGGCCACTGTGTAAGTAGCAGCCGTATATAGTGTGGGACGTTGCCTTAGCCCCTGAGCCATGAATGGCCAAAGACACCATGCATTTGGCCAATCGTTGCGCTGTGATTGGCCAAAGCATACAGGTCAGGTGCATGCTTTGGCCAGTCAGCAGCCGTCAATGCACTGCGATCTCGAGCGCCCGATATGCTTGTTTGTTCTAAGAACAAACGAACATCTGATATTTGAGTCGAACTTACGTTCAACTCGAACATCCCTAGTCAGCACAAAAACAATGCATATTCCCTTTGTTGATGAACTGAGAGCTAAAAGTGAAAGATGAAGTGGAAAATAATGTACAGTCTACTCCAACAATTGCAGAAACATGACCTTGGAAAGTCAATGTAGCCAAAGCACACAGAAAATAAATTACAAATATTTTACAACTCACCAAAAAAAAGTTTTGCTTTGGGTAAAATATGACAGAGGCAATTACTTATGAAGAGAAGGAACCTGGTGAGGGGAAATGCTTTCTTTTTCACACTGACTAATTTAAAGTGGAAGTTTTCTCTTACTTTATGAATGGGCATTGTAATGGGTAATGGTAAGCACTCTTGTTCTGCTCAGTAATATCTGCATACATGTTCTCCTAATACTGGACTGAGTTTTCCCTGGATGTTTTCACTGTGTGTCTCTGGGCCCATTCATACATATGCAAAACACAGTGAGTCCCCCTCCTCAAGAAGGCACCTGTACAGTCATGCCAATGAACATCTAAATGATTCAGAGAAGGACTGGGAGAAAGTGCTATGGTCAGATGAGACCAAAATGGAGCTCTTTGGCATTAACTTGAATCGCAGTGTTTGAAGGAAAAAAATGCTGACTATGACCCTAAGAACACCATCCCTACAGTCAAGGACGGAGGTGGAAACATGATGCTTTGGGGCTGTTTCTCTGCTAAAGGTACAGGCCAACTTTGCCACATTGAGGGGCCAATGAACGGGGCCGTGTATTGTAAAATCTTGGATGAGAACCTTCTTGCCTTAGCCAGAACACAGAAGATGGGCCGTGGATGGGTCTTCCAGCATGACAATGACCCAAAACATACCACCAAGGCAACAAACGAGTGGCTCAAGAAGAAGCACATTAAAGTCATAGAGTGGCCTAGTCAGTCTCCAAACCTTAATCCTATAGAAAATTTATGGAGGGAACTGAAACTTCAAGTTGCCAAGGGACAGCCAAGAAGCCTTAAGGATTTTAGATCTGTAATGAAGAGTGGACCAAACTCCCTCCTGAGATGTGTGCAAACCTGGTAACCAACTACAAGAAAAGTCTTACCTCTGTGCTTGCCACCAAGGGTTTCTCCACCAAGTACTAAGTCATGTTTTGCCTGTAGATCAAATACTTATTTTACTTACTGAACTGCAACTTAATTTATAGCATTTGTTTTATGTGTTTTTCTGGATTTTTGGTTGATATTCTGTCTCTATCATTAAAAATACACCTATGATAATATTCATAAATAATATTCATTTGTTTGTAAGTGGGAGAAATTACAAAATCTGCAGGGGATCAAAAAAATTTTTTTCCTCTGGAAGTAATGTCCAAAGTCATTTAAAAGTTGCTAAAGCACCAGTTCTCATCCATAGCAGGAACCCCAACTGGCTACATGACAGCTTATTTTCCCAATTTGACACTCCAGAATCTCCAACTTTGGGGTGCTCTGGCTTACAAATTTAGCCAGTTCTTGTAGACAAGAGCATACCCTAACCCCCTTCCATCCTCAGTATCTATCTTTTGGGCAATCGCTGCGCTGGATATTCTTACTGGCTAATAAAAGGGCAGGTGAGATGTAAGAGGGAGGGTCAAATGCTTTAGAAGCTTATAGATGACTTAATGTTTACTTTAATTACCGTATTCTCCTCCTCATAGTCAGCCTTATTTAGTCTAGCAAATTTCAGGTACAGACTTTGCAATTTTTTGGTTCTGGCTGCCAGAGGGACCATGAAGACAATACACCTTATTGGCTTCAAATTCCTTCAATGCTTTCAACCCAATATAAAACATGGATCTGTTTATAGGGTATTTGCCTGATTTAAGCATATTTTCAAGTGTTCCAAGTGCACTGAACTCAGTGTAGAAAATTGCCTTCAGTTGGGAAATGGAAGAACTTTTCACCTGTTATATTGATCATGTGGAAACAGTGAATCAGAGGAAAGTAAGACATATCACTTTACTTATTGCATTTTGAAGTCTTTTTCAAAGTTATAAATGCTGGCAGAATGTGACATCCACAGCAAGCATTGCACGTTATAAAAATATATAGATATGTGGCTGGCTTAGTTCACTTCAGCTGAGGTATAATTTAAGTTGAGGACAGGTTTCTGATAAATTTATATTGGATGAAGCAAAGCTTGGAAAGCGGTGCAGAGAATTCTGTACAGCACGTGTTAGTACTGAGCTTACGTCTAGCCAGTAAAGGGGAGCTGGAACTAGCCAAGTTCACTTAAAGAAACATTAACACATTTTCTTCTTGCAATCCGTAAATACATTTATTGCTGGCTGTTAAGTATCTGGTTGTTTCAATGCCAGTAACTGAAACAGTGTACATAATTTGGAGAATGTACTGTATACAATGTGGTTTAATCTACATTAGCATTTAAAAGGTTAATTAAACATTTGGTCAATTAATCATTAATCATACTTCTTAGGCCCCTTTCACACGAGGCGGATCCGCTTCCATGTAGTCCGCCTCTGTCCGCCGGCTTAGCGGGAGATCTCTCTGTTTATCTCCGCTGACCTGGCGGATGACAGGTCTCGCTCTGCTCACCGAGCGGGAGGGGCTTGTCGAGCGCCGCTGGCTTCTATGGAGAGATCGGATGAAAACGGACAGCATGTCTGTTTTCATCAGATCTCACCCGATCCGAACGTAGGGCGACGGATCCGGACGTAGGGCCATCCGTCTGCTTTTGGTGGATCGGACCGGGTCGGATTTCAGCGGATATGTCACCGCTGGGATCCGTCGCTCCATAGACTAGCATGGAGCGCCCATTCAGGTCCGCCGTCAAAACTGACAGGCAGAAAAGGAGTCTCAGGCATTTCTATCATAAAGTATTGGAGCAGGCCTGAGCTGGCCACCTAGCAATTATGTCTTTTGCCAGAAGGACTTCTATTATTGGTGAATCTAGTAAATATCAGACAATAGCATCATGTGATCATTGCTAACAAACAGCTTTTAGGATTTCAGGGGGAGCAGATTTGATGAAGCCCTAAATCTTATGACGCAAATTTCAAAATCAATAGTCCACAGATATGACATGCACAGTTAACCTGTACTTCTCTACCTCAATAGACAAAAATTACAGTAGCAAAACTACATTTTCAGAGTATATTAAATGTCCAAAAAGGTGATGCTTTAAAGCTCCTTTCTTATATAACCACTTCAATACCGAGCACTTTTATTCCCTTTCTGCCCAGGCCAATTTTCAGCGCTGTCGCAATTTGAATGACAACTGCGCGGTCATGCAACACCCTACGCAAACTAAATTTTTTGTATTTTGTTCACACAAATAGAGCCTTCTTTTGGTGGTATTTAATCACCACTGGGTTTTTTATTTTTTGCTAAATAAACAAAAACTTTTTTAAAAAATTTGAAAAAAAATATTGTTTTTCTTTGTTTCTGTTATAAAATTTTGCAAATAATTGTTCTTCAGAAATTTGCCATAAAATGTATTTCTCTACATTTCTTTGGTGAAAATAACCTAAGTCAGTGTATATTATTTAGTCTGCAGGAAAGATATAGAGTTCACAAACTCTGGTATATATATCAGAAGATTGATCAATCCTGATGTACTGTAAAGTCTGCAATTAAACCTAAAAAATGAAAATATAAATAGGAAAAACTAGTAGTGCTAGTGTAAAAAATCTCATACAAATTTCAAAGTACAATAATACAAATGTGATATATAAATAAATTACTTAATTACAAGTGTATATAAGACACCCAGTGACAGGTGATGCAAAAGTAGTCCAAATTAAATAAAGTGAATCAAAGTATATCTTCAAATAAAAATCTTCAATTAGGATCTTCAAAGAATCTTGAATCAACCACCACACCGCGTGCTTGTGACACCTCTCCCTCTGAAGAGCACACTCACCAGCTCACAATGCCTCCCACTCTCGTGTTTGGCTTCAGCGTATATAACCCACAACAAGGGTTCATAGTGACCATCCACTCGATCAGCGTGTTGCATATCAATGTGACTCCATATGTAAAGAAAATAAATAAGTGCTCCACATAGTGTGATAAAGTTTAACCAGTTTAATGAATCACACCAACACTTCCAATAGTAAAACTCACATTTCACAAGATAAAATCAAGCCTTCAATAAAAACACGGCAAACTAACTGTAATGGTTATTTGAAAAATAACGTTTTTAAATTTTAACTTTTAATGTCACTAGTGCAGTATAGCATCATCATATAACTTGTGTGGCAGTGATCAGGGACACTAATTGTTTTTTAAGTAGCAATTTATTATTATTTTTTTACATTTTATTTTTTTTACACACTGTGATCAGAGCAATATAATGTTACCATAGTAACATTGTACTACTCTGGGGAAGTGATCAGGATTTCTTAACCACTTCAGCCCCGGACCAATTGGCAGCCAAAAGACCAGGCCCCTTTTTGCGATTCGGCACTGCGTTGCTTTAACTGACAATTGCGCGGTCGTGCGACGTGGCTCCCAAACAAAATTGGCGTCCTTTTTTTCCCACAAATAGAGCTTTCTTTTGGTGGTATTTGATCGCCCCTGCGGTTTTTATTTTTTGCGCTATAAACAAAAATAGAGCGACAATTTTGAAAAAAATGCAATATTTTTTTCTTTTTGCTATAATAAATATCCCCAAAAAATATATAACATTTTTTTTTTTCCTCAGTTTAGGCCGATACGTATTCTTCTACATATTTTTGGTAAAAAAAATCGCAATTAGCGATTATTGATTGGTTTGCGCAAAAGTTATAGTGTTTACAAAATAAGGGATAGTTTTATAGCATCTTTATTAATATTTTTTTTTTATTAGTAATGGCGGCGATCAGCGATTTTTTTTTATTGTGACTGCGACACATCGGACATTTTTGACACATTTTTGGGATCATTGTCATTTATACAGAAATCAGTGCTATTTAAATAGCACTGATTCCTATGTAAAGTACAGTGGCAGTGAAGGAGTTAACCACTAGGGGGCGGGGAGAAGTCAGTGTGAAGTGTTGTGTTTTTTTTTACAGTAGGAGGCGTGGCTGACGTCTGACATCATTGATCGGCTGTTCCCGATGACAGGGAACAGCAGATCAGTGACAGGCAGAGTAGGAAGCGCGGGGAGAGGTTTGTTTACACAGACCTCTCCCCGTTCTTCAGCTCTGTGACCCGATCACGGGACACCAGCGGCGATCGGGTCTGCTGGTCCCGCGGCCGTGGTCACGGAGCTCACGACCGGGTCGCGAGCGCGCCGCCAGCGGCGCGCCCGCGACCCCACGGCTAGGCAATTAAAGGGGACGTACCTGTACTTGCCTTTGCCTAGCCGTGCCATTCTGCCGACGTAAATGTGCAGGAGGCGGTCGGGAATTTAAATTTTTTTATTAAACATTGTGTTTGCTTATAGCAGTGAAAAACATTGCTATAAGCAAGCATTTTACTGAATGAAAGGGAATCATTCAGTTTGTTTTGTTGTGATTAGCTGCGATTGTACATGATACAGGTGGGCTGTGATTGGCCCTGTCTGTACCATGTGATCAAAGTGACCAAACACAGCTAGCAACACAATGGATGGCATGAAAGGAAACCATCCACTATGTACAACTGTTATGTGACCTGCTGTGATTCATCAAAGTGGTCAAATGGTTCTGCAAGCAAGCTGGTACTCTGTCCATAGACATGGCCGGTGACAGATTGTGCCACTATACGGCCACACAGCCACGCAATCGGTGATTTCTGACAGGACATCATATGATGTCAAGTCAGGATGGGAGAGCCACTGCCCAGCCATCAATCTGCTACTGGATAAACCATCTCCCTGAGAACCAGCTTCTAAACAAGAACTTGCCCTCCCAGAGGTGACCACCAAAGCCTATAATAGTAGAAAGTTCTTTGTAGAAATAACTATTTTTCCCTCTGGCACTTGTGAGCAATAAATACACTGAGCATATTCTCACATGGAGGCCAAGCAGTCTGCAGTAATGGGAGCTTGGCTGTCATTGTGATTTAAATCTTATGTGAAAGTGTTCTCAAAAATGGTCTCTACATAGTCTTTTGTCAACACGTTGTTTACCACCCAGAGTGAGGGCATATTTTGATGCTTTTTATTTCACATCCCCTTTTTATCACTGTTCATCAGTCTGTCCCCCTTTTTTTTTTATCTCTGTGCATTAGTCAAAAAAAATCTTAATTTTTGCTCCCATTGTTGCACATTGCTATTGAGATAGTTAGAGATTGATAGTTAGATGGTAGGGATGAGCCGAACACCCCCCGTTCGGCTCGCACCAGAACCCGCGAACGGACCTAAAGTCCGTGCGAGCTTTAGAACCCTATTAGTTATAATGGATGCGAACGTTCGAAATTAAAAGTGCTCATTTTAAAGGCTAATATGCATGTTAATGTCATAAAAAGTGTTTGGGGACCTGGGTCCTGCCCCAGGGGACATGTATCAATGCAAACATTTTTTTTAAAAACGGCCGTTTTTTCAGGAGCAGTGATTTTAATAATGCTTAAATTGAAACAATAAAAGTGTAATATTCCTTTAAATTTCGTACCTGGGGGGTGTCTATAGTATGCCTGTAAAGGGGCGCATGTTTCCCGTCTTTAGAACTGTCTCTGCGCAAAGTGTCATTTTTGAAAGTAAAAAAGCTATTTAAAATCACTCGCGGCTAATGTTAATTCACGGCTCCCGTAACACAGAGAACAGTGATTCATTGAAACTCATTCATAAAAAAAAGTCATTGATAGAAAATAAAAAAAATAAAAAAAATGAAAAAAAAAAAGCGTAGGGGTCCCCCCAAATTTTTTTTTACATCCTGCCTGTAGCCAATTATGGCTCTCCTCGCTGCCGGCGCTGTGATTGGCCAAGCATGCGGGGGGTCACAGTGCATGCTTGGCCAATCATCAGCCAGCATTGCACTGCGCGGGCCGCAATGCATTGCGGGGCCGCTCGCATCACACGAATTTGATGCGAGCGGCCCCAATAGTTCTGGGCTCGCCGAGCGAGCGAACACCCGGTGCTCGATTCGAACATGGGTTCGAATCGAACACCGGGCTCATCCTTATTAGATGGGAAATAGATGGGAAATAGATCCTATAAAAGCATAGTATAATATGACCATGTGGAGATTCCATGCCATGGCATTCTCAACAATACTCATCATAATCCTTAGGCCCCTTTCACACTGGGGCGTTTTTCTGGCGTTTTTAAGGCGCTTTAGCGTTAAAAAAAGCGCCTGTATCCATTGATCGTCAGTGAATATAGTGTTTAAGTCTGTTTCCCAATTACCCATTGCTCTTGTTTTGGTAAAGGTAAGTTTATTCTGTAGGCAATTATAGAAGAGGGATATTCCCTTAGTATCTGTGTTGGTACAGGTGTAGAATTTCCATATTTTAGGAGGGACACAGGTTTCTGGGTTAGGGAGTTTTTTAAGAAAGTTTGTAATGCGTAAGCAGGCGTGCATTTCTGTATTCGGTAGATTATATTGGGACATTATTTGTTCCGAAGGCTTGAGTATGTGATCACTATATAAATCCGAAATAGAGGAGATACCATGTTTTAGTAAAGTATCAATCGATAAAGTTGGTATTTTAGCCTCGAGGAGTGACAATGGCAGTTTGTAACTTGTTTTCCGGGCTTCAGTGTTTGTTAATTTAAGATAAGCTCTCCATGCCAGTAATGAGGTCTGCATGGGTGGGGATAAGGTTATGCTGGAGGGGCTGCGGACTAGTAGGGAATTTGTTGCATATGTTCTGGAATTGCCCTAATGTGAGAAGCCTGTGGAACCAAGTATTCTGTCTAATCTCTTCACTCACCGGTATACAATCCTCCCCCTCACCAGCACTGGCTCTATTACATATAGGCACAGAAAACTTCCCCACCGAATACAGGTCTGTAGTAAGCCATATTCTACTAGAAACCAGAGCGTCTATATATTACGCATATGGAAAACGAATACCACTATAAACCTCTCTGATGTATCTAAAGCAGTACACAGAAACTACACATTTGAACGCCTTATCGCACTAAACTCCATGCAGCGCAAGAAATTTGATAGCAAATGGTCTATCTGGCCTAAAAACACTATTCCTTGAGACATAGACAGTATACTTGCTTCCATACAATCAACACGAATAGCCCTCTACCACATCTCCAATGTTCTTGAAATTCTCTGAAAATCTTTTTTCATTCATAATCCTTCTAAGGTATATATATATATATATAACATATCATACATTTGAATCCATTGTGTGAAACCTTTCTGTGTATATCAAACACATTCTGTTTGAACTTCTCTTATTCCTTTTGTTTTTTTTTTCTTTTACATTTTATGTATTGTTAAAATTGCAATAAAAAATATTGATAAAAAAAAAAAAAAAGCGCCTGTAAAACGCTTGAAAGAAGCCTCATCTGCAATTCCAATGTGAAAACTCAAGTGCTTTAAGAGCCGTTTCACACTGCCAGCGCCCGAAAAACGCTCGAAAAGCGCCGCTTAAACTAGCGGCACTTTACCAGCGCTTTTCGAGCGCTTTTAACCCCTGCTAGTGGCCAAAAAAGGGATAAAAGCGCCCACAAAGCGCTGCTGCTACAAGCGCTTTTCAGGCGTTTTTCAGGCGTTTTTCAGGCGCTTCCCATTGATTTCAATGGGAAGAGGCGCTTTAGGAGCTGTGTATTCACCGCTCCAAAAGCGCTGCAAAGAAGCTGCTTACAGGACTTTTTCTGACGCCCTGCCAGCGCAGCGCCTCAGTGTGAAAGCACTCTGGCTTTCACATTGGGATTGCAGTTGCAGCTTCTTTCAGGCACTTTACAGGCGCTTATTTTAACGCTAAAGCACCTGAAAAATGCCATAGTGAGAAAGGGGTCTCAGTGTGAAAGCACTTGGGCTTTCACATTGGGATTGCAGTTGCGGCTTCTTCCAGGTGCTTTACAGGCGCTTTTTTTTAAAGCTACAGCGCCTGAAAAACGCCTGAAATACGCCCCAGTGTGAAAGGGCTCTTAATGTCAGTTACCACTAACACAAATCTTTTTCTATTTTCCCAAAAGAAATGAACAGAAGGAAGGATAGGAAAAAATGGAGCCTTATTTGGTTTTAATTATAATGAAGTATAGTAGAATAAAACACGTGTTGTGCCATATAGTATAGAAAACCTGCCTTTTTGTTTGGTTGAGAGCTTAGAATAACAGTTTCAAGGTACATTTCCTTCATGAGTAAGTGTTGAACAGGCTGCATACATTAACGTAGCATT
>JAQSEC010001515.1:0-12251 GCA_028564925.1 Lithobates sylvaticus
CTCAGATGAGGCTTCCAACGTACAACCTGGCCACCCAGGAAGATGTGGAGGAGCCCAGCTTGAGCCAGGTATAGCATTGTTCAACATATTTCTTGTCCAAAAATTTATGATGTTAACTAGATGTTATTATTGATCACTAATTTCTGATTTAACAAAGTGGTTTATATATCAATAGACAGTAGTAGCCAAAAATGATTGGGACAAGAATGAAAAATGCTGGGGTCAGACTGATAGTCTTTTCTATTTGTTAACATTCAATTTGCAACAGTCATGAGCTCAAAACTGTGTGTGATTGATGACCAAAAATCTAAAACGATGTACCATTTTCATTCACAAGAAAGTCTCAGCCAGGAGGAGGCCATTGAAAGTGGCAGCCAGGAGGTGGCCCTGCCCAGTAGCCTGACCGAATCCCAGGTTCCTCCCCTCCACCTTCCAACAAAAAGGACCAGGAAGGCGAGGAGGAGAACCTGGAGGAGTCAGCGACTAATTTGATTTGGCTACTGCGGTTCTCACAACCACCCCTAGTGTCCAGGAGTCCTTTGCGTGTATGACGGCCAGTAAAATGCAAGTTATTTTTAATATTTCATATCTCAGGCCCTAAATAAGGGGGTGAGGGGCAAACTCACCAATAAAAGCCACGTCTGTGAGTTGGACCATATGACTACTCCACCACCTCCAGCAACACCTCCAACACCACAGCCACAGCCTGGAAGGAAGCATGCAAGGAAGTGTTAAGAGTGATGGCCTGTGTTTCGTGGGGTTCTAGGAAGCAGGGAAATAGAAACTAGTTTTTGTGTGTTGCTGGTGCTGGCAGAGGAAAGAGGGTGCTGGCAGAGGAAAGAGGGTGCTGGGGTAGGGGAGGGGATGGGGCTGAAAGTTAGATGGCCGAGGGCCAGAATTAAGGGAAATATCCTTAAGAGTTAGGGGAAGCAGGTGGGTGAAAGAGATAAGTCGGGCAAGGTTTGTATGATGGCACAAGCCCCATTTACCTGGGAGTTGTGTCAGCATGTAGGCTCAGAATGAGCGTGCAGTAACAGGAAGAAGGAAGGAATGAGGGTAATATGTGTAACCAGGTGCTTGACTAGAGACAGAAAGATTCAGGACTCTGTGCTGCAGGGCTTTCTGTGTCTCCCAATGGACTTTGGCTGAATGGGTTAACACTACCTCGCTGCCATTCACCAGGGGTAGCTGACAAGCAGAAGAAGCTAAAGAGACTTGATGGTTTGCAGCATTGAATCATGGGGGATGACATTTGGGAAAGAAACTTTACTATGGCAGTAAATGGACTATTGGACTACATTTCCAATGCGAGCCAGGTATAAAGAGAGAGCTATATTTTTACAGGCTGAATACCAAGGAAATTCCTCTTTGCTGGGAGGAGGCCGAGGTGTGCATATTGCTTCTTATGTATGCACATCAACCTGCTACAAGCCTGTGGCCATTTGCTGAAGACTGAAATTACTCTAGGCAGATCCAGAGGTAAGCTGACATCTGAACAGCAGTACTCGTGTTGCTGTTTTGCTGGGACTGGTGAAAGGACACTGCTGCCATTAACCCGTTGCTGCTAGCAGAGACTGAACAAAAAGGGAATTGGCTATCCAACTATACTGCATGAAGACTTTAGTGGAACTGTACTCATGCACACCACCATAAAGGCTGGGCCCCAACATTAGCCGGCTGAAGAACTAGGGCTAAAGACTGCTCACTCAGATAGCTGCTTCACAAGAATTTAGCCTATTGTCCATGGTAAGAAGTACTTATTTAGGGAGTTTTAACTTTCATTGCTGCCATTCATATAGAGAGCACTGTAAAGTGGATATAGCCTACTGTTTACAGAGGAGTTATCGCAGTATTGATTATCATTGCTGTTACTGTTTTCTAATACCATTACTTATTTCTGATTTTGTGGATTACCAGGTGTACTCTAATTTAGCTGCATAGAACTTCATTCTATGCTACTATAGTCTAGTGAACATAGTATATAGTGAACTGTGATTGACCTAATTCTTTAGGTACTCATTTATGTAAATACTGCTGTTTACTGCAACCCATGATAGTATACTGGGTTAATTTATCACTAACCAGTCTGAGGTTTACTTTTTAATACTGAACCCTAGTTGTGTGCTGGGTATGTATATTTGTGCTTTCAGTAGCAGTGTAGTATCCATTTGTTTACCCTGGTGTGTTATTGGGCCTGAGGTTGTTCTCAGAGTCGAAGCAGAAGAACAAAGGACACAATATACCCAGTGGCTCCTGTGGGGTGTTGCTACATAATCAGTATATAAGTTGTTTGGTGGAGAAAAGGGATAAAAGGAATGGAAGTTTAATGAGGAAGGACACTTTTGTGAGAAAGAAAGCTAGAGAGAACATAACAGGGAGTGGAGATAGTAGGAATCAGACTAGAATAAAAGAGCTGTATGCGGAAATACATGTTCACTTGCAACCTGTCTGGAGTGGAGCCTTGTTAGTAATTGCACTCTTCGTTGTGCTATAGTTGGAGTACCATGTTACAGCGCTAAGACACTTGTACAGGAATGGATGCTAAGGCAGGAATGGCAAACGACTATGCATATCTCCTTGCTGTGCTTCTCTCAAAAGCTGATCTAAATTATATTGAGATACAGTGGGGCAGTATTTGTCAATTAATCAATTTGTAGTAGATAAAATACACATGGAGGACAGGGAAAACTTTTTTTCACTAAAACAGACCACAAGATAGGACAGAGCTATAAAGATGAGATCAGCTCTTTGCTCAGCCATGACACTGTACTAACAGGGTCACTTAAAAAAAAAACTCTGATAAACAACATTTTGATTATTTTTCAGTTGTTGGTACACATTTGTCCTCTTTGATCCCGTCTTCTATTTTGTAGCCCGCAGGAGAAATGGCATTCGGAATCTGGTTGCTTGCTATAGGAAACACAGAATCAGTCTTTAGGTACTTTTGAGGCTCATCATGCTGTGAGAGCAGGTACTGCTACATTCCTGGTTGTTTTGGATGAATGTGTTTATGTGTGACAAACAGGAAGTTAATGAGTTAATATTTGCCTCCAGTGTGAAGTTGTCATTTAATACATCATTAAATCACATTTTCTTCATGATGATACACGGCATTAGGCAGACATTATACACCACATTAAGCCATCTAGAAATGGAATTTTGGCTTATTTTTAGTTCCAGTATATAAGTTTAAGCGAGTGTAAAAATAATTATGCCACAGTGAATGTGTGAATGAATTGCGTGTCAAGCGTTGATGATACATATCTGGGATTAAACTCTCATTGGTAAAAGGGTTAATTTAATCAGCACGTAACACATCTAAATGTCCCCTTTTGAATGCTGTACAAGTAAAACAAACTTGGCATAAATAATATAGAGTATACTGTATATATAACTAACATGACCCCTAAAAGAAAGCTTTAGCCTGTGTCCAATCCATACAAAATTGTTAACCAATGTTTCATTATCTATTTTATTAATCCCAAGTGAGAGATACAAACAAGGGTGGGCAATAAGGCTATTAAAAATCCATAAAGTGCTTCCAATGACCAGCTAAATACCCATACTACTCAATACATACATACTCAACAATAATAATATGCAATATAAGTGAAAATTCTGCCCATACAAGCCTAAAATCTATAAAAGCAAGAATCAGAAGCAGGTGGGAATAGAATGTGCCTGGTCAGATGTTAGAGGTGGAAGCAATTCTGGGTCATTACCTTAAGATCATGTCAGATTTAATGTTTGCTTGAAGTGGTAAGCTTAAAGGCTATGTTTGAAGGTTCTTAAAGAGGAAGTAAAGCCTCTTTAAAAAAAAAAAAAAAAAAAACGGAACCTGCAAGGCAAAGGCATAATGAGCTAGTATGCATAGCATACTAGCTCATTATGAATAACTTACCTGAGAACGAAGCCCCCGAAGCGACTCTCGTCCACGACCTACGCCGCCGTCATCAATCCCGGAGTGACTTCCGGGTCTCGCCGCTCCAGCACTGTCATTCGCTGGAGCGGCGATGACGTCGCTCCCGCGCATGCGCACAAGAGCGGCATATCGCCATGATCTCGGCATGCTCAGTGCGCCTGCGCGCCACTGTCTACGGCGCATGCAGGCGATGCCTCTTTTTTTCTAAATATCTCCTAAACCATGTAGGTTTAGGAGATATTTATTGGACCTACAGGTAAGCCTTAATCTAGGCTTACCTGTAGGTCAAAGTGGTTTGTAAGGGTTTACAACCACTTTAAGGCTGGAGAGTGTTAATTGCATGCCCTCCTTTAATGCTTATTGTGTTGCACATAAATATCATCCAAAGATATTTCAGGCAGTTTGGAGGGAGGGGGAAGTGTCAGGTCACCTGAGAGCAGGTGACAGATGCACTCCGTAGAAATCGGAAGTGCACCGCTAAGATAGTGGACCCTAGGACTGACTGCTGCGGATAGTACCCAGGGAGGTTCAGGAACCAGGTCTACTGGATCACTAACACAGATCCCAGTGGGAGCTAGAGCATAGATTCCCCAGTGCGTGGAGTCTAAGAGCCAGCAGGTGTTCACCAGAGCCTCTAGTGGTGAGGATGGACTGCGCTGCAGTCTGGCTCCAGGTCGCGGCCCCCAGGGTCTCACAGCTCACGCTCACGGTAGACTACAGGAGAACGAAGCAGTAGGCTGGAACAACAAGGATAGTAAAGGAATAAAGCAGAGGTCAGGGCAACTAGCAGACAGGAACAACAGAGTACACGCCAAAGGTTCAGGGTCACAGGCAAACAGGGATAGTCGAGGACACGCCAAAAGGTCAGTAACAGAGACAAACGAAGAGCACACGGCAAGCAGGAAACAGGAAGCCAAACACACAATGAATACACAATGGGTGATCAGCACCACAGACTAGCAGTGCACAGGTTAATACAGGGTTCCCTGATAGGGCCTGGGGTGGAGCCATGCTTAGAGGATTAGAGGAGAGGTTATAAAATAACCAGGTTGCAGTGGCTGGCCTCTTAGTCTGAACACATGAGGAAAGGTAAGCAGACAGAGAAGGATTACTGCATAAACGTGACGGGAAGGATCTATGAAGTCTTACAGAAGAGCAAAAAGCTGAAAAAAATAGCATAGATGCTTGAAGTACCCACACCCATATACAATTCCACCCATAATGCTTTAGCATCATCACACTCTTCATCAACTAGGTCTTCATTCACACTCGCTTTGAGATCACTTCTCACATAAAAGACAGACACCTTTCATTTTACCCGCCTATCCGAAATAGAGCATATCCAGGAATATTAACAGCCCAGTCATGTGAAGAATAAAAAAACAAGATTCAGCAATACCAATGCGATCATAGTTCTCTTCATGCACCAAAGCTTCCAAATCTCCTCATTTGCTTGGCAGACTTCTGACATTTGTGAAAAAATACTTTAATTAATTTTTACTTGTGTTTTGCATATCTTTTCAGCAGTACACACAGTACTATAATTGCCAATAATTGTGTGTATCATGGGAAACATCTTATCACCTGCAATAACCTCCCCCCATCTTCCCCCTTTTCACCCTCCATTACATTAATGTCTAACCCCTGACTGACTTGTCTACCCCATTAGGTTATGTAACGACACCCCAAGTATGAAAGGAGTTAAAGCCATTTAGGACATTCCATATCCAAACACAAAGGCAGCTACCGAACACTCCAATCAGCCGAACAAGAAACCCATAAGAATAATTCTCCCCAAGTATGAGACGAGGCTCTGTATTAAGGTTCAAACAGGAATGAATCTTTATTTTGAGCTCTCACACAAATATATACAGCAGGATGAAAATACAACCTCTTACCAGAAACCTAATTAACATGAGCTAATTATCTAATCCTTTAGACAGCCTAGGTGACTCAGAGACATGACCTTTAGGACAGACTTCACGTCTCCTAGCTCACCGACTATACAATACCCATGATCATACATCTCCTTCATACAATTGCAGGGTTAATTAGCACACTGGATGAAAAGAGCTGTGACAAGTCATACTAGTCTAATTTACATTATAGCAGACACAGACAGAGACAGGTGGCTGGAATTGATGACATTAGCATCTAACAGTATGTGTCCCAACAGTATGAATCAGTCTCTATTTGTAATATGGCAAATACAGGGATCCCAGAGTCTGTGTCTCTTGGGGGGATATGGACCTGAATCCAAAGTAACACCACCTCAAGGGTCCCCAGGCATACAGCTCACAAAGAACACTGTTCCCCCAAATGCCAGGGCCCATGATCGGTCGGCAAGAGGCTTGCCTTCAGTCCCCTCCAAAAGCCTCTGTCCCGGCTAGGTCTGTCACAGGTTCTAATTATCCCTCCCCAATCCTAGTTTAAATACTCCTCAAGCCTTCCCATAAACCTCTCCCCCAGCACAGCAGACCCTCTTCCATTTAGGTGCAGACCATCTTTAGCATTCTTCTCCCCTACAGCAGGTCTTTAGCCATGCATTCAGTTCTCTAATCTCCCCTGTCTTTTCTCTGTTGCGCATGGTACAGGCAATATTCCAAAGAAAATAACCTTGTGGAGTCTTCCCGCCTAGTTCTTTAAATTGATACTTAAGGAATCTCCACATTTAATTTGAGCTTCCAAAATGGCAACCTGCTTGCATCTGTCACAACAATATATATTTTTTGTTAATTATTTATTTAACCACATGCCGACCGCGCCATAGTCGAAAGACGTCTACAGCGCGGTCGGCTTATCCTGAGTGGACGTCCTGTGGACGTCCTCCCAGAAACTTGCTCCAGCGCGCACTCTGGGGCGCGCACTCTGGGACCCGGCACATCACGGATCACGGTAAACAGCCGCTGATAGCGGCCGTTTACCACGTGATCGCTCCGTCAAATGACGGAGCGATCACATGTACACAAACCGGCGTCACGTCATGACGCCGGTTTCCTCCCTCCCCTCTCTGTACCGATCGGTACAGTGAGAGGGGAGAAGCGGAAAGGGGGAGAGACGGGACCAGCGCTGTGGGCTGGATGTGTGTAGTGCCCACAGCGCTGGTCAGTGCCTGCAATACTCTGCAACCACTGTGCAATGCTCTGCAACCACTGTGCAATACTCTGCAACCACTGTGCAATGCTCTGCAAAAACTGTGCAATGCTCTGCAACCACTGTGCAATACTCTGCCACCACTGTGCAATACTCTGCCACCACTGTGCAATGCTCTGCCACCACTGCAATGCTCTGCAACCACTGTGCAATGCTCTGCAACCACTGCACATTGCTCTGCCACCACTGTGCAATGCTTTGCCACCACTGTGCAATGCTCTGCCACCACTGTGCAATACTCTGCCAATACTTGCCAATACTCTGCCAATACTCGCTTACTCGTCAATACTCTGCAATCATTTTTAATAGAAACAAAGAATTATTATTTTTTTTTTAACCGAATTTTCAGTATTTTTTGATTTATAGCGCAAAAAATAAAAAACCCAGCGGTGATTAAATACCACCAAAAGAAAGCTCTGTTTGTGTGAAATAAAGGACACAAAATTCATTTGGGTACAGTGTTGCATAACTGAGTAATTGTCATTCAAAGTGTGAGAGCACCGAAAGCTGAAAATTGGTCTGGTTCGGAAGGGGGTTTAACTGCCCAGTGGTCAAGTGGTTAAGGTATGCAACATGACAATGTAGTATGACATAACAGTCCATTCTCAATGACCATCAACAATGATACAATAAGCAAAAGGCCAAGTTCCTTACAATAGCATACATTGCCTAAAGTCTGATGGCCATGGCATCCATGGTGACTTGAGTATATCTTGTATTGTGTAGAAAGTCACATAGGAGAACATGACTGACAAGTACATACCGAGAAGATGGTACACATTGGTAGGCACTTAACTACTATGAGGTGGGGGGGTTAAACAAAAACCTCATATGGTACAAGGAAACTACGTCCAGGCCTCAAAGAAGTTGCACCAAAGGTCAGCGCATACAGGGTAGCTTTTTTCTTGATTTTGATAGAGAGAAAATGACACTGGGTGTCTAGGGAAAGGGAAGGGATAGTGGGAAGCATCAGTGGGGTCAACGGCTCAAGAAGTTTGAATGCCATATGGGAGTAATCTCAATTTAGGAGTAGGTCAAATATTCATCTAAGAAGTAGAACAAGTCCCATTACAGCCATTGTGCATTATGTTCCTACAGCAGCAGTTAAGTGTTCCATCTGTTGAAAATTGCTCACCCTGGCAAACCCTTGTGATACAGTAGGCTGGGATTGTTGTTTACACATGCTGGGAATGCATGCCCTGGCGCTATTCAGAAGATGTTTCAACAAATACTTATGGTATCTCTTACTGGTTAAGTGAAGGATCACTGCAGCTGGGTTGTCAAAAAGAGAGATGTCTGTAAGTGAACAATCTGTAGGACCCATTGCCAGAGAGGGCGGAGCTTTGAACAGTCCCAAAAGATATGGAGTAATGTGCCAGTCTGGGAACCTCATCGCCAAAACACAATGGGCTGTGGAATAGGGACGCTAGTACTGACTGGGGCCGATACCAGTGCGTCAAGATTTTAAATGTAATCTCCCGGTATTTACTGCAGAGAGAAGACTCATGAGCAAATAGAAGTACCCGGTTCTTTTTGTTTGTCACAATGGTATTCACCCTGGAGCTGTTGCTTCATTATTGTATACATGTGGCACACTGAACGCTGAGCAAAACCTTCAACCTTGCTAGCACTCATCCCATTTACAATTGTATTACTTACAGGAAAATTAAGATGTTATTTACAGGTTAGAAAACTCCAGTTTTAATTCCTATGTTCAACTCCTGATTTTTAACATGCCACTTCTGTGATTAATAACACATTGATCACAAATTCCACAATGTAAGCCAACATCAAATGTGAGCAAGCTCAAATGTGAGCTGTGCAGAACATTATATATGCCTCTAAACATATAACCACTCCACATAATTAGCAGACTTAAAAAAAATTGCTCTTTAAAATGGAGGTATCAGAAAAGGAGAAAAAAAAAAAAGAAAATAGAAAAGTGTTTTGAAAGCTAAAATTAAAGTTTACAAAGAAGAAAAAAACACTTGTAACCACAAGCAATCCCCAAGCAATCAAAAGCACAACTCCTGGTTTTTAACTTGCCACTTTTTTCACAATTCCACTTTGTTCACAAATTCTACATGTAGGCCAGTTTCAAATGTGAGCAAAAATCAAGTGAATGTCTAACCTCACATGTAGCATTCTAAGCCAATGATACTGTCAAGGACTTACCAGGCATTTCCGGGCTTTCCGTGCGCACATAGGTGCGCGGCGGGCGCGCGCGTGCACGTTAGCGTGTGCGTACGCGTTAGCGCGCGCGGCGGCGCGCGTGCATGTGCGCATGCGCGGGAACGCAATTGGCGCCAAAACGGGCTTTAAAAAGCCCAGCAGTGACACTCAGCCAGTGCTGTGTTGTCTTAAAGCTTCCTGCTTGTCAGCCACCCGAAAACCTGATCTGAAACTTGAACCTGTGATCTCCCGTTACCGACCCGGCTCTGTTTGGACTACTCTACCTTCTCCTACCCGACCCGGCCTGCCTGACCTTGTTGCATCTGCCTTTTGGTTACCGACTTCTGCCTGCCTACCGACTCTGCCATTGCCTGCTCCTATCATCTGATTGATCTGCTGTTGCCAACCGGACTGTCTGACCTTGCTCTGCTGATTCCCACTTGTTTGATCCGCCTGCTGCCTGGTTCTTTTGTATCCTGCTTTAACCACCTACAGCTGCAGTCTTACATCCTGCCATCCGCATACGGACATTACTGGAGGACCTCCCTGTTGGTTGCAACACCTTCCTCTACAAACCAGGCACTCCTACCCCACTGTGCTCACGTGACCACTGTCCCCATCTCCAGTGGCACGTGAACCAGCGCTGTATGAGAGGTCTCCTCCTACAAGTCAGGCTCTACGTCCAGGTACGTAACAGTACAACACAGCCATGACTGAGCCTGCAGGAGAGACCCCTCCCATGACAGATATCTGTTCACACCTGTCAGCCCTCACTCAAGCCGTAAAATCCTTACAAGACGGTTACACCAGATTGGAGGGTCAAGTCCAGAACATCATCAACCCGGTACACGTGGTTCCTGGGTCCGTCTCAGCCCCTACTCAGGCTGCTTCCCCTCCTTCTGTCGTTATGCTTCCACCTGAGCCAAGGGTCCCCATACCTGAGAAGTTTTCAGGGGACCGAACTAAATTCCGGGCCTTCCGCAGTGCTTGTCGACTTTACTTCGCCCTGCAACCCCGGACTTTCTCACTTGAAGCCACTAAAGTGGGGTTTGTGGTCTCCCTACTGTTAGGAGAACCACAGATCTGGGCACACCGACTTCTCGAAGAGGACTCTATTTTGATTCAATCACTAACGGCCTTCTTTGAAGCTATGTCCCAGCTTTATGAAGACCCTGAATGGGTCGCCACAGCAGAGGCCACCTTAACTACACTCCAGCAGGGTCGCCGGGCGGCCGAGGATTACATTTCGGATTTTAGACGCTGGAGTGCGGACACTCAATGGAATGATGCAGCTCTACGGCATCAGTTCCGCATGGGCCTATCAGAAGGACTGAAAGATGAATTGGCCCGGGTAAGCATACCTGATACTCTTGAGGCCTTAATCACCCTAACCATCCAGATTGATCGCCGCCTTCGGGAACGTCGCACTGAACGGGCCTACCAACATAATCGCCCTACTTGGATGACGGCTAAAGCTCCAATTCCTGCTGCCCGCTACTTACCGCCACCCAACTTCCAGCCGACCCGCCCTGCACCTGACGCCTCCGAGCCGATGCAGTTGGGACTGATTCGACCCACCTTAACCCCGGAAGAGCGCACACGTCGCCATCAACTTAGCCTCTGCCTGTACTGTGGAACAACAGGACACTACGTGCGCAACTGTCCGGCCAAGATGCGTAAGTGCTTTTCCTCTGTTCCTGCCAGTCTTTCAGCACTTTCTGCTAACACAACCCACATTGCTCTCCCTCTCTCATTGCAGCTCCAAGGAAGGACAATTCCAGTTAAAGCAATTATTGATTCCGGAGCATGCAGTTGCTTCATTGATTCTGCCTTCGCCAACCAACACAACATTCCTTTACAGAATAAGACCCACCGACTTTCAGTCTTCTTGGCCGACGGCTCCCGCATCAGCTCCGGACAGGTGACCCAAGAGACTTTTCCCTTACCTGCCATCACCTCCTTCCAGCATAAGGAGCTTCTGACCCTTGATGTGATCTCTTCCCCGTTGTTCCCAATCATCCTGGGCATTCCCTGGCTTCAGGCCCATAATCCTTCCATCAATTGGACTACCAGAGAAATCAGGTTCTTGTCCCCCTACTGCCAAGAACATTGTCAAAATGAGTCTACTCAATCCTCTATCACCTTATTTTGCATGGACATTGATCAGAACCTACGCCAATCAGTACCCGAACCGTATCATGGGTTCCTCGATGTTTTCAGTAAAAAGGGAGCAGACTCTCTTCCTCCCCATCGGGCATATGACTGCCCAATTGAACTTTTACCCGGGGCCGAAATCCCCTTTGGGCGCATTTTCCCCCTGTCAGAAAAAGAACAGGAAGCACTAAAAATTTACATCAACGAAAACCTGGAAAAAGGATTCATCCGCCCATCTACCTCTCCAGCTGGTGCTGGAATATTTTTTGTGACTAAGAAGGATCAGACTCTCCGCCCGTGTGTAGATTACCGGGAGTTGAATAAGATCACGGTCAAGAACCGTTACCCGTTGCCCTTAATACCCGAATTATTCCAAAAACTAAGGTCTGCTACTATTTTTACGAAACTCGATCTAAGAGGGGCATATAATCTGGTCCGCATCCGGGCTGGGCATGAGTGGAAGACGGCATTCCGAACAAGGTTCGGGCATTATGAATATCTGGTCATGCCCTTTGGTCTATGTAATGCACCTGCCACTTTTCAACATCTTATTAACGATGTATTCAAAGACTTCTTAGATATTTTTGTAATTGTTTATTTGGATGATATTTTGTTTTTTTCTGAATCCCTCAGCCAACACCGGGAACACGTTTGCAGAGTCTTGGACCGTCTTCGCCTACATGGACTATACGCAAAAGCGGAGAAGTGCGAGTTCGAGCAACAAGAGATTCAGTTTTTGGGTTTGATAATATCTGCAACCGGTATCAAGATGGACCCCCAAAAAGTGTCTGCTGTTCTGAATTGGCCTGCACCCGTCGATAAGAAAGGTATACAACGTTTCATTGGTTTT
>JAQSEC010002857.1:0-12257 GCA_028564925.1 Lithobates sylvaticus
CCTGTCCCCACCCAAACACACACCAGCGACAAGCACGGCATGGTCATCTAATTGCCTGCTTAGCTTTCGAGCCCCTTGTACGCCTACGGATCACCGCTGGTTCCAAGGACAGAGCACTGGAGGAAGAAGAATAGGAGGGGTGGAGGAGAGAGGTGTGTCACAACCAGTAGCAGTAGTCGCGTTTTGGAGGCGTGGTTGCGGAACAACCTCCAACACTACTGCACCTTGTCCAGCATCCCTCCCAGCTGCCAATAGAGTGACCCCATGGGCCGTGAAAGAAAGGTACCGTCCCTGTCCAAGCCTGCTGGACCATGAGTCAGCGGTAAAATGCACCTTACCGCTGACCGCCCTGTCCAGCGAGGCATGGACATTGCCCTCCACAGGCCGGTAGAGAGACGAAATCGCCTTCCGCGAGAAAAAGTGGCGTTTGGGAACCTGCCACTGAGGAACCGCAATTGAACAAACTCACGGAAGGGGGCCGAGTCTACCAACTGAAAAGGCAGCAGTTGAAGTGCTAGCAATTTAGCAAGGCTAGCATTCAACCGCTGGGCATGTGGATGGCTGGAGTGTACTTCTTTCTACGGTCCAGCAGCTGGGGCAGGGAAATTTGCCTGCTGCATTCGGACGTCGGTGTACTGCAAGTACTTGGTTGTGACACACCGATTTCTACACCTTCAGTCCTCTCAGAGCAGCTTTCAGAGAGGACTGAAGGTGTAGTGGGATGGAGATCCCAGCTGAGGAGGAGCAAGGAGAGGTCCGCTTAGTTCTTTGGTGTGGGTCTTTTATGTGTGCCTGCCAACGAGCTGCATGGCAGGTCGCCATATGTCTGGTCATGCTTGTCGTGCCCAATCGGCTGATGTTTTGGCCACGCGAGATACGCTTGAGACAAATATTGCAAATAGCAGTGGTGCGATCTGCTGCACTCGTCTCAAAAAAGGCCCACACCAAAGAACTTTTCTGATAACGTGCAGAGGCAGCGCCCTGCACAGGCGGAGCTCTGCGGTGTTGTACAGTTGCTGTGCTGGCCTCTACCTGGCCTCCAGGGGGCATCCTGCCTCGTTGGACATGTGACGCCGCATCCTCCTCCTCCTCGTCCTCCTCCTCATCCTCTCTCCCTTGAGGCACCCACGTGGAGTCAGTGACCTCATCATCCCCTCCCTCTTCACCACTAGAGCAAACCTGGCAGTAAGCTGCAGCTGGTGGAACTGTACTGCCAGATTCCTCAAGCTGGGTATCGTCATCCGAGCCTTCGAATCGTTGGGCATCCTCCTGGAGCATGTACCCAACACTGTGCTCAAAGAGTTCGGGGGACTCCTCAGGAGGACATGGTGGGTCTAGGGAAGGGTGGCTGATGATGCTCTGTCAGTACCCTGAGCCTGGGTGAGAGAGGATGAGGAGGATGAGGAGGGCTTGGTCATCCATTCTACCAAGCCTTCAGCATGATGCGGCTCCACATGTCCAGCTGCCGAAAACAAAGACGCGCGTGTCCCATGGCCATTGTAGTCGGTAGTCCTGTGGGTGCTGCTGAGAAGAATATATAGGAGCTCTGTGTGATGCCACTAACACACTAGAAGTCCTATGGGTGCTTCTGCAAAGAAAATAGAGGAGCTCTGTGTGATGCCACTAACACACTAGAAGTCCTGTGGGTGCTTCTGCAAAGAAAATAGAGGAGCTCTGTGTGATGCCACTAACACACTAGAAGTCCTGTGGGTGCTTCTGCAAAGAAAATAGAGGAGCTCTGTGTGATGCCACTAACACACTAGAAGTCCTGTGGGTGCTTCTGCAAAGAAAATAGAGGAGCTCTGTGTGATGCCACTAACACACTAGAAGTCCTTTGGGTGCTGCTCTGAAGAATATATAGGAGCTCTGTGTGATGCCACTAACACACTAGAAGTCCTATGGGTGCTTCTGCAAAGAAAATAGAGGAGCTCTGTGTGATGCCACTAACACACTAGAAGTCCTGTGGGTGCTGCTGAGAAGAAAATATAGGAGCTCTGTGTGATGCCACTAACACACTAGAAGTCCTATGGGTGCTTCTGCAAAGAAAATAGAGGAGCTCTGTGTGATGCCACTAACACACTAGAAGTCCTGTGGGTGCTTCTGCAAAGAAAATAGAGGAGCTCTGTGTGATGCCACTAACACACTAGAAGTCCTATGGGTGCTTCTGCAAAGAAAATAGAGGAGCTCTGTGTGATGCCACTAACACACTAGAAGTCCTGTGGGTGCTTCTGAGAAGAAAATATAGGAGCTCTGTGTGATGCCACTAACACACTAGAAGTCCTATGGGTGCTTCTGCAAAGAAAATAGAGGAGCTCTGTGTGATGCCACTAACACACTAGAAGTCCTGTGGGTGCTTCTGCAAAGAAAATAGAGGAGCTCTGTGTGTGATGGGACTAACACACTTCAAGTCCTATAGGTGCTTCTGGGAACAAAATATAGCTCTGTGTGTGTGATGGGACTAACACACTTCAAGTCCTATAGGTGCTTCTGGGAACAAAATATAGCTCTGTGTGTGTAATGGGACTAACACACTTCAAGTCCTATAGGTGCTTCTGGGAAGAAAATATAGCTCTGTGTGTGTAATGGGACTAACACACTTCAAGTCCTACAGGTGCTTCTGGGAAGAAAATATAGCTGTGTGTGTAATGGGACTAACACACTTCTGGGAAGAAAATATAGCTCTGTGTGATGGGACTAACACACTTCAAGTCCTATAGGTGCTTCTGGGGTGATGGGACTAACACACTTCAAGTCCTATAGGTGCTTCTGGGAGAAAATATAGCTCTGTGTGTGTGATGGGACTAACACACTTCAAGTCCTATAGGTGCTTCTGGAACAAAATATAGCTCTGTGTGTGTGATGGGACTAACACACTTCAAGTCCTATAGGTGCTTCTGGGAAAGAAAATATAGCTCTGTGTGTGATGGGACTAACACACTTCAAGTCCTATAGGTGCTTCTGGGAAGAAAATATAGCTCTGTGTGTGTGATGGGACTAACACACTTCAAGTCCTATAGGTGCTTCTGGGAAAAAATATAGCTCTGTGTGTGTGATGGGACTAACACACTTCAAGTCCTATAGGTGCTTCTGGGAAAAAAAATATAGCTCTGTGTGTGTGATGGGACTAACACACTTCAAGTCCTATAGGTGCTTCTGGGAACAAAATATAGCTCTGTGTGTGTAATGGGACTAACACACTTCAAGTCCTATAGGTGCTTCTGGGAAGAAAATATAGCTCTGTGTGTGTAATGGGACTAACACACTTCAAGTCCTATAGGTGCTTCTGGGAACAAAATATAGCTCTGTGTGTGTGATGGGACTAACACACTTCAAGTCCTATAGGTGCTTCTGGGAACAAAATATAGCTCTGTGTGTGTGATGGGACTAACACACTTCAAGTCCTATAGGTGCTTCTGGGAACAAAATATAGCTCTGTGTGTGTGATGGGACTAACACACTTCAAGTCCTATAGGTGCTTCTGGGAACAAAATATAGCTCTGTGTGTGTGATGGGACTAACACACTTCAAGTCCTATAGGTGCTTCTGGGAACAAAATATAGCTCTGTGTGTGTGATGGGACTAACACACTTCAAGTCCTATAGGTGCTTCTGGGAACAAAATATAGCTCTGTGTGTGTGATGGGACTAACACACTTCAAGTCCTATAGGTGCTTCTGGGAACAAAATATAGCTCTGTGTGTGTGATGGGACTAACACACTTCAAGTCCTATAGGTGCTTCTGGAAGAAAATATAGCTCTGTGTGTGTTCTGGGACTAACACACTTCAAGTCCTATAGGTGCTTCTGGGAAGAAAATATAGCTCTGTGTGTGTAATGGGACTAACACACTTCAAGTCCTATAGGTGCTTCTGGGAACAAAATACAGCTCTGTGTGTGTGATGGGACTAACACACTTCAAGTCCTATAGGTGCTTCTGGGAACAAAATATAGCTCTGTGTGTGTAATGGGACTAACACACTTCAAGTCCTATAGGTGCTTCTGGGAAGAAAATATAGCTCTGTGTGTGTAATGGGACTAACACACTTCAAGTCCTATAGGTGCTTCTGGGAACAAAATATAGCTCTGTGTGTGTGATGGGACTAACACACTTCAAATCCTATAGGTTCTTCTGGGAACAAAATATAGCTCTGTGTGTGTGATGGGACTAACACACTTCAAGTCCTATAGGTGCTTCTGGGAACAAAATATAGCTCTGTGTGTGTGATGGGACTAACACACTTCAAGTCCTATAGGTGCTTCTGGGAACAAAATATAGCTCTGTGTGTGTGATGGGACTAACACACTTCAAGTCCTATAGGTGCTTCTGGGAACAAAATATAGCTCTGTGTGTGTGATGGGACTAACACACTTCAAGTCCTATAGGTGCTTCTGGGAAGAAAATATAGCTCTGTGTGTGTAATGGGACTAACACACTTCAAGTCCTATAGGTGCTTCTGGGAAGAAAATATAGCTCTGTGTGTGTAATGGGACTAACACACTTCAAGTCCTATAGGTGCTTCTGGGAACAAAATATAGCTCTGTGTGTGTGATGGGACTACCACACTTCAAATCCTATAGGTTCTTCTGGGAACAAAATATAGCTCTGTGTGTGTGATGGGACTAACACACTTCAAGTCCTATAGGTGCTTCTGGGAACAAAATATAGCTCTGTGTGTGTGATGGGACTAACACACTTCAAGTCCTATAGGTGCTTCTGGGAACAAAATATAGCTCTGTGTGTGTGATGGGACTAACACACTTCAAGTCCTATAGGTGCTTCTGGGAACAAAATATAGCTCTGTGTGTGTGATGGGACTAACACACTTCAAGTCCTATAGGTGCTTCTGGGAAGAAAATATAGCTCTGTGTGTGTAATGGGACTAACACACTTCAAGTCCTATAGGTGCTTCTGGGAAGAAAATATAGCTCTGTGTGTGTAATGGGACTAACACACTTCAAGTCCTATAGGTGCTTCTGGGAACAAAATATAGCTCTGTGTGTGTGATGGGACTAACACACTTCAAGTCCTATAGGTGCTTCTGGGAACAAAATATAGCTCTGTGTGTGTGATGGGACTAACACACTTCAAGTCCTATAGGTGCTTCTGGGAACAAAATATAGCTCTGTGTGTGTAATGGGACTAACACACTTCAAGTCCTATAGGTGCTTCTGGGAAGAAAATATAGCTCTGTGTGTGTAATGGGACTAACACACTTCAAGTCCTATAGGTGCTTCTGGGAAGAAAATATAGCTCTGTGTGTGTAATGGGACTAACACACTTCAAGTCCTATAGGTGCCTCTGGGAACAAAATATAGGAGCTCTGCCTGCCTGCCACGAACACACTACAAGTCCTATAGGTGCTTCTGGTAACAAAATATAGGAGCTCTGCCTGCCTGCCACGAACACACTACAAGTCCTATAGGTGCTTCTGGTAACAAAATATAGGAGCTCTGCCTGCCTGCCACGAACACACTACAAGTCCTATAGGTGCTTCTGGTAACAAAATATAGGAGCTCTGCCTGCCTGCCACGAGCACACTACAAGCCCCTCTTTCTCAATCAATCTTTGTAACTGAATCTATCTAACTCAATCTCTGTAAGTGAATCTCTCTAACTATCTAAATGCAGCAGAGTGTCACAGAATCAGCCTGCTCAATCTGCGCCGGAACAGCATGTGACCGGCGCAGACGGCGTGGCGGCGTTTTTATAGGGGGGGGCGTGTACTACAGCCCCTGAGCTGTAATTGGCTACAGGCGTCCTGCCTGTAGCCAATTATGGCTCTTCGAGTTTCCGGGGCTGTGATTGGCCAAGCATGCGGGGTCACAGTGCATGCTTGGCCAATCATCAGCCAGCAATGCACTGCGTCGGCCGCGCCGGCCGCAATGCATTGCGGGGCCGCGCGCATCACACGAACGTGATGCGAGCGGCCAAAATAGTTCTGGGCTCGCCGAGCGAGCGAACGCCCGGTGCTCGATGCGAACGTGGGTTCGCATCGAGCACCGGGCCCATCCCTAGTGGACACTTACGGAGCTTGGCCGGGCAGTTTCTGACATAATGGCCGGGCTCCCCACAGTAGAGGCAGATTGTTGCTACGGCGTCGCTGACGTTCTGCCGGGGTAAGAGATGGTCGTAGGGGGCCCCAACTGCATGGGCTCGGACGCATCAGAGGTGGGTGCAGGCCGGGAGATGGATGCAGGGCGTAAATGGCTTGGGGCCCTGGGGAGCATCCAAGTTGGCCGGGAAAAGCCTGTGGCCCGCTCGGCCCTTCGTTTTCCGTAGGCGCCGATCGATTTGGATGGCCAAATCGATTAGTGCATTCAAGGTTTGAGGTACTCCTACCCTAGCAAGCTCGTCTTTTAGAGCGTCCGAGAGACCCATGCGGAACTGGTGACGAAGGGCAGCGTTGTTCTAACTCGTATCCGCGCCCCATCGCCGGAATTCCGCTACATAGTCCTCTGCCGGTCTTCGCCCCTGCTGAAGGGAGCGTAAGGCGGTTTCTGCGGTCACTGAGAGCTGGGGGTCCTCGTATAATTGCGCCATAGCATCAAAAAAGGTGGTGAGGTTGGTGAGGGCTGCGTCCTTTTGTTCTAGCAAACGGTGGACCCAGATCTGAGGGTCCCCGGTAAGCAGAGATACCACGAAGCCCACTTTAGTGGCCTCTAAAGAGAAGGTCCGTGGTTGGAGGGCGAAGTGTAGTTCGCATGAATTGCGAAAAGTCCTGAAGCTGCTGCGGGTGCCGGAAAACTTCTCAGGAGTAGGGACTCTTGGTTCTGGTGGGAGCATCACTACTGTGGGAGCTAGTGCTACCCCTATTTGGGGTGCCACTGGATGAGAGGTTCCAGAAGTGCCAGCAGGGTTGGACAGGACCAGTACCCGTTCTTCCAGCCGGGTGTAACCCTGTTGGAGGTTCTTCACTGCCTCGTCAGGTCTGCCAGGTGTTGACACAGCTCCTCCATGGCGGAGGCTCCCTGCTCTGGCTCAGACATGGCTGTCTGCTTCTGTCACGTACCTGGTGGTGTAAACCAGAATTTGCAGAGGAGGGCCTCCCTTGCGGCTCCCACTCCCGGCTCCCTGGAAGGGTGACAGGAGACCCGGGAGTGAGGAGGAGCACGGGTGCCTGGCAGGATCAAGGACCGGTGGAGTGACCAAAGTCAACTCAGCGGACTAGGTGAGTAGATAGGCCGGATCAACACAGCAGACTGGATCAGCAAAGCAGACTGGACAGCACAGCAGACTGGATGAGCACAGGCACACTGGATCAGCAAAGCAGACTGGACAGCACAGCAGACTGGATCAGGAAAGCAGACTGGATCAGCACAGGCAGACTGGATCAGCAAAGCAGACTGGATAGCACAGCAGACTGGATGAGCAGAGCAGACTGGATCAGCACAGACAGCCTGGATCAGCAAAGCAGACTGGACCGCACAGCAGACTGGATCAGCACAGGCAGACTGGATCAGGATCAGCACAGCAGACTGGTTCAGCAAAGCAGACTGGACAGCACAGCAGACTGGATCGGTACAGGCAGACTGGATCAGGATCAGCACAGCAGACTGGATCAGGATCAGCACAGCAGACTGGATCAGCAAAGCAGACTGGATCAGCAAAGCAGACTGGACAGCGCAGCAGACTGGATCAGCATAGCAGACTGGACAGCGCAGGAGACTGGATCAGCAGAGCAGACTGGATCAGCAAAGCAGACTGGACAACGCAGCAGACTGGATCAGCAGACCAGACTGGATCAGCAAAGCAGACTGGATCAGCAAAGCAGACTGGATCAGCAAAGCAGACTGGACAGCGCAGCAGACTGGATAAGCAGAGCAGACTGGATCAGCACAGACAGACTGGATCTCAGTTAATCAGGTAGGTTGGTCAAGACAGGCCGGGTCGGGTATCAGGCTGGCAGCAAGGTACAGGTGGATTAGGTGGATGGATGGTCACAGGCAAGCCGGGGTCGGTACAGGCAGACAGAAGGATGGTCACAGGTAAGCCGGGTCAAACACAGGTAAGGTATCACAGGTCAGGTTTCAGGCACTATAACGCTGTAGAGCAGACAGCGGGGACCGTCTGCTCTGGCTGGGTTTAAATAGCCTACCTGGTGCCAACAGGGGCGCATGCTGGCTTACCTGCGCACGCTCCGCTTGCGGCCGTGCACATGCACGCGCCTGCGCAATGGCACCCGCAGACCCGGAGGCCCAGGATTCCGATTTCTGGCAGGATCTTCATGACAGTATGCCCATCATTAGAAGTGGGTGGATGAAGGGCGGTATTCTAATGGTGGGCATACCCACCGATCAATCTCTTTTTTTCGTTCAGCCCACAGGCTGCATGAAAAAAAGAACATTACAATGTATGCCCAACAAGGACTTTGAGTGGTTATACCAAAATGATGCCTGCAGGTTTAGGTATCATCTTGGTATAATTCTTTTTAGCCAGCGTTCAGCTTTCATGTAAAAGCAATCCTAGTGGCTAATTAGCCTCTAGACTGCTTTTACAAGCAGTGGGAGGGAACATCCCCAGCCCTCCCGCCGTCTTCCATGGTTTTCTCGGGCTCTCCTGTCCCAACAGGGAACCTGAGACTGCAGCCAATGGTTCCACCAGCTGACCATAGAGCTGAGCAGAGACGCTCCAATCATCTCTATGGCCTAAGAAACAAGAAGCTACAAGCATTTCATGACTTAGGTTTCGTACCTGTCACTAACTATTGCTATCATAGGGGATATTTACTTTCCCTGAGATAACAATAAAAATTATAAAAAAAAGAAAAATGAAAGAAACAGTTTAAAATAAAATAAAAAAGCAAAATAAATAATAATAAAAAAAGCACCCCTATCCCCCCATGCTTACGCGCAAAGGCAAACGCAAGCATCTGTCTAGTGTCATATGTAAACAGCAATTGCACCATGCATGTGAGGCATCATCACGAAGGTCAGATCGAGGGCAGTAACTTTACCAGTAGACCTCTGTAAATCTAAAGTGGTAACCTGTAAAGGCTTTTAAAGGCTTTTAAAAATGTATGTAGTTTGTCGCCGCTGCACATTTGTGTGCAATTTTATAGCATGTCGTGTTTGGTATCTATGTGCTCGGCATAAGATCATCTTTTTTATTTCATCAAACATTTGAGCAATATAGTGTGTTTTAGTGCATTAAAATTAAAAAAGTGTGTTTTTTCCCAAAAATATTTGTTTGAAAAATTGCTGCGCAAATACTATGTAAAAAAAAAAAAAAATTGCAACACCCACCATTTTAATCTGCAGGGCCTTTTCTTTAAAAACAAATATATAATGTTTGGGGGTTCCAAGTAATTTTCTTGCAAAAAAAATTAAATTATTTCATGTAAACAAAAAGTGTCAGAAAGGGCTTTGTTTTCAAGTGGTTAGAAGAGTGGGTGATGTGTGACATAAGCTTCTAAATGTTGTGCATAAAATGCAAGGACAGTCTAAACCCCTCCACCCCCAAATGACCCTTTTTTAGAAAGTAGACACCCAAGATAGTTGCTGATAGGCATGTTGAGTCCATGGAATATTTTATATTTTGCCACAAGTTTCAGGAAAATTATTTTTTTTTATTTTTTTTTACAGAAAGTTGTCACTAAATGATATATTGCTCAAACATGCCATGGACACATGTAAAATTACACCCCAAAATACATTCTGTTGCTTCTCCTGAGTATGGGGATACCCCATGTGTGTCTTTTTGTGAGCCTAATCGCATACAGGACCCCGAAAACCAATCACCGCCTTCAGGCTTCAGGCTTTCTAAGGGCGTAAATTCTTGATTTCACTCCTCACTGCCATCACAGTTTCGGAGGCCATGAAATGCCCAGATAGCACAACGCCCCCCCCCCCCCCCCAAATTACCCCATTTTGGAAAGTAGACACCCCAAACTATTTGCTGAAAGGCACTTTGGTATCCCCGGACTCAGGAGAAGCAGCAGAATGTATTTTGGGGTGTAATTCCACATATAACCATGGCATGTGTGAGCAATATATGATATAGTGACAACTTTGTGCAATTTTTTTTTTGTAATTTTTCAATCACTTGTGACAAAAAAAAAAAATATTCAATGGGCTCAACATGCCTCTCAGCAATTTTCTTGGGGTGTCTACTTTCCAAAATGGGGGGGGGGGGGGGGGGGGGGGTTGTACTGCCGTGCCGTTTTAGCACCTCAAGAAATGAGATTGACAGTCATAAACTAAAAGCTGCCTAAATTCCAGAAAATGTACCCTAGTTTGTAAATGCTATAACTTTTGCGCAAACCAATAAACTAAATTTTGGCCTAAATGTATGAATAAAATTGAGTTTATTGGATTTTTCTTATAACAAAAAGTAGAAAATATCATTTATTTTTTTTGATATTTTCAGTCTTTTTACATTTATATCGCAAAAAATTAAAATCGCAGAGGCAATCAAATACCATCAAAAGAAAGCTCATTTGCCATGTAGTTGCCCACCCATTTGTTTAGATCTACTTGCAAGGTTTTCACATCCTGCAGAGAAGTTATTGCCCTGCTTAGCTTAGTATTGTCCACAAATACAGAGATTGAGCTGTTCACCCCATCCTCCAGGTCGTTTATATAAATAGGATTGGTCCCAGGACAGAACCCTGGGGGACCCCGCTTTCCAACTCTGACAATTGGGAGTACTCCCCATTTATCACTACCCTCTGAACTCGCCCTTGTAGCCAGTTTTCAATCCATGTACTCACCCTATGGTCTATGCCAACTGACCTTACTTTGTACAGTAAACGTTTATGGGGAACTGTGTCAAATGCTTTTGCAAAATCCAGATACACCACGTCTACGGGCCTTCCTTTATCTAGATGGCAGCTCACCTCCTCATAGAAGGAGATTGGTTTGGCAAGAACGATTCTTCATGAATCCATGCTGATTACTGCTAATGATACCGTTTTCATTACTAAAATCTTGTATATAGTCCCTTATCATCCGCTCCAAGAGCTTGCATACTATTGATGTTAGGCTAACTGGTCTGTAATTCCCAGGGATGTATTTTGGCCCTTTTTAAAATATTGGTGCTACATTGGCTTTTCAATCAGCTGGTACCATTCCAGTCTCCAATCAGCTGGTACCATTCCAATAAATGAATTCCTTTTTATTTCACATGTATTTATTTTTCCCTCCACATTTATAGGCTGACTAAAGCCTAGTACACACTGCTATTTTTTTTTTTTTTTTTTTTTCCGTTCAACCCAGAGGGCTGGCCGAGAAAAAAACCTGACAGCTCCGGTTGGAGCCTCTGGACTAACAGTCTGACTGGCTGCACTACACATGAGCCAAATGTCAATACAAACCAGCCGATGCCACGTGACATTGAGCCCATGTGTACGGGGCTTAAGCTCTCTAGTATATGTGACAGTAACAGGCACTGGGTCAGAGCAAACAATGACACTGCTGGAATTCAAAAACATTTTTTTCTTTTACTGCTACTTTTTGTGTTTCTTAGCAAATGAATATCTGATAAAATATAAAGCATTGCAACTGAGATGTAGGATTAGGTTTGAGTAGCTTAGCTGTATGCACACCCCAGGTCCCTCCATATCTCAATAAGTGAGTGCTTAAAACAAGCATTATATGTTACATTTCATGTAATGCCTAGAATAAGGGAAAATCACAGAGATCACATCTGTGTTTTTTTTTTATGTTCTGTAACTGGAAACATGGAAGCAGTCACAACTTTGAAGAATCACTACAAGCAGATTGTTTTAATAAGAAACTAGTCATGTTTTTCAAACATACAAGTGTCAAACAAAAGTGAGAGATTCCAACCCAATGCGTTTCAAAGGGCAAAAATACTCTCCCTTCATCAGGGCTACAAAACATGCACAAATACAAAGATCATGAATCTAAAAGTAAAAGGTCATAAATGTAAAAAACAAATATACAAATAAAATAATAAATATAAAAGTCAAGGGTATATACCCATTTACATATAATATCTGATTTCAGTAAATAGCGGACTCAAAGACAACAATATCCTACATACACACACCAGAGGTCACAATACTGCATTAGCATACAGTGAAACTAATATATAATAACATGACAATATTATAGTCAATGTTGTCCTGTTTGCCAATATTACAGTCAATATTGTCCTATTTGTATATACTGTACAGTATATACTCTGACATTTATATTCATTTTATTTTACTTGCATAATTGTTTTTATATTTTTGACCCTTAACTTTTAGATTCATGACCTTTGTATTTGTACTTTTTTTGTAGCCTTGATGAAGGGG
>JAQSEC010003374.1:0-12281 GCA_028564925.1 Lithobates sylvaticus
ATTGTACTGGAAAACACAAATATGATATTACCAAAAGAAAAATTTGCCTCCCCGTCGGGGAATCGAACCCCGGTCTCCCGCGTGACAGGCGGGGATACTTACCACTATACTAACGAGGACTAGCTGTAGAAATCAAATTACATGGCAGAATCCAGCATATACTACAGGAAACAAATGAAAAAATGTAAATTCCAGATGCTATTTTTTCACTATGGGTATCAAAACTCTATTTACTGTCGCAAAGTAAAATCCACTGTTTCTGGCACTTTACAAAGTTTAAATCAGTATTTTTTTTCTAGAAAATTATGTATAACCCCAAAACATTATTTTTTTTTATTTTAGCAGAGACCCTAGGGAATAAAATGGCAATTGTTGCAATTTTTTATGTCACACATGGCGCACCGGTTTTTCCAAACGCAATTGTTTGGGAAAAATACACTTTAATAAAAAAAACAATTAAATAAATATAAATATATATATATATGCCCCAATTTTTTGGTAAAATGTCGACAAACTACAGCAGGGCTTGACAAATTTGCTTGAAATCTAGGAGCCAGCTAGAAAAGTTAGGAGCCAGTTTTTGTTTTCCAGCATGCCCAATGGCTGGCTTCTGTCGGACCGGCTGCCATACACATGGGCCGAATGGCAGCCAGTTTTTATTTATTTTTATTAAACCGAGCGATGTTGCCTGGCATTGGTTCTGTCTCATGTTTATGATGTCAATGCAGCTTGAGGTGGGCATAATTAGTGTGATGGAAGGAGATGGGGGAGGCGGAGTTGGTCTCCGGGAAGATGGCGGTGTGGGCAGAGTTGGTTTCTGGGAAGATGGCAGAGTTGGTGTGATGGAAGGAGATGGGGAGCCCCGGTGTAACGACATATTCGGTGACCCATTGCACATAGCAGTGTAATTAAATATTGTGCATGCGCAAAATGGGGCACTCTACCTTGTGACCTTTTATCTCTGTTTTTATTTGTTTTATCCAACACAATACCCCAAAAAGCGCTTAACCACTTCAGCCCTGGTCCATTTGGCTGGCCAAAGATTTTTTGCGATTCGGCACTGCATCACTTTAACTGACAATTGCGCAGTCGTGCGACGTTGCTCCCAAACAAAATTTAGGTCCTTTTTCCCTCACAAATTAGCTTATTTACATACCAGTGTAATTACATATTGTGCATGCGCAAAATGGGGCACTATGGGATCTCTGGAGATTTCACAGTTTAGATATGAGATCTCCCTGAAGCCGATGCATTGTCTGCGGGGGGGGGGGGGGGGGGGGGGGGCATCAGCGCAGCCCAATGTCACCACGGCCTTGAGCCCTGGTTCATCACTAATGCGATGCGGGAAACACACAAGACTCGCTGCGTTTCCCCACATCGCACTGCATAGCAAGCTCGCGATCTTCTGCGGGAGTCAATATTAGATTAACGACACCCCAAAACAGATTGCAAAAAGCAGTGCGATTGCTAGAATCACATTACATGGTGAGCAAGGTGATTCAGGTGTGGAAAGGAAAAAATGTATTGCTCAAATCACACTGCACAGGCATCGCATGTGATGTGCACAGGCATGCAGTGGGATTCTCATGCGAATCACATGCGGTCTTCTGCACGCTCAGGGTAACCAGGAAGTAGAAACCAAAAAAGCTAAGCAAATACAGATAAAAAAAACTTTTTTTAAAGTAACCAGTGTTAAATGATGTGAATTTTAAAGGGTCATATTTTTACATGGTCAGATAAAAGGACATTAAACGCTTCACTATTCTAACAAGAACTAATCATATAGGTACTTTATGAGCAGGACTGCAGATACATTTTTCATTGCTATGATTTTGTGGATAAAAAGAACTGCCTCCCCGTCGGGGAATCGAACCCCGGTCTCCCGCGTGACAGGCGGGGATACTTACCACTATACTAACGAGGACTAGCTGTTCAAAATTCCGTACAGGTTCCAATACATGGCAGAATCCAGCATCGTATACTGAACTAATAGAGGAGACAAATGAAAAAACTCAGCTTTGTGCTCACGTGTATGATTTTGCAAATGTAAAGACCAGATGCTATTTTTTCATTATAGGTATCAAAACGTTTCCAAAATCACACACATGGGCACAAAGCATTTTTTTTCCCTCTATTAGTTTAGTATATGATGCTGGATTCTACCACATACTGGTATATGTACAGCTAGTCCTCGTTAGTATAGTGGTAAGTATCCCCGCCTGTCACGCGGGAGACCGGGGTTCGATTCCCCGACGGGGAGGCACTTCTTTTTATCCACAAAAGCCTAAATCATGTGTTATTAGCAAGGAAACATGTATCTGCAGTCCTGCCTATATGATTAGTTCTTGTTAGAATAGTGATGGGTTTAAAGTCCCTTTATCGCATATCCCCATGTAATGTAAAACATAATTTAACACTAGTTACTTAAAAAAAAATATGTTTTTTAAATTGTACAGTATTTGCTTAGCTTTTTCAGTTTCTACTTCCTGGTTACCCTGAGCATGCAGAAAACCGCATGTGATTTGCAGGAGAATCGCACTGCGTTCCTGTGCACATCACATGTGATGCCTATGCAGTGCAATTTGAACCATAATTTTTTTCTGCTTCAGACTTGAATCGTCTTGCTTGGGTGTTCACATCCATGCAGTTCTAGCAATCGCACTGCGTTTTGCAATCTGTTTTTGGGGTGTTGTTAATCTAACATTGACACCCGCAGAAGATTGCGTGATTTCTATGCAGTGTGATGCAGGGAAAGGCGGGGGGTCTTGTGTGTTTCCCGCATTTCCCTCACCCTCACATTTGTATTTTCCAAGAGACCCACCTCGTGGGTGGCAGGATGCTAAGTCTCAAAAAACCCTGGGTGGGATACCACGCTACCTATACAAACTTTTCTAGAGGGGATAGCCTTCTGGTCCATGATCGCTTCTGTTTAGGTTACTGGCTTTATAATTGGATCCGGACGGCCGCTTTGTTATTGTTCCTGCGCTTATTAATAATGTTGAGCTGGTGCTGGTGGACCTGTATCTTCCACCACCCAGAAAATTACTGTATAGCTTAAAGGCTTGTTTGGCTACTTTTTCTACTGATAATGTTTTGCTTATTGGGTATTTTAACATGACTCCAAACCCTGGGCTGGATATAATATCCCCAAGCCAGGGAATAATCTGCTCCTGTTTCCATTCCCCGGATTGCTTTTCCTGATGGAGAAATTCTCACAGATCCTGAGCAGATCAATGCCTGTTTTGTGACATACTACCAGGATCTCTACTCATCTAGGGTCACTTGCATTGAAGAAGAAGTGACTGAATATCTAGAGAATGTCAACCTGCCTTGTTTGACATCTACTTATAGGTAAAAGCTAGATAGCTCCTTAACTCTTGAGGAACTACAAACTGATGTCTCTTCAGTCAGGGAAGACCCCGGGTCCAGATGACTCCCCAGCGGAATCCCTTAAGATGTATGAGAATTAGAGATGAGCCGAACACCCCCCTGTTCGGTTCGCACCAGAACCTGCGAACAGACCTAAAGTTCGTGTGAACTTTAGAACCCTATGAAAGTCTATGGGACTCGAACGTTCAAAAGTGCTAATATGCATGTTATTGTCATAAAAAGTGTTTGGGGACCCGGGTCCTGCCCCAGGGGACATGTATCAATGCAAAAAAAAGGTTTTAAAAACCGAAGTTTTTTCAGGAGCAGTGATTTTAATAATGCTTAAAGTGAAACAATAAAAGTGTAATATTCCTTTAAATTTCGTACCTGGGGGGTGTGTATAGTATGCCTGTAAAGGGGCGCATGTTTCCCGTGCTTAGAACTGTCCCTGCACAAAGTGTCATTTTTGCAGGAAAAAAAGCTATTTAAAATCACTCGCGGCTATAATGAATTGTCGGCTACCGTAATACAGAGAACAGTCATTGAAAGTCATTGATAAAAAAAAAAAAAAGCATGGGGTTCCCCCGAAATTCAATTACCAGGGCCTTCAGGTCTGGTATGGATATTAAGGGGAGCCCCGGGTCAAATAAAAAAAAAATGACGTGGGGTTCCCCCTAAATATCCATACCAGACCCTTCAGGTCTGGCATGGATTTTAAGGGGAACTCCACGCCAAATTTAAAAAAAAAATGGCGTGGGGGTCCCCTCAAAATCCATACCAGACCCTTATCCGAGCACGCAACCTGGCAGGCCGCAGGAAAAGAGGGGGGGACAAGAGAGCGCCCCCCCTCCTGAACCGTACCAGGCCACATGCCCTCAACATTGGGAGGATGCTTTGGGGGTCTGTGACCCCTCAAAGCACCATGTCCCCATATTGATGAGGAGAAGGGTCTCTTCCCCACAACCCTGGCTGGTGGTTGTGGGGGTCTGTGGGCGGGGGGCTTACCAGAATCTGAAAGCCCCCTTTAACAAGGGGACCCCCAGATCCCGCCCCCCCCCCTGTTTGAAATGTTAAGGGGGTACAAAAGTACCCCTACCATTTCACAAACAAAGTGTAAAAAACACACAGACACCGTTGGGAAAAGTCCTTTATGAAAAATAAAAAAAATTAAAAAAAGATTCCAGCGGTGGTAATCCACTCTTGCTATCCAGCGATGGGTGGTCTCTTCTCCGGGGTCCAGCGATGGCTGATCTCTTCCGACGTCCAGCGCAGCGCGTCCTGTCTCCATGGAGACACTGAGGGAATCCCAGGTCTTAGCTGAGGACGGGGCCACTCGTCACCTGACCCCGCCCCGCTCTGATGCAACGCAAGGGAAAAGCTGGGCTTCCCCAGTGACGTGCGGGTGACCCCGCCCCCCTCTGATGTAACGGAAACCTGCGTTAAATCAGAGGGGGGCGGGGGCACCGGTACATCACTGGGGAAGCCTGGTGTAACGCAGGTTTCCGTTACATCAGAGGGGGGCAGGGTCAGGCGACAGAGTGGCCTGGTCCTCCTCTGCTAAGACCTGCGAAGACTCTGAACTTTTGCGATGTTCGAGAGTTCTGGCATGAATCGGGGATGTTTGGCCCATCTCCAACCTGCAGTAAATGTTTTTTGATTGTCACATTCACTGATTTATAAATGTGCTATGTGCTGTTAAAGATTATACTGCAATGTTGGTTTGACATTGTTGCCATCTAGTGGCCAGAGTTAGTTATTATTTTGTCACTAGGAAAAGGAATTCCTTTACATTCAAGGCAGTAACCTTTAACCTGGAACTGGTATATTCACAGTAAAGAGCAGTAACCTTTAACCTGGAACTGTATTTCCTTCATTTTATGACTGCTCCATGATATAACAGACTGCAGAAAGAAGAGCTCTCATCTATTCCTGGATTCCTTAATGGTGGAATTGTCTGTGAGTACACTCACTGATAGAGTGAAGCTGCTGTATAATGTTTTAATGTACTGACACATATGTTTTGTTTATGTTTATGTTGTAGTTTTACAAAGTTATTCGGAAAAAGAATACATACAGATTTGATGTCTCACGTTTCTTGACTTCTGAATTATTGTTAAGCTGTCTGACTAGTGTTATACAACAGTTCAATAACGCGAAGCAGAACAGTAAAAAGACAACCACGTGGCAGTCTGGAATAAACTGAGACGCCATTAGTGCAGCATGAGTCTAAGATCAGGAACAAAGTACCAGGCTGATGACACGCTATCGCCGACACAGCAAGGCAGGGAGAACATTCCCAGTGCCCAGCAAGACGATGCACAATCGCATGTGTCCAGATCTTCACGGGCTAGCAAGATATCCTCAGCAAGTTCCTCAGCAGTTAAAGCTCGTGCCAAGGCAGAAGCTGCCCGCGTCCAGCTACAGTACGCAGAAAAAGAAGCCATGATGATGCAGGAGTTAGCAGCAAAGAAAGCTACCATAGCACAAAAAGAAGCCATGACGATGCAGGAGTTAGCAGCAAAGAAAGCTACCGTAGCACAAAAAGAAGCCATGATGATGCAGGAGTTAGCAGCAAAGAAAGCTACCGTAGCACAAAAAGAAGCCATGATGATGCAGGAGTTAGCAGCAAAGAAAGCTACCATAGCACAAGAAGAAGCGGAATTAGAAGCAAAATTGCTCATCCTGAAGCGTCAGACGGCTGCTGCAGCTGCTGAAGCTGAGGCTGCTGCCTACATGGGAACAAGTCGGTCAGGAAGTGAAAAATCATATAAAGACCCAGAGGTTCCAGAAAAACCTCTATCCTCTACAGATCGTACAAGTAAGTACATCCAGAACCTTACTGATGCGCATACAAAGGAACAGTCTCTTAAACCTGAAGCAAAGGAATTCAGGCCGAGATCAACATCCCCCCTGAGCAGGCCCAAACAACCACATGAGGTCAGCGGCTGCCAGCAAATCAAGAATGAAGCACCAGAAACCCCTAAGAACAAAAAACAAGTGTTCCCATCACCTCAACATATAGATTACATGGGCGAACAACAATGTGCAGTGGATGTCACCAAATATCTCATCCGCAAAGAGATGGTTAGCTCAGGCTTTCTCCAATTTGATGACTGTCCTGAAAACTATTGGGCATGGAAATCCTCCTTTCTGAATGCCACTGAAGGTCTGAACTTTTCACCAGCAGACATACTTAATTTGATGATAAAATGGCTCGGTACCGAGTCAGCAGAGCATGCTAAGAGGATGAGAAGAGCAAACCTGTTCAACCCTGCAGCAGGACTCAATATGACCTGGAAAAGACTAGAAGAAACGTATGGATCCCCTGAGGTAATAGAAGGAGCACTGTTGAAAAAACTTGAAGTCTTTCCCAAGGTGGGCTACAGAGACAACGTGCGGCTACAAGAACTAAGTGATCTTCTACTAGAGATAGAATATGCCAAAGAGGATGGCTACTTGCCAGGACTTTCATATCTAGATACAGCTAGAGGCACCAATCCCATAGTAGAGAAACTACCCTCAAATCTGCAAGACAAGTGGATGTCTGTGGGAGGTAAATTCAAAGAAGATTATGGTGTTGCTTTCCCCCCTTTCTCTGTGTTTTCTAGGTTTGTCCGACAGCAAGCGAAAATCCGAAGTGATCCCAGTTTCGCCTTCACCACCAGCGGCAATCAATCACACAGACCTGAGAAACCTCACAGACCTCACGGTAGGACTTCTGTATCCACACACAAAACAGCTGTACCTTCAGAAGTCACAGACTATCAAAGCACCCACAAGGTACACACCATAGAAAACCCTGATAGACATTGCCCAATACACAAAAAAACACATCCACTAAAGAAATGCAAAGGCTTTAGAAGCAAACCCATTGCAGAGCGGATGTCCTTCCTTAAACAGAACGGCATCTGTTTCAAGTGTTGCGGATCCACTTATCACGTTGCCAAAGACTGCAAAATACAAGTAGAATGTACAGAATGTGGCAGTGAGAGACATATTGCAGCCTTGCACCCAGGCCCTGCTCCTGTCCCACTAGAGACTGTAGAACCCGGGAAAGATCAGGGCAGGGAGCAACAAGAGACCCCACTCTCCTCAGTGATGTCTAATTGCACTAAAGTATGTGGACAAGGCAAGAGTGCACGTTCATGCTCTAAAATCTGTTTAGTGACTGTGTATCCCACTGGCAAGAGAGAAAGAGCAGTGAAAATGTATGCAGTGCTAGATGAACAGAGCAACAGATCCCTTGCAAAGCCAGAATTCTTTGATATCTTTAATCTTAAGGCAAGTGCAGTTCCATACACTCTAAAGACATGTGCGGGGACAATTGAAACCACAGGGAGAAGAGCTTCTGACTTTACCATTGAATCCTTCAATAAGAAAGTGCAGTTCCCACTTCCTACCCTAATAGAATGTGGCATGATACCTGACGTCAAAACTGAGATTCCCTCTCCAGAAGTAGCCCATCACCACCCTCACCTCCGCTCAATTACACACCTTATCCCAGCTATTGAGCCAGATGTTTCTATCCTTCTACTACTTGGGAGAGACATTCTGCAGGTACACAAGGTGCGCCAGCAAATCAATGGACCTTATAATGCCCCCTACGCACAGAGACTGGACCTGGGGTGGGTCATTGTAGGAGAAGTTTGCCTGGGGACAGTGCACCAGCCTGACAATATTACCACTTTGAAGACGTCTGTGTTACCAAATGGACGCGCATCTCTTCTCAGTCCCTGTCACAACAGCTTCGTTGTCAAGGAAAGCTTTGACAGGCCAACACAACACTGTGACCCTTCTACACTATATGGTAAGGAAGAAGTCAATTCCAACATTGAGACAGACAATCTAGGGATTACAGTGTTCCATAAAACTAAAGATGACGATAAACAGGCCCTCTCTATAGAAGATCAAACCTTCTTGCATATTATGGATAAAGAGGCTTACCAAGATGACAATCACAGTTGGGTAGCCCCTCTTCCCTTTCGCACACCAAGACGTGTTTTGCCTAGTAACAGGGAGCAAGCCATGAAGCGTTTGCATTCACTCAGCAAAACTCTGCAGAGAAAGCCAGAAGTGAAAAGAGATTTCACTGAATTCATTAAAGGGATGCTAGACAATGATCACGCTGAAGTTGCAGGACCACTTGAAGCAGACAGGGAACACTGGTATCTACCAATGTTCGGTGTTTACCATCCACACAAACTTAACCAAATGATGCAATCTTCACACACAGATCAGTGGTTCTATGTATCTACAGAGCAAAACCCTGCAGATTATGCCACTAGACCTACTCAAGCAGCATGCCTTCAGAACTCTATATGGTTCTCAGGCCCATCCTTTCTGTATCAACCACACTGTGAGCAGATAGACACTGCTGATGCTTATCCACTCATAGAGCCCGAAGCTGACCCTGAAATCAGATCGGAAATTACGAGTTTCAGCACCAAAGCTTCTGAAGCCACACTTCACCCACATTGCTTTGATAGATTTTCTTGCTGGAAGATATTAGTTAAGACTCTAGCCAGACTCATCCATGTTGCTAAAACCTTCCGGAGAGAAACCAATAGCGATCAAGTCAGAAGGTGGGAAAGTTTCCATGAACAGGTCAATCTAGTAGAACTTGCCCAGGCAAAGTCTGTTATAATTTCTTCTGTTCAAAACAAACATTTCCAGAAGGAAATTGACTGCATCAAAAAACAGAAGACATTCCCAAAACAAAGCCGTCTTAGGAAGCTTAGTCCCTTTCTAGACAAGAATGGGTTGTTGAGAGTAGGTGGACGTTTGTCTCTTGCTGAAATTTCAGAGGAAGAGAAACAGCCTGTCATCATACCTTATGACCACCACATTGCGGCACTGCTTGTTAGGTACTATCATGAACAAGTAGTTCACCAAGGGCGACATATCACAGAAGGTGCAATTAGATCTGCAGGTTTCTGGATTCTTGGTGGCAAACGCTTGGTATCAGCTGTTATACACAAATGTGTCATCTGTCGCAAGCTGCGGGGAAGATTACAAAGTCAAAAGATGGCAGAGCTACCAGAGGACAGAGTAATTGCTCAACCACCTTTCACCAATGTGGGCTTAGATGTATTTGGTCCATGGTCTGTTTTAACCCGTCGCACTAGAGGAGGCAGTGCAGACAGTAAACGATGGGCAGTTCTTTTCACTTGTTTGTCCACCCGAGCTGTACACATAGAGCTACTTGAAGCTATGTCAACATCAAGCTTTATTAATGCCTTGAGGAGATTCTTCTCAATTCGTGGCCCAGCAAGACTGCTCCGTTCTGACAGAGGAACAAACTTTGTGGGAGCCTGCAAAGAACTTAACATTTGTGACAGCGAATCACAATTGCAAGACTTTCTCCAAGACAGAGGATGTACATGGGTCTTTAATCCTCCACACTCCTCACATATGGGTGGTGTCTGGGAGAGACTTATAGGTATTGCCAGACGAATCTTGGATGCTATGTTGCTACAAACCAAACCTGTTCACTTGACCCATGAGACTTTAAGCACCTTTATGGCAGAGGTTTCAGCTATTATGAATGCCAGGCCTATAGTTCCTGTGTCCTCAGACCCAGATACACCTATGGTCCTTACCCCAGCAATGTTGTTGACTCAAAAGGTGAACTCTTTGTCTGCTCCATCTGGAACCATAAGTACAACACAAGTTCATGCAAAACAATGGAAGCAAGTACAATGCTTGACAGACACCTTTTGGAAAAGATGGAAGAGAGAGTATCTGTCAAATTTGCAACGCCGCAGGAAATGGACTGAGGATCGCCCAAATGTAAAAGTGGGTGATGTTGTTTTGTTGAAGGACAGCCAAGAGGGCAGAAATGAGTGGCCCGTAGGACGTATTGTCAATGCTCTACCAAGCAGAGATGGCAAGGTCAGAAAGGTGGAGGTCAAGATTGTGAAAAATGAGACCACCAGAATTTATCTCAGACCTGTAACTGACATTATAGTTTTGATATCGGACTAGCTAGGATTCCATTTTCCTGTTTATATGTTTTTTCTGCATAGCAGTGGTTATTTATGTAATGACATAATAAATTATGCCAGACAGGGAGTGTTCTGCCCATATTTTCATAGTAATATGTGCTATGTGCTGTTACAGATTATACTGCAATGTTGGTTTGACATTGTTGCCATCTAGTGGCCAGAGTTAGTTATTATTTTGTCACTAGGAAAAGGAATCCCTTTACATTCAAGGCAGTAACCTTTAACCTGGAACTGGTATCTTCACAGTAAAGAGCAGTAACCTTTAACCTGGAACTGTATTTCCTTCATTTTATGACTGCTCCATGATATAACAGACTGCAGACAGAAGAGCTCTCATCTATTCCTGGATTAATGGTGGAATTGTCTGTGAGTACACTCACTGATAGAGTGAAGCTGCTGTATAATGTTTTAATGTACTGACACATATGTTTTGTTTATGTTTATGTTGTAGTTTTACAAAGTTATTCGGAAAAAGAATACATACAGATTTGATGTCTCACGTTTCTTGACTTCTGAATTATTGTTAAGCTGTCTGACTAGTGTTATACAACAGTTCAATAACGCGAAGCAGAACAGATATATGTTTTGTACCCTTGTCCCGGGAATCGGGACTGTTTTTGGCAAAGAAAGATGGCTGCCTCCGTGAGATCTCTTTCCGGCTTTCCCCGTGTTCAGTGGAGAGGGGAGGGGCCTCCGATCCATGAAGCCAATCGGCTTCTCTCTTCAGTGTACAAGTAGACAGGATGTACAAGTAGACAGGATACAGATGTACACGGAAACCGATTGGCTGCATGAATCAGAGGCCCCTCCACTGAACACAGTCCAACACCAGGGGAAAGACGGAAAATGGAGCTGCCGCCAACCATCCATCCTGTGTGTCCGAGAGGGGATAATGATGTATGGAGGGGCTCTGCTGGGGACACTGATGTAAGGAGGGACTCTACTGGGGACACCAGATGTAAGGAGGGGCTCTGCTGGGGGCACCTGGTGTAAAGAGGGACTCTGTTGGGGGCCCCTGGTGTAAGGAGGGACTCCGCTGGGGACACCAGATGTAAGGAGGGGCTCTGCTGGGGACACCAGATGTAAGGAGGGGCTCCGCTGGGGGGACCTGATGTAAGGAGGGGCTCCGCTGGGGGCACTAGATATAAGGAGGGTCTCCGCTGGGGACACTGATGTAAGGAGGGACTCCGCTGGGGACACTGACGTAAGGAGGGACTCCGCTGGGGACACCAGATGTAAGGAGGGGCTCCGCTGGGGACACCAGATGTAAGGAGGGGCTCCGCTGGGACATTGATGTAAGGAGTGACTCCGCTGGGGACCCCAGATGTAAGGAGGGGCTCTGCTGAGGACACCAGATGTAAGGAGGGACTTCACTGGGAACACTAGATGTAAGGAGGGGCTCCGCTGGGGACACTGATGTAAGAAGGGGCTCCACTGGGGATACCAGATGTAAGAAGAGGCTCCGCTGGGGGCACCTGGTGTAAGGAGGGACTCTGCTGGGGGCACCTGGTGTAAGGAGGGGCTCCTCTGGGGACACCAGATGTTAGGAGGGGCTCCACTGGGGGCACCTTATGTAAGGAGGGGCTACGCCGGGGACACCAGATGTAAGGAGGGGCTCCGCTTGGGACACCAGATGTAAGGACGGACTTTGCTGGAGAAACCAGATGTACGGAGGGGCTCGGCAGGGTACACCTGATGTAAGAAGGGGCTCCGTTGGGGACACCAGATGTAATGAGAGGCTCTTTTGGGGACACCTGATGTAAGAAGGGGCTCCGCTGGGGACACCAGATGTTAGGAGGGGCTCCGCTGGGGACACCAGATGTTAGGAGGGGCTCCGCTGGGGACACAAGATGTTAGGAGGGGCTCCGCTGGGAACACCAGATGTAAGGAGGGGCTCCGCTGGACATT
>JAQSEC010004027.1:0-12264 GCA_028564925.1 Lithobates sylvaticus
CTCTCCTCCACCCCCTCCTCTTCTTCTTCCTCCAGTGCTCTGTCCTTGGAACCAGCGGTGCTCCGTAGGCGTACAAGGGGCTACGCAAGTACGCAGGCAAAAAGATGCCATGCCGTGCTTGCGCTGGTGTGTTTGGGGGACAGGAGCCACACTGGGCCAGAGGTTCTGGCAGCTCTGCAGGGGCAGGCCGAGAGGTGGTTGACGCCACGTCAGCTTAAGCCAGGAATGGTCGTTTCTGACAATGGCACCAACCTCCTCTCCGCCCTGCGACAGGGGCAGCTCACCCATGTGCCCTGCATGGCTCACGTCCTCAACCTGGTGGTGCAGCGGTTCTTGGCAGGGTCCCAGGCTTACAGGATGTCCTGAGGCAGGCCAGGAAAGTCTGTGTGCATTTCCGCCGATCTTATAATGCCAGTGCTCGGCTGACTGAGCTGCAAAAGGAGCTGAACCTGCCCAAGAACCGCCTAATATGTGACATGCCCACCAGGTGGAACTCAACGTTGGCCATGCTGCAGCGACTGCACACGCAGCAGAGGGCCATCAATGAGTACCTTTGCGACTATGGCACCAGGACAGGGTCAGGGGAGCTTGGTTTTTTTCCCCACGTCAGTGGAGCATGATCAGGGATGCATGCACTGTCCTCTCACCATTTGAGAGGCCACGAGGATGGTGAGCAGTGACAGTGCATGCATCAGTGACACTGTCCCTCTTGTCCACCTGTTGGAGCATACGCTGCGTGGGATAATGGACAGGGCACTTGAGGCAGAACAGAGGCAGGAAGAGGAGGACTTCCTTGCCTCTCAAGGCCCCCTTTATCCGGACAGTGTTCCTTCTGTCCCACCCATCACACAGGAAGAGGATGAGGAGGAGGAGGAGGAGGAGGAGGAGGATTGTGTGAGCATGGAGGTGGAGCCTGGCACTCAGCATCAGCAGCAGCAGTCTTTTAGGGATGATGTACAGTCCCAACAAACCAGTGGACTTGTACGTGGCTGGGAGGAGGTGGCTGGCGATCATGTCATCCTCAGTGACCCAGAAGACTCCGGACCGAATGCCTCAGCTAACCTACGCTGCATGGCCTCCCTGATCCTGCAAAGCCTGCGGAAGGATCCTCGTGTTCTTCGGATCAAGGAGAGGGACCATTACTGGCTGGCCACTCTCCTTGATCCGCGGTACAAGGGTAAGGTTGCGGACCTTATCTTGCCGTCGCAGAGGGAGCAGAGGATGAGACATCTCAGGGAGGCCTTGCAGAAAGGTCTGTGCAACGCGTTCCCAGAAACTGGGAGGCTACAAACTCCTGGTCCTGGGCGACGAGTTGCTGAGGCTTCGGTCAGTAGCAGAAGGAGCGGTGGGAAGGTGGACGTCTGACCGATGCGTTCAGACAATTTTTTAGTCCGCAGCCCCAAGGTATGATCGGTTCCAGCAACCATCGCCAGCGTCTGATATACATGGTGCAGGAATACCTTGGGGCAAGGTCAGACTTGGACACCTTTCCCACCGAAAATCCTCTGGCTTACTGGGTCCTGAGGATGGATCACTGGCCAGAGCTTGCACAGTATGCAATTGAGCTACTGGCCTGTCCTGCCTCCAGCGTTCTTTCCGAACGCACATTCAGTGCTGCTGGAGGATTTGTCACCGATCATAGGGTGCGCCTGTCCACCGCCTCGGTTGATCGACTGACCTTCATCAAAATGAATCAGTCTTGGATCACCACCAGCTACCAGGCACCTGAGGCGGATATAACCGAATAATTTTTAATATCACATCCCTTCAAGACTGCCTATGCTGATGCTGAGTGACTGTCCTCTTATGTTCACTGACTATCCTCTTCCTCCTCCTCAATGATCCATGCCACCACACCAGTGCCTAAGGCACAATTTTTCAGCCCCTGTTTAACAGGGGCATGTACATACAATTTTTATAAAAAAATGCTTCGCAACACGTGTGACTGCTGTGCTCCAAGTACAGTATCTGTGAGGGGTTGCAGTGTTGTGGCACCAGCACCAGTGCCTAAGGCAAATTTTTCAGCCCCTGTTTAACAGGGTCGTGTACTTACAATTTTTAAAAAAAATGCTTCGCAACACGTGTGACTGCTGTGCTCCAAGTACAGTATCTGTGAGGGGTTGCAGTGTTGTGGCACCAGCACCAGTGCCTAAGGCAAACTTTTCAGCCCCTGTTTAACAGGGGCGTGTACTTACAATTTTTTAAAAAAATGCTTCGCAACACGTGTGACTGCTGTGCTCCAAGTACAGTATCTGTGAGGGGTTGCAGTGTTGTGGCACCAGCACCAGTGCCTAAGGCACAATTTTTCAGCCCCTGTTTAACAGGGGCGGGTAATTACAATTTTTTTAAAAAATGCTTTGCAACACGTGTGACTGCTGTGCTCCAAGTACAGTATCTGTGAGGGGTTGCAGTGTTGTGGCACCAGCACCAGTGCCTAAGGCACAATTTTTCAGCCCCTGTTTAACAGGGGCGGGTAATTACAATTTTTTAAAAAAATGCTTCGCAACACGTGTGACTGCTGTGCTCCAAGTACAGTATCTGTGAGGGGTTGCAGTGTTGTGGCACCAGCACCAGTGCCTAAGGCACAATTTTTCAGGCCCTGTTTAACAGGGGCGGGTAATTACAAATCTTGATCTAATAGTTCACAGCAGGGCCCATTCCTGCGCCCACCAAGAGTAACTATGAGGGCCTACAGTCTTGTGGCAACACCGTCCACCACCACCGCCAAAGGCCCAATTTTTCTGCCCTGTTCATCAGGTGCTTGCAATTACAAATCTTGATCTAATAACTCACAGCAGGGCCCATTCTTGCGCCCACCAAGAGTAACTGTGAGAGCTTACAGTCTTGTGGCAACACCGTCCACCACCACCGCCAAAGGCCCAATTTTTCTGCCCTGTTCATCAGGTGCTTGCAATTACAAATCTTGATCTAATAACTCACAGCAGGGCCCATTCTTGCGCCCACCAAGAGTAACTGTGAGAGCTTACAGTCTTGTGGCAACACCGTCCACGACCACCGCCAAAGGCCCAATTTTTCTGCCCTGTTCATCAGGTGCTTGCAATTACAAATCTTGATCTAATAACTCACAGTAGGGCCCATTCCTGCGCCCACCAAGAGTAACTGTGAGAGCTTACAGTCTTGTGGCAACACCGTCCACCACCACCACCACCCCCAATTTTTCTGCCCTGTTCAACAGGTGCATGCAATTACAAATCTTGATCTATTAACTCACAGCAGGGCCCATTCCTGTGCCCACCAGTCTTGTGGCTACACCAACATCTAATAGGGCAAATTTCTGCAGAGTATATACGCCAGGCCCCTACTTTCAAACATCCAACTTACAAACGACTCCTACTTGCAAATGGAAAGAGAAAACAGGAAGTGAGAGGAAATCTACCCCTAGGAAGGGAAATTCTATCCTGTTAGATTTAATTTGGGAAAAAGGTATCTCCTCTCTACTGATACTTTATCACCAATCCTTGTTTCAATTAAAACCCCACTTTTTCCAAAAACATTTGTCATTGGGACGGAAAGTGAGGTGACATGTTCTGAACAGATGTGCAAAGACAGCAAATGTTACAGGGGTGATAACCCCTCCCTATGTTCTCCAAAAAGCTTAAAAATAGATTTTTTTGGGATGGAGCTACACTTCATAATGTACCTGTTCAGATTCTACTTAAGAACAAACCTAAAGCCGCAAGTGGTTTTAAATGGCTTCTTTTTTTCCTTTAAAAATGTCATTTTGTGCAAGGACAGTTCTAAACACGGGAAACACATGCCACTTCACAGGCATACTTTAGACACCCCCCAGGTACCATATTTAAAGGAAAATTTCACTTTTTTTTTTTCACTTTATGCATCATTAAAATGACTGCTCCCGAAAAAACGTTAGTTTTTAAAAGTTCTTTTTGCATTGATATATGTCCCCTGGGGCAGGACCCGGGTCCCCAAACCTGTTTTATGACATTAACATGCATATTGGCCGTTGTAATTAACACTTTTGATTTCGAACGTTCGCGTCCATTATAACGTATAGGGTTCGAAAATTCGCGCGAACTTTCGGTCGGTTCGAAGGTTCTGGTGCGAACCGAACCCGGGGGTGTTCGGCTCATCCCTACTCCTGGGTCCGGGAACCCCTCATGGGGTTGGTCCAGACCAGAACCAGCAATCAAAGAGCAAGTCGAACCTTGAACACGTGACTTCAGCATCTTAAATACCCCTTCCCAAAATACACAGCGGGGCCAGACGCGCCCACTGATTGGCTCCGAGAAAGATTGGTACTTAACACGTCCAATCAGGCTGTGTTCTCAGCCTGTCACAGGTGCTTCACCTCACCTATGACCAGGCAGAACTACAGTACAGCCCAGTCAAGCTGATGCCAAAGTAAATGACCTAACCAATTAAACCCCAGAACTCAGTTACAGTTCTGGAAAAACTAAATTTACACTATAGCGCACACTTTAGAAAAGTGTCGGCGCTACATATATATCCACTGCATTCCAGTCTAGTCAAGCCTATTTCTGACTTCAGGCCATTCCTGGTCTACATTTTCAAATACACTTTCAGGCAAGCAGGTAGGTGATTCAGTGATCTGCAGTGTATAAAAATATATATACAGTCTCCTACATATATATCCACTGCATTCGAGTCTAGCCAAGCCTATATCTGACTGCAGGCCATTCCTGGTGTACGTTTTCAAATATACTTTCAGGCAGGCAGGTGATTCAGTGAGCTGCAGTGCATAAAATATATATACAGTCTCCTACATATATATATATATATATATATATATATATATATATATATATATATATATATATATATATATATCCACTGCATTCTAGTCTAGCCAAGCCTATATCTGACTGCAGGCCATTCCTGGTGTACTTTTTCTAGTAAACTTCAGGCGGTGTTTTTCTAAAAAATGTTTACAGCATGTCTGGAAGGCCACCAAGGAGAGGCAGATGCTCACAAGCCACTAAAAATGGGCCAGCAGGCTCTGTGTCTACAGCCAACAGTGCTGGTCGTGGACACGGTGCATCGTCAGCACGTGGGCGTGGGGCACGCTTGTCTTTTTTTTTTGGCAGCTGGCCGTGTTGATCCACAACATACAGAAGAGTTGGTAGAGTGGATAACTAAGCCGTCCTCCTCCTCCTCATCCTCTGTCATCCAGGCACAGAGTAGTTTGCCTGTCAATGCAACTGCCAAAGCAGCCTATTCCATCGGCTTAATGTCATCAGTCACTCCTTCCCAAGCCCCACCATCATGCACGGAGGAGTACCCACGAACTGTTCGATCACAGTGTAGGGTACATGCTGCAGGAGGATGCGCAGCATTTTGAAGGCTCTGATGATGGTACCAAGGTTGAGGAAGGCAGTAACGTGAGCCCAGAGAGAGGGGGTGCCCAAGAAGGACAAGAAACTCGCAGTCATGTTCCCCTAGCTGCAGCATACTGCCAGGTTTGCTCCAGTGACGAAGAGGCAGGGTATGATGAGGTCACTGACTCTATGTGGGTGCCTGATAGAAGAAAGGAGGAGGAGGCACATCTCCAATGAGGCAGGATGCCCCCCGGGGCCAACTTAAGGGCAGCCATCCGACTGCATCACACCGCAGAGCTCCGCATGTGAAGGGCGCTGCTGTTTCCCTGCATATTTTGAAAAGTTTTTTGGTGTGGGCCTTTTTTGATATGTGTGCAGCAGATCACACCATTGCTGTTTGCAACATATGTCTGAAGCATCTCAAGCGTGGCCAAAACAGCAACCGCTTGGCCAGACATATGTCGACTGCCCATGCAGTCCGTTGGCAACAGTACTTAAAAGACCCACACCAAAGAACAAGGTGGACCTCTCCTTGCTCCTCATCAGCTGGGATATTATCCAACACCACTATACCTTCAGTCCTCTCAGAAACCTGCACTGAGAGGAATTAAGGTGTAGAATTAGGTGTGCCAAGTACTTGCAGGCAATCTGCTATCGCTACACCAACATCCGATTGTAGCAGGCAAATTTCCCTACCTCAGTTGCTAAACCGGCGAAAGAAATTCAGTCCCAGCCACCCACATGCTCAGCGGCTGAAGGCTAGCTTGGCTAAATTGCTAGCACTCCAACTGCTGCCTTTTCAGCTGGTAGACTCTGCCCCCTTTCGTGAATTTGTGGAATGTGCGGTACCTCAGTGGCAGGTTCACAAACACCATTTCTTTTCACGGAAGGCCATTCCGGCTCTCTACCGGCATTTGGAAGGCAATGCCTTGGCCTCGTTGGACTGAGTGGTCAGAGGTAAGGTGCATATTACCGCTGACTCATGGTCCAGCAGACATGGACAGGGACGTTACCTTTCTTTCATGGCGCACTGGGTAACTGTGCTGGCAGCTGGGAAGGATGCAGGACAGGGTGCAGTAATGTTGGAGCTTGTTCCTCCACCATGCCTCCAAAATGCTGGTAGTGTTGATTCTGCCACACCTCTCTCCTCCACCCTCTCCTTCTTCCTCTATGGCCTCTTCCTCTGCAGATTTCCCCTTGGAAACAACAGTGCTCCGTAGGTGTTCAAGGGGCTACGCAAGCACTCAGGCAAAAGATGCCATGCGGTGCTTGAGTTGGTCTGCTTAGGGGACAGGAGCCACACTGGGGCAGAGTGGAGAGTGGAGCCCGAAATGACGAAGGTGGCCTCTTGCACTGTCCCGGTCCTAGCACCCCTGGAGGTTGAGACAGGAACTGCTAGGGAAACGGATAGGTGCAGGTGCCTGCAGGCAGGAACACCAGAGCCTTCGTGGAGGAAGTGAGGCACTGATCACTGGACTTGTTCAGGAAAAGTCCAACAGGAACACTTGCAGAGTCAGGGACAAGCATGCCACCGGCATTTGGAAGGCAATGCCTTGGCCTCGTTGGACTTGAGAGGTAAGGTGCATATTACCGCTGACTGGTCCAGCAGGCATGGACAGGGAGTGTTGATTCTGCCACACCTCTCTCCTCCACCCTCTCCTTCTTCCTCTATGGCCTCTTCCTCTGCAGATTTCCCCTTGGAAACAACGGTGCTCCGTAGGTGTTCAAGGGGCTACGCAAGCACTCAGGCAAAAGATGCCATGCGGTGCTTGAGTTGGTCTGCTTAGGGGACAGGAGCCACACTGGGGCAGAGATTCTGTCAGCTCTGCAGGGGCAGTGTCACGTACCTTACAGTGGAGCCCGAAATGATGAAGGTGGCCTCTTGCACTGTCCCGGTCCTAGCACCCCTGGAGGTTGAGACAGGAACTGCTAGGGAAACGGATAGGTGCAGGTGCCTGCAGGCAAGAACACCAGAGCCTTCGTGGAGGAAGTGAGGCACTGATCACTGGACTTGTTCAGGAAAAGTCCAACAGGAACACTTGCAGAGTCAGGGACAAGCAAGAGTTGTCAACGGGCTAGCAGCAAGGTACACAATCAGAAGGCAGGCTCATAGTCGGGGACAGGCAGTGGTTGGCAACAGACTGGCAGCGGAGTACAAGATCAGAAGACAGAACTGTGGTCAGAAGTCCAAGCCGGGGTGTCGGTGCAGGGAGCAGAGGCAGACAAGGATGCAGGGGTAATCCGTGAGAATGGTCAGAGGAAGCCGGGTTTTCAGGATCAGGATCAATCAAGCAAGACAGCAACAGGAATACAGGAATGAGCTGAAGACAATCCAGCACTGACACTAGTAAGCTCTTCATTTAAATAGGGTTCCGTGTGCCATGATTCATTGGCGTGCGCGCGCTAACGCACACTTGCTCGTGTGGGTGCGCCAGTGCGCATGCCTGGTCCAGGATCGTTCATTCTTGCCGAAGACTTGGAGCACGCACGTTCATATCAGAGGAACAAAGACTGATGGCTGGTGCATGGGAACGAGCACTTGTTACGATGGTTCTCTGACAGGTAGACTCAGAGGTGGTTAACGCCACGCCAGCTTCAGCCAGGAATGGTGTTTGGTGACAATGGCACCAACCTCCTCTCCGCCCTCCAACGGGGACACTTGACCCATGTTCCCTGTTAGGCTCACATCCTTAATTTGGTGGTGCAGCGGTTCTTGTGCAGGTACCCGGACTTACAGGATCTCCTGAGGCAGGCCAGGAAAGTCTGTGGGCATTTACGCTGGTCATATAATGCCAGTGCTCGGCTGGCTGACCTTCAAAAGGAATGCAACCCGCCTCATTTGTGACATGCCCACCAGGTGAAACTCAACGTTGGCCATGATGCAGCAGCTGCACACGCAGCAGAGGGCCATCAATGAGTACCTGTGTGAATATGGCGCCAGGACAGGGTCAGGGGAGCTTGGCTTTTTTCGCCATGCCAGTGGCTACTGATCAAGGATGCATGCACTGTCCTGTCACCATTTTAGGAGGCCACAAGGATGGTGAGCAGTGACAGTGCATGCATCAGTTATACTGTCCTTCTTGTCTTCCTGTTGGAGCACACGCTTCGTGGAATAATGGACAGGGCACTTGAGGTAGAACAGAGGGAGGAAGAGGAGGACTTCCTTACCTCTCAAGGCCCCCTTTATCCAGACAGTATTCCTGTGGGCCTGTCGATCACACAGGAAGAGGGGGAGGAGGAGGAGGAGGATGAGGATTACAGTATTTGCTCTAATATTTCACAGCAGGGCACATTCTTGCGTTCAACAAGAGTATCTGTGAGGCTTTACAGTGTTGTGGTACCACCAACACCTAAGGCCCAATTTTCTGCAGAGTATATAGGGCAGGTCATATAGTATATACAGGTGGTCCCCTACTTTTAAACATACGACTTACAAACGACTCCTACTTACAAACTGGGGGAGACAACAGGAAGTGAGAGGAAATCTATCCCTAGGAAGGGAAATTCTCTCATGTGAGAGTTAATATGAGAAAAAGGTGTCTCCACTGATGCTTTATCGCCAATCCTTTTTTCCCTAATAACCCAAAATTTTCAAAATCCAATTGTCATTGGGACAGAAAGTGAGGTGAAATCTTCTAAACAGGGACACAGACAGCAAAACAAATGTTACAGGGGTGATAACCCTTCCCTATGTTTTCCAAAAAGCTTAAAATTAGATTTTTCGGCTGGAGCTACACTTACAAAATGTACCTTTTCCAAATTACAAACAGATTCAACTTAAGAACAAACCTACAGTCCCTGTCGTGTTTGCACTGCCTGTATACTGCTGTTCAGAGTATATAGGGCCTGGGGGCCCCATGTCTTTTCTTTTTTTAATTTGGGTGCGGGGTTCCCTTTAATATCCATACAAGACCCAAAGGGCCTGGTAATGGGCTGGGGGGGCACCCATGTTGTTTTTTCAATAATTTTCATCCACATTGCCCGGACCCGACATTACATTACAGCCGCAAGCAGTTTTAAATTACTTTTATTCCTTTAGAAATGTTATTTTGTGCAGGGACTGTTCTAAACATGGGAAACATGCGCCATTTTACAGGCATACTATAGTCACCCCCCCCCCCCCAGGTACGATATTTAAAGGAATATTTCACTTTTATTTTTTCACTTTAAAGCGGTCCTGCACACACTTCATTTAGTAAATCTCTTTGCCTTCCAAATCAGGCAAAGAGTACTAAATGAAGTGTTTTTTTTTTCTTTCACTTACCTTGTAATTGCTGCTCTGTCTCTTCGGGGGTGGGCGGGGTCTGTGCGTCGATCCTCGTCATGCTGCACTGTCTCCTGGGATCTGGTGTCATTGTATATATACAGTATATCTTTAATTACAGCCTTTAGTCTGTTGGGATATTGTCTCTACTAACTTTGTACATCTAGACTTTGCAATATTTGCCCACTCTTCTTTGCAGAATTGCTCAAGTTCAGTTAAATTTGATGGTGACTGGGGACATGGTCTGGCTATGGAGGAGTGAGGACGTGCATATCCTCAGCTCCATGTTCACGGCCGCCTTATCATTAGCATCTAGGGGAGATTTCACCCCACACAGCGCCAAACAGTGATGGCGGACACTCGTCCAGCAACAGAGGGCTGATAGAGCTAGGCAGGAGCAGCTAGATGTCTTCTTCTCCGTAAAAGGTGGATCGGGCCATGCGGCTTCCAAGTTGGCGCCGGCGCAGAAAATTACTAAGGCTGCAAAGGCTGCACAGCGCACCGCGGCCCAGTTCCAGCAGAACACGGCATCTCCGATCCCATCCCCATGGTGAGTGACTCTGAACCCCCAGCCTCCTCAGGATCCACGGCCTCTCAAGACAGGGGCTCTGATATGGCAGATCTGCTAGATGATGAAGAGCTTAAGCGCCATATTTGGAGAAAGCCTTTAAAGAGGACATAGCGCAGCTCAAGTCTGATACTAATCACTTGGGGGCTAAGGCTCAGGATCAGAAAATTGAGACTTTGTTATGCCAGATTGATGACTTTGAGAACCGCAGCCAGCGGGCAAAAATCCACATTCGTGGCATGCCAGAAGCCACGGCTCCTAAGGATATCATCCCTACATTGGTGGACATATTTTGGGAAATTTTGGGGATACCCTCTGCAATGCCCATTGAAATAGATTGTGCGCACAGGGCACTCAGACCCCCTTCCGAAGATGTGGATAACCCAAGAGATATCATCTGTAAACTGCACAAATACAGGGGGTCCCCGGGTTACAAACAAGATAGGGACTGTAGGGTTGTTCTTAAGTTGAATCTGTTTGTAAGTAGGAACAGATACATTTTTTATGTGTAGCTCCAGCCGAAAAATCTATTTTTAAGTTTTTTAGATAACATAGAGAAGGGTTATCACCCCTGTAACATTTGTTTTGCTGTCTGTGCCCCTGTTCAGAAGATTTCGCCTCACCTTCTGTCCCAATGACAATTGGATTTTGAAAATTTTGGGTTGTTAGGGAAGCATGCACTGGTAATAAAGCATCAGTGGAGACATTTTTTACCCATAATAACTCTCACAGGAGTGAATTTCCCTTCCTCTCACTTCCTGTTGTCTCCCTCTGTTTGTAAGTAGGAGTCGTTTGTAAGTCGGATGTTTGTAAGTCGGGGACCCCCTGTATACTCTTAAAGATCGCATTATACAGAAAATGCACGAGAAGCCATACTTTGAATTTGATGGGGTGCGCCTTTTCTTTTATCAGGATATATCCAGGCGTACCCTAATGCAATGCAGAGCCCTTTGCCCCCTGCTGGCTGCTGTCCAAAAAGCAGACCTGCCCTACTGTTAGGGTTTCCCCTTCTACCTCCAGGTGACCAAAGATGGCAGTCAGGTTATGCTGCGCACTAAAGATGACCTTCTGCACTTCTTGTCCACCCTTGGGCTTAATCCAGTATACTTTCCGGACTGGAGAGGATCTTTGGACTACCTCATCATCTCACTTCCCCAACCCTGGCTGCCCGCTAAACACAGAAGTTGCAAGAGCGAGCAGCAACATCCTCCCTCTGGTTCGCCCCGGGGGCCCATCGTCCCCGTGGGACTGAAGGAACACTCTGACAATCTCCACCATTTTTGTTTTTTAGGAGGTGATCTGGTCCCCTGAGGCTGTCCCCTGACTCAAAACCAGGACTGGACTCAAGCACACAGTGTGCTTTTCAGGTTGTCCCTAGTAGAGCACATGGCTCCATGAGTTACATGGACCATGGTCTGGCTAGCTCTCCTGTCGGAATGGCCTGGGGCTTGGGTCCCTGTCTAGTTTTTTTTTTTTTTAAATAGCTGCTCTAGCCCTAAAATGGAGCCCACAGTTCCCACACGGTGCTCTCTCCCCCTTACACTGAACGAGCACCTGGTGAAACACGGTGGACAGGGGCTGAACCCCACTGCCTTGCCTCTCATTTTGGCCCACGTTCCCCACATAGGCCCTACATATATACATACATATATACGGGTATATCTCTCTACTAGGATAGTTGGTCAAGGCCCAGTAGCTTCCTCCTAGTGGAGCAGTGCCCGGTGCCTGGCCTACAGATGTTTCAACACATGGTATTGCTATTATACCATGTTGTTCTAATATGTTTATTTCTTCTGACATTTTTCATCATATTCTCTTTTCCCTTTCTTTTTCTTCTTGTTGTTTTCTTTCGTCCTATACCTTTTTTCCTCACGGGACCTGCCTCTCGCTACACCTCCAGTGCCATGCGCTCAGGCGCTCTGCCCAACTTCTGGATCCTTTATGGCGACCCTTCAGGTAATTTCTGATAATGTTCAGGGTCTCTGCTCACTATGTAAACAAAGTAAGCTGTGGTGGGAGTTGAAGCGGTCAGGAGAACAGGTGATTTTTCTGCAAGAGACATTTTACTCCCCAGTCTGCCTGCTTACCTGTATAGTCAGTGGTCTTTGAGCAGC
>JAQSEC010004713.1:0-10845 GCA_028564925.1 Lithobates sylvaticus
ATTCTTTCTCCCGGAATTCAGACTGCCGATAGCATGGAACATTCTTTTCTGCCAAAATTACAATATGGTTCACCTCTCTCGAGCTGGGGAGACTCCTTGGTGCCCTCTTGGTGATTGACATAGGCCACAGCCGTGGCATTTTCGGGATTGGATCCTGACAGGACAAATTCTTTAAACCTGGAGGTCCAGGTCTTCAGAGCCAGACACACTGCCCGAATCTCTAGGATGTTGATGGGCAGGGCTCTTTCGGATCTTGACCACTGTCCCTGGCAGAGTAGTTTTCTCTAGTACTGCTCCCCAGCCTGAGAGGCTGGCATCTGTTACTGACTTCCAGATAATTGGTCTGGAGGATTTTCCTTTCAGCAGATTCTGGGTTAGTAACCACCAACTGAGGCTTTGGGACACCCCTGGGGACAGCCGCATTGGCAAGTCCAAAGCTTGGATCATTTTGTTTCAAGCAAACAGGATACTGTTTTGCAACAGTCTTGAATGGAACTGGGCGTAGGGGACTGCTTCGAATGAAGCCACCATCTTTCCTAAAAACCTCATGCAAAGGCGAATTGAGGGATTTCTTTTCGGCCTGACCATCGTATGGAGCTAGTCTTTGCCAGAGGCAAGAACACCTTTCTTCTGGGTTGCGTCTAATCAAGCCCAAAAACTCCAGCCTTCTTAATGGTTTTAAGGAAGACTTCCCTAGGTTGACGATCCAACCCAGACATTCCAGGTAACTGGTTGTAATGCGTACACTTTGCTCTAAGTGAGGCACTGACTGGTCCATTAGCAATAGATTGTCTACGTACGCCAAGACTTATGCTCTGTGCCCTTAACCTGGCTAGAAGTGGGGCCAGTACTTTTGTGAATACCCAGGGTGCTGTGGCTAGCCTGAAGGGTAAGGCCACAAACTGAAAGTGCTGCTGTTTTACTTCGAATCCCAGAAACCTTTGGTGAGCAGGAAATATAGGGACATGCAGATATGCATCCCTGATGTCGATGGACGCCAGAAGTTCTCCTCCTTGTAGGATGGAGACCACTGACCTGATCGACATGCGTAAGGAGTGGATTTTCAGGAACCAATTTATATTCCTTAGATCTAGAATGGGTCCGACATCTCCATTTGGTTTTGGTACCGTAAAAAGGTTTGAATAAAACCCCAAATCTTGCTATTCTGTGGAGATCTGTATGATCACCCCCTGAGCCAATAATCGTTCTAATGCTTGAAACAGGGATTGCCTTTTACCTGGATCCTTGGGAACGTTTGATCTCAGAAAACGAGACAGTGGAAACTGCCGAAATTTTAGTTTGTATCCTAGAGACACCGTGGAGAGAACTCATCTGTCCTGAATTTCCCTTTGCCAGACTTCTGAGTATTTCAGAAGACCTCCCCCTACTCTGGTGAGGGGGGACGCCCCGTCGTGATGAGGCTTTAGTATTCCACTTTGCAGATTGGCGGCTCCAGGTCTTTTGTGCCTGGGTATGACCCTGAGGTTTTCCTCTAGAGTCGGACGATGGAGGCATTGCCACTGCCTAGAGGCGGATGCCCCTGGCGCAGGAGAAAAAGGACGTTTTTACATTTTTTTTTGCCAGTCAAAAGAAAGAGTACTCTTCCCACTAGAAATCGTCTGGATTTATTTATTCAAATCATCACCAAATAGTTGCTCCCCATGAAAAGGAAAACTAGTCAGAAGCTTTTTGCAAGGTGCTTCGGCTGACCAATTTTTTAACCAAATGGTTCTACGCATGTGTACTAGCACAAGCGCAAGGCAGGACGCCTGGTGAATAGGATCTTTCATAGCATCTATAGCAAAACATAATGCCTTTGGTAGTTCGACCAACTCACAGGCCTCTTGTGCAGTGACCTCCTTAAGAGACTCTCAACTGGTCTTTTAAGGACTGACAGATGCCTATTGCAGCGACTGCAGGCGGGAGTAACGATCCCTGCCAAGGAAAAAATAGGATTTTAAAACAGGAATTTTATCTGTTGATCTTTAAAGCGGTTCTGCACTCTGTATAATATTTTTTTTTTTTGGGGGGGGGGTTATACAAAGGATGCTTACCTTAATTGGGGGACTCACCTGTTCATCTTCCATCTCGATCGCCGCCGGTTTTCGTCCGATGAAGTTCTTCATCTTCTTCTTTTGTGCTGGGGGCCATCTTGCCTGTGGGCATTTGAAACCCCCACAGGCACTTTAGATGGCCCAGCATGCACCGCCGTTACTCGCGCGTGCGCAGTAACGGCACATCTGCCGACATCTCATGAGATTTCAGAAGATGTGGCCGAAATCTCGTGAGATTTCGGAAGATGCCGCACTGACTCCTGGGAACAATGACACCAGATCCCAGGAGACAGTGCGGCCTGACGATCGACGCAGAGACCCCGCCCACCGCCGAAGAGACAGAAGACCGGAAGTCCTCAATTACAAGGTAAGTAAAAAAAAAAAAAAAAAAAAACACATTTCATTTAGTACTCTTTGCCTGATTTGGAAGGCAAAGAGATTTACTAAATGACATGGGTGCAGAACCACTTTAAGCCTTTGCGCATTGTCAACTAGACAAGTTCAGCTCTTATTCACACTGGAAATCACAGTGTCAACTGCTGGAACCTTCCATTTCTCGGTGAATTTTTCCTCCATGGGATAGAGAACCGAGAATCTCTTTTGAGGGAGAAAAATTTCTCTTGATTGTCTGAGGGTAATACCTCATCCTGTCCCCGCGGTTCCCTTTGTAAAGGGTTTGGAGTGGGAGAGGGGAATCTAGCATGCTTCCTATCCCTTTGGATGGAAGATGTGATTAAAGCTGCTAATCTCCCTTCTTAGCCCTGCAGGGCAGAGGAAAATGCATCTTCAGTCACGTATACAGGGGCTGAAGTGTGAAAAGCAGTTGCACCACAAATCGGTTCCAAAAACTCAACCTGGCTTGCCAGATCTGGTATCTCCGGAGAGGATGACAGTGTGGAGGCATGACTGGAGTTCCCAGCGCCTGAGGGGTGGAACCTTCGGTACCTTAGTAGTAACCTTGGAAGCCATAGTGCCAAGCACAAAAGCAGAGGCACTCTAATAGAATGTACTATTTGCTGAGCAATAGTAGAAATAACAATGGCAGCATAAAGATTAATCTGAAGCCAAACCACAATGTCTTTTCCTGTACTGAAATGCCTATGTACACCCCTCACGTGTTCTGGCGCTCCTGTGTCAGACTTCTCATTCAGCTGCTCTGGTAGACACCTTTAGTGATGAGAGCGTCAGTCTTTTAAGACCTCTCAGGTGTAAGCCTGATTGCCTGTGTGCTTCCACGACCACGACCCACCCTCCTCCTCTTTTCAAAAGAAAACCTCAGCTTGCACGCAAACAGAACCGAAGGTGGAGAGGAGGCTACAGCCGCCATGCAGCTTTCTGTCTTCTCCCCATCTGAGACAAGCTGGCTTCCTTGCATTAAAGGCAAGTAAAAAACGAAATGTTTATCTAGGAAAGCCGCCCCCGCATCCGAGGGGGGGGGGGGCTCTAACAGCTTGAGGCTTGGGGGGAGAGGAGATAAGAACCCCCTCCTGTTGTAGCTGGACACAGTGCTGCTGAAAGGGTATGTGTATTCTTACGCCCTCTAGAGGAGACTTTAAGGCATTACAATATTAATATGACAGAAAATTCATAAGTGGACTTTGCAGTTCCTAAGCTTTTCTCTTACCTTTTCCTCGCTGCAGGATACTGCTGAAAACAGACAGATCCATACTTCACCCATCATGGCGGGCAGCGTAGTTAAACCTTCAAAGACAGAGACCCTTTTAATAGGGGTTCCACTCCTTTGGACCTGTATAGCACCCCTCAGGACAACTTTAGGCAATGTAGCAAGACCAAAAAAAGTTCTGGTTCCTAGGGTCCAGCCCTCAAAGAGCGTTACAGGCAAAACCTTGTTCTTCTATGTGAGGCCCAGGTACCATCCGTGGCCTCAGTGGCGTGGATGGATCCGGTTGTGGAGGTTTTTTTGAAATCCAGCATGGATCCCTCCTGGAGCTCCTCAAAAGCACATCTTCACTCGTGACCAACACCTTAGACACTGACGAAAAAAAATTGAGGTACTCCTGGAAGGAAGAGGGGTTATATAAAGGAGTAAACTTCCTGTATTGGGTATACCCGTGGCAACACCTGAAGGTGGCCCATAACCCATTAAGTAATTACTTAGGCTTTGTGTCCCATGACGTACGATAAAGAAAATTAAATTTGGAAGGCATAATGCAGTTAACTCAAACCTCTTAGACTAAGTTCAGATAGAAGGAAAAATGGCAGGGGTTTCACAAAGTGAAAACCCAATCTTCGTAGACCAAAAAAAAATAAATAAATAACACGTTTTAAATGAATCTGCAGAAGAATAGAATAGAACTTGACAGGCAGCTTCCAGAGGTTCTCCTGCACCTAAATGGCAGAGCCTCAGGCACTGGGACTAAACTTCAAGTGTGCATGGGGCCTTACATCTTTGTGCCTGTCATATACATGTGTCCCCATCAAAGCCTCCCCACATATTTGTGTCTCCTTCAGAGCCCTCCCTGCACATTTTAGTCCCTCTTCGAGCCCCCCACTTATTTGTATCCCTATCACAGCTCCATGAACATTTACATCCTCCTCAGAGCCCCCCCCCCCCCCCCACAAACACTTGTATCACTTTCAGTGGCCCCACCTACGCACATCTGTGTACTCCCACACACATTTGTGTCCCCCCCTCAGAGCCCCCCTCTGCATATTTGTGCCTCCATCACAGCCCCCTTTGCACACATGTCCCCTCAGGGCACCTCCCACTTGTGTCCTCCTCACAGGCCTCATCACAGTGCCCCCAAAAACAGTGTGCCTCAGCTGCTGGGACCCGAGAGACGCTGCTTTTTTCGGCCCCTGTGTATTTGGAAAGGGTCAAGAAATTTTTTCAAACGCGAAACAGTGCTTTTTTGCTTGTTTGGTTTAAGAGACTTCAATGGAGAAGCTTCAGAAAAGCATGTAGTGCGTTTTTTCTGCAATTTGCGTTTAACCACTTAAAGAGCGAGCCTCTTTTTCAGACTCAGTTTTTACAAGTTAAAAACTATTTTTTTTTTTCTAGAAAATTACTTATGAAAAAAAAAAAATTGAAATGTTTGGGGGTTCAAACACCCTAGAGAATAAAATGGTGGTCATTGCAATACTTTGTCACAGCAGTCTTACAAGCGCATTTTTTTTAGAAAAAAAAAAAAAATCACTTTTCTGAAAAAAAAAAAAAAAAAATAGTAAAAAGTTAGCCCAATTTTTTTATACTGTAAAAGATAAAGTTACGCCGAGTAAATTGATACCAAACATGTCACGCTTAAATTGCCCGGCTCGTGGAATGGCGTCAAAACGTTTACCATTAAAAATCTCTATAGGCGACTGTTAAAACAAACAAAAAAAAAAAAATTCTACAGGTTGCATTGTTTTGAGTTACAGAGGAGGTCTAGGGCTAAAATTATTGCTCTCGCTCGATCACGGCGATACCTCACGTGTGGTTTGACCACCGTTTTCATATGCGGGTGCCACTCACGTATGCGTTCGCTTCTGTGCGCGAGCGCATCGGGACGCTTTAAAAAAAATTAAAAAATAAATGTCTTATTTTTACACCGTTTTTAAAATAATAAAAAAAAAAATTGGGTCACTTTTATTCCTATTACAAGTAGGGATGCAGCGAAATTTCGGCCGCCAAAACATATCATCCGAAAATGGCCTTTTCGGCAATATGCCGAAAGAGAATTCTTGCCGATAATGGTGCCGAAAATCGCGCATGCACAGTAGCAGTGGGAGAACCAGCAGGTGTAAACATCCCTTGTAATAGAAAAAAGCATGACATGAGATCTGGGGTCAAAAAGTCCTCAGATCTCATATTTGGACTTCAATACAATAACAGTAAAACAAAAAAAAAAAGAAAAAAATAAAAATAAAAATTGTCATTTCAAAAAAACAAAAAAAAAAAAAAAAAAAAAAAGTGCCTTAAAGATGTATGGAGGGAAGTAACGTTTTGACGTCGCTTCCGCCCTGCTATGGTATGGAGACAGGTGGAGTCCATCTTAGCCTCACTCGTCTCCATACTCTGCCACGGACAGGTCCCGGTCGCCTCGGTCGCTGACTACGGCTCCGGTAAATCGGCAGGAAAAGGGGGGGGCCTCTCCCGTACCCGCCACAGAGACCACCATTATGGTAAACAGGACTGCCGGCTGAAAAGATGGATATCTCGGTTATGGCAGCAGCTAATTAATTAATGTACATGAGCCAGTCGGCAGTTTGTTTTCCCAACAAAAAAAAAAAAATGTTTTTGTAAGGCCAGCATAAATGACAGCAGGCGCAGGTAGCTTTTATCAACCCACCTGCCTATGATGAGAGCATATGTAATACATAATGTATTACAGTTCTGTCTGAAAAATCTGCAAAACAGTATTTCTTTAAATAAAAAAAATTTGTTTTGAGTCTGATGGTATTTACCAGGTTCAACCTCTAATGGCATATACAGTATATCACTTCTGTCTGTGCATGATAGCTCAGCATAACAGTCTATTCAAGTATCTATATGGGGCGTGCAGAAAGCCAAACAAGACAGGAGGAGAAAATGGCCAACTTTATATGGTGAGGTCGTGACTGAAAAGGTGGCAAAATACATCTGGTAGGGCCAGTGGAAAAAGAAAAAAGAGGGGAATCAGGAAGAACATAATAGAAGTAGGGCTGGGGAAAAAAATCTATTTAAATCTTGAATCAGGTTGAGAGGTCAAATCAATTCAAAATTTAAGCAAATTGATTTTGTTGACTTTCTTTTTTCCACCAGGACCGGCGCTGACACCGCGCCGGGCCCGAGGTGCTGCGGGCAGGAGTTTCTAGGCGAGGACCGCCAGTCCGTTTTCATCTGATTAGATTAGGGTTTGCATCAGTCTAGATTTTGCGGATCGGATGTCAGCGGACATGTCACCGCTGACATCCGACGCTCCATAGAGGTGCATGAAGCGCCTGTTCAAATCCGCCTGAAAAAAACTGACAGACGGATCTGAACGGTCCGCACATGTGAAAGGGGCATTAGGGTGTACCATGTGAGCATACAGTCTCTAGGTCACACGGACAGCAATTGTTTAAAGTCGTTTTTACACAAGAAGTCTAGCCGAAACCCAAAAGTAAAATAGATTGCCGCTTTCCAAATCTTATTTTTTAATCAAGAAAACGTTTAAGCATCAAAGAAAAGGGATACATAATCGGGTACCAAGTGCAACAGGCACTTAACAAAAGGATATCACATTTGACATGAATTGCAATTAGGAATTTTACATAACTATTCACAATAATTAGAGCATATCTAAGGGCCAAGCATGTGGACTAAAGGTCCATCAGAAGGGGTGATTTACAGTACAGTCCCACAGAGGCATGTGGAATACAGCAGACGACTAGTATTACACACAACAGCATATGAGCCTTAAGGGGGCACCAGCCGCTTTCCAATTCTTAGATGTGATGGCTGCATTCGTTTTTTTTGTTTTTTTTAGGCTATTTCATCAGGTGATCAAGACAGTAAATGTTTTTGCAACAGAACAAGTAGTCTTGCAAATGTAGCAAAGGTTTAGCGTGTTGAAACAAACCATTTACCACTGACAGGGGTGCTTATAATGATGTTATTTACTTAAAGAGTCACTAAACCCACATCATAAAAATATCAAATAAACAAAACAAAAAAAAAAAAAAAAAAAAAAAAAAAAGTAAAAAAAAACATCCAAAAAAAAAAAAAAAAAAAAAAAAAAAAAAACCAAACAAAAAAAAAAAAAAAAAAAAAAAAAAAAAAAAAAAAAAAAAAAAAAAAAAAAAACAAAAAAAAAAAAAAAAAAACAAAATAAAAAACAAAAAAAAACAAAAAAAAAAAACAAACAAAAAACAAAACACCAGATAAAAAAAAAAAAAAAAAAAAAAAACCCCATGGGTGACATTACATTACATGCTGTTCATACTCAGTCACTATGAGATTAGTTTTCTGTATTCTACAAAAAAAAAAAAAACTGGTTGATCTTGCTGCTCTCCATCTTCTGTTCATGCCCCCAATTCAGCTAGGGATTTTGCAGCTGTGGTGGCAGCTCTGCACATGCTCAGTTTTCAGTGACTCTCTGCTGAGCATTTCCTCCCTACCACAACCGAGCAGCCCATGTGACAATATAGAGTCACACATGTGAGTGTATACACCGTGGTAAACAGCCCCCTCCCTCCCTCCTCCATGCCTACTAACCAACCAAACACAATGGGGGTTGGATATTGCATGTAGATTAATGGTGGCTTCATGTCCCTCTTATTCTAAGACACGCTGAAGAAGTGTGACACAGCCTGTGACTGGCAGAAATCTACCCACACCATGTTATTTCCACAAAAGAATAAAGCTATGATATCAAATATATATTTGTATGCCAATTTTAAAACAGTTTATTGATATTTATTTTTACTTTAACTTTTTTTTTTTTTTTAACACCTGACAAGCAGCAGAGGACTAGAAGCTCCTAATGCTTACGATTCACTGCAGACAGGCTGGGAAAGCTCTGGTTAAGTGACAGCTGTATAGAGATTAAGAAAAAAGGAACTTTGAGTTTTTTTTAGATTAAAATAATTACTGTGCCATCATCCACATACAGAAATGGAAAAAGACAATATAAAATTAAACCGTGTGCATTTAGTATCACTTTAAAACCTGTTGCTGTAACTGCATGGGAGCTAGAGTTTGGCTTCAGGTTTGTTAGTCCATCTAAATCTGCTAGTACATCCAACAGTACCCTCTCACCAGATGGACACTACTGCTAAACAAAAGGTGCCCCTGTGCTCCATCATCCAGAGCGGGGGCACGCTAATACAAGAGACGTGTTACTGGCTGGATCACCATGTGAAAACAAAAAAGCCTAAATAAAAAGAAAACCAGAAAAAAGAAAAAAAATGTGGCTGCTGCATTGGTTAACTGCAATATAACACAATTTTGTTTTTGACCTTACAGACGTATGGTCCCTACTTCTCCTATAGATCACAGGAGTGAAGTTCATCAGCCAAGTCCAGGTACTAGATCGATCCAGACTTTAGTTTAGATCCACCCAGAGCCCTGGATCAGCAACTGGCTCAGCCACGCGGTGAGCTGCTCCCACCTCCTGCACAGCCCGGTGATCTAGTGAACATTGGAGGAGCAGAGCAGCGAGCTGGTAACTGACAGTCACACTCTCTGCTCAGAGCAGAGGGAGAAGTGAAAGTTCAGCGGTGTTTGTCAGTTTTTTTTTTTTTTTAAAGCGAGGCCCAAAATTCTAATTTAATACTGCTTTAGATGTTTTTTCAGTGAAGTGGCAAGTCTAATTACTCATCTAAACCACTATCAGATAGTTGGTGAAGAGGTACCGGGTTACTGTCAGGTACAGGTATGCGCAGCATTCATCAGATGGTCAAAGGGACAGACATGATATGTCTTTGTTGGGAAAGAATGGTGATGCAAGATAAAATGCTATCAATTTAGTGATTGGCCTACCTGTGAAAGATTGAGTACTTTTATGAAATGAAGACCAAAAAAGGAGTCTAGGGCAAGGCAACTCCAAAAAATATGCAGTAAAGCTCACCTTGTCCACAGTGTTAACAGATATCTGGGACGAAGGGATACATGACATGAAGGACCACTGGGGAGAGGTACTAGCATGTGACAATCTTGTACCCAGATTCTTGGTACCAGTTACGAATAAGAGATTTGTATGACAGGGAGAAAATTTTGGTTGGTTCTGTTGGGGTAAGCCGAAAAAACCCACCCCGCATTCTTGAGCACTGTGAACCGATTTGGGTATTCTAAGTGTCTGCAAAAAGAAGATTGCAAGACCAGGAGAGAGAGTGTGACACAGGAAAGTAGCCAAATTGGCATTCCTTCTCCAGTGGGGTATAGGAGCAGGTGAAAAAAAGAGAAAAAAAAAAAAGGTAGAGGATGTATCAAATTGTAGAATTTTATTGTTTAGCATTTTTTTCTTTTTTTACAATTTTAAGAATTGCTAGAACAGGGAGGAAATTTATTGAATGCTCCAGGGCGTCTGCTGCAAAAGCACTGGAATCCCAAGTCCTCAAAAAAAGGGATGCTTGGCATTGTGACACGAAGCTATAAGATCCGAACATGACACTTGCCATTTGGAGATGATTTGCTGAAAAACTGTGAATGTTCAATGCCCATTATCTGGGTTTGGCCAAGTTGAAACTTAACATGTTGGGCAAAACATTTTGAGGACCTGAGATGCAAGATGCTGCTAGGTCTTGGAGACCGTTCTCTGCCCAGATTAGCAACAGGGAAACCTCCTGATGCAAAGTTGAGCCCTTTGTGCCCGCTGGACGGTGACACAGGATGCCACCATTATGTTGTCAATCTCTAATTTTTCAATCTCAAAAGCAGTATTCTGAAGAATAGGAGCCGATATCCTCATCAGAGGAGACGATTTTGGCTGACAAGCCTTACCTTGACAGTGTGCTCCTCTCCCTAGAGATTGGAATCCGAAGTAACAGTGATCCAGCATCCAGGGATGAAGGGTTGTCCCTGCGAGACTTTCTCCTGCAAATGCCGCCATTCCAGGCTGAGTTTGAGTACTTGGGGATGTAGATGTGCTGAAAAAGGTTTCTTCTAGTCCCATTGGTTGGGAAATACCAAAAGAAAAATTTGTCTGTGCCATCGGGCAAAGGTACAGCTATAAATGGTGGCAGCAACACACCAAGAATTCAAAACGCTGGTGAGCAGACACGAGAATATTGGAATCTGGTAAGAATACTTTCCCTCCGTTAGATAATGACCAACATGACCGAGTATAGAAACAACAGGGAAGGGCGAAACTGATTTAAACTTTTGTTC
>JAQSEC010000316.1:0-12241 GCA_028564925.1 Lithobates sylvaticus
TGCCCAGTGATTCCAGGTGTGCTAGTTCACGTGTCATTTAGTGACTCCAGGACACCCAGTGGCTCCAAGTGTGCTTCTAATCCATGTCATCTAGTGACCTTAGCGCACTTGGTATGCCCAGTGACTCCAAGTGTGATAGTCCACATGTCATTTGGTGTTGCCAATACATCCAGTGACTCCAAGTGTGCTCCCAGTCCACATGTCATTCACTTACTCCAGTACACCCAGTTACTCTAAAGCCCCATACACACGGTCGGATTTTTGCATGGATTCTGTCCGATCGGACAATGTTGTTGAAAAATCAGACCGTGTGTAGGCACCATCGGACAGTGTACGTCGGATTGTCCGACGGACAAAGTCCTATCTCCTGCTGGATAGATTTTCCAACAACACGGTCCGATCACACCAAATCCGATCGTGTGTACGGTTGTCCGACGGACAAAGTGCTACGCATGCTCAGATCACATTACAAGACCAAAGCTATTGGCTACTAGCCTCTACGTAGTCCCGTCGTAGGCAACAAACGTCACCACGTTCAGAATGATCGGATTTTCCGACAACTTTGTCCGACCGTGTGTACGCAAAACCAACATCGGACAAAGTATGACGGACATGATCCGACGGACCTGGTCCTCGGATAATCCGAGCGTGTGTATGGGGCTTAAGTGTGCTGCAGTTCACGTGCTATCTAGTTACTCCAGTCCGCCCCTTGACTTCAAGTGTGTTTCCAGTCATGTTTCCAGTAACTTTAATGCATTCAGTATGCCCAGTGACTCAAGGTTTGCGCAGTGACTCCAAGTGTGCTTCCAGGCTACATGTCAGTGACTCCAGTACACCCAGTGACTCCAAGTGTGGCATCTAGTGACCCCAGTACACCCAGTATGTCCAATGACTCTAAGTGTGCTCCCAGTCCAAGTATCACCTAGTGACTCAAGTGCACCGAATGGCTCCAAGTGTACTCCCAGTCCACATGTCATCTAGTGATTCCAATGCACCCAGTGGCTCCATATAAGCTTCCAATTACTCCAAGTGTACTCTCAGTCCACATGTCATCTAGTGACTTGTCAGAAACCCTGAATCAGACTGAGACAGAAGTACAGTTAAATCACACTTGTTTAATAATAATAAAAAAAAAAAGGTAAACAGAGTAAACGTAGTCAAAACATAGCCAGAGATCAGGAACCGGAACGGATATTCAGTCAAGCCAAAATGTCAGGGAGCCAGAAGGAATGTCGGCCAATCAAGTCTTTAACAGGAACACAGGAGAGCGTCTCTAGAGATGTGACCAAGGCGAAGGCAGAGATCATCTGGACTGGATGGCCTAAGTAGGAAGGACAGACGAGCAAGATATCATCAACAGGTGAGTCACTGTGGAGAGATAGGAGCTGGCAATTAGCCGACAGCTGAGCAGCCAGCTCAGAGGAGGAAGAGCTGGGCCCAGCCCTGACATGACTCCAGTGCACCCCAGTGTCTCCAAGTTTGCTTCCAGGCCACATGTCATCTAGTGGCTACTGTAACACTCAGTGTACCCAGTGACTCCAAGTGCACTTCTGGTTCACATGTCATCTATGGACTCCAGCACAACCAATTGCAAATGTAGTCCCTGCCTGTGTGTCAACTAGTGACTCCAGACACCCACAAATCCAGTTACTCTGACTGGACAGTGAAAGGAGAAACAGCATAGAGATGAGCTCATCCTTATGCTGCTTCCTCTTTGGCAGTACAGTCACAGGCTGGGGGTTGGTCCAGGATGGATCAGAGAAAGAACATTAAATGATGCTGGCCACCAGACTAAGGACATCTAGTTCCAGAAAAAAAAGAGCTGCGGGCGAAATCCTTGGATTGAAGGTGAATATTGCAGCAAAAGCATTTTTTTTATTTTTTCCTTTATTGAGCTGTTCGTTTTTATATTGCTACATTTGGCTGGAGTTCCGCTTTTACTCTGCCAAAAACTGAAAGTTTAATTTTAAGTGAAGTGTAATGGATTGCAATAGCTGCCAAAGATATGCATACATCAACAGTTCAGCTCTTGGCTGCCATTGCTGAACTTCTTCTGCAATACACTAGTTGCTTGGCTGTCATGGCTATCCTTTGACTTCAGTACTTTGAGTCTCAGACCAAGCATGTAGTAAGTAAGGTCAGACCTCCCCAGCCATGTACTGGTTTGCAGGTCAGTTCTTCAAAACGTACCAAAGCCAAAAATGGCCAAGCAGCTGAGATTTCTGGAAGGAAATCAGCAACAACAGCCTTGCCTTGGCATCTCTGAAAGCATACGTTCCCTTTAATGCAACATTTCTGCATACTATACCATTAGCCTCCTTGAGGAAAAAAATAAAAGCGATGAAGATCTTCCTTGCATAATTATGGCGCAGACTTCACAAGAATAATCAAGGAAGAGAAATCTCATTACTTCTTGAATGCATAGGTTTAGATAATGACTTTTGCAAATGAGCATTTGCTATATAATTCAAGCATTTCTTAATGCCCCAGTCTGCTAGTTAACATGAGGCTTTTAGGTTTATTCTATGAAAAAGGAAGAGGTATAAGAGCCTGCACTGCCTATAGGCAGCCAATAAGATGCCTTTTTTTTTTTAGCATGCATTAGAAAAGGGACAAGTAGGGTCTGGTTGGTTGCTACCAATTTCTGAGGTAGGGAGACCATGGATGGGACTTTGTGTGAGCCACCAAGAAATCATAAAAAAATTAAAAATCAATGTTCATTTTATAAAGATAAAAGCAGTAAAGTACAAAACACCATGACGTGTAGGACCTAACCCACAGTCGCTTAAGCTACCCGTTAAACATAATATCCAACCCCTCCAAATCCCCTCACAAATGACATGACCAGATCTTGGAGTAAATGGCCTTGACGGCCTTTTAGTAACAATTACTTTCAATTAAACAAGTAACATTTTAAATAACTCTTAACCCAACTTTTATTTCCTAGTGGGGTCTTCGAGGGTAACACAAACCACTGGTCACTGCGACAAACTTCTTTTAACTTTTGGCCTCCAGTCGCAAGCCCCCAGACCCGGAGACGGTACTCGATTTCGCAGTGACCTACCTTTTACCCCTTCCGGGTTAACCCCTCATTAACCAGAAGGTACCTGATAACCCCCATCCACAGATGGGTACCAACCATGTTAACCCCATATCACAGATGGGTACCAACCATGTTAACCCCATACTACAAGATGGGTACCAACCATGTTAACCCCATACTACAAGATGGGTACCAACCATGTTAACCCCATACTACAAGATGGGTACCGACCATGTTAACCCCATACCACCTATGGGTACCAACCATAATAACCCCATACCACAGATGGGTACCAACCATGTTACCCCCATACCACAGATGGGTACCAACCATGTTACCCCCATACCACAGATGGGTACCAACCATGTTACCCCCATACCACAGATGGGTAACAACCATGTTATATATGCATATAACATCCATATTCTCCTCCTCCAAAAACCCAACCACTGCCACGGGCTGTCCATACCGCCCCTATTATAACTAACCATACTCGGGAGGGTGGGTGGGAATCTTCTCCACCGTCGCTCACTACTGATGTCACTCCCCTCCTTTCTCCTAGCTTTCTAACCCAAGCGCCTTCCCTGCTCCAGCCACTCCCCTTTTCTTAAAGGGGACAAATCTTTCTTTTCCAATAGCATGACTGTGCTGTCCACACCTGTCATGCAGTCCCTTCGCTAATCCTTTTCTCTCCTTCTGCTCCGGGACTCTCTTTAAAAGCAAAACATTCACGTATACAGTTTGTCTTGCAGTATTAAAGTGTACAGGACAGGGTCAAACTGTTTCGTGAAGAGTTCCCTTCTTCAGGATCCACGCCTTAATTGTATATTCTATATCTTGAATTGTACATTCTTCAAGCACCAATTGTAGATCTCATTCCAACATATATAAACATGAATGTTCTCTTATTGATGTAGCGCCCATAACCCTCGGTGGGGCGGCCTTGAATTTTGGGCTTACCGGTTATCAGCTTGTTCCTCCAGGTCTAGGGGTTCCCAGAGTTAGTACCCAACGACTTTACACGCTGACACCATAAAATGTCCTTTTGAAAGGTTTTTTATTTGCAGGGGTAACATCCTACAGACACAGTCTCATGTGGGAACAGAGGGCAAGGGTGAACAAAACTCAGGCACTTTGAACTGCTAGGTATATGAAAGTCTCTATTTGCCAACCCAGAGAGTAGCCACTCACAGCTGGGCGCTTCGAAGCCGAACAAATCTCTAGCCAGAGATTATGGCAGTCAGCATTTGAATTACAGAATTTGCAGAGTCTCTGAACTTGAATTTAAGCAGCACTCAGAAACAAACAGGAACTTTTCCTCAGTACCTGGAACGTTATCTGTCTCCTTGACAGTATTGGGGAAACGTGGATTCTCTAGTGTCCTTGACAACCCAGCAACCAGGCACTTCTCAGGATGCCAGCTTGTTGGCCCTCCTCTGAAGAGTCCTCCCCCGGTCACTTACACGAGTTGCGGTGCCCCTCCAAGTTGAGAGCGCACCCGGATGCCTTGAATCCTCCCTCAGTCACTGCGCCTCGGACCAGACGGTTCCGAGACTCGGGAACGGACGGATCCCTGCCCCAGACCAAGCGGGTCTATGGGGTAAGTCAAACAGGCCATGTTGCGGGAAAGCAGACGCTCCCGTGACCGGGACCCCTTGAGGGGCTACCCCGGCCCAGAATCAGGAACAGGCAGCTATGGCCTAACGAACCCCGAACACATGACTCCAGCATCTTAAGTACCCTTCCCCAGACTCCTTAGCGGGGCCAAACGCACCCACTGATTGGCTCTGGGGAATGCCGGTACCCAAACCTCCAACCAGGCCTGGTTCTGAGCCTGTCATGTGTACCCCCATCGCACACATGATCAGGCAGAACCCCAACACAGCCAGGCCAAACTGATGCCAAAGCTTCCCTATCCAATTAACTCTCAGAACCCCTTTTACTGTTCTGGGAGACAAAAATAACGAAATTTACACTTAGCGGACACCTCGAATAGGTGTCACCGCTATATTGACATATATTAACTAGCAGTGGTCATCAACTCTATGGGCTCACCAACAGGACTCAATCCGAAAGGTTCCAACAATATTGCCATACCCCTATAGCCTATCATGAAAGCCACATTCATGTCATCAGGAAAAGAAGGTTCAAAGTGTTCCATCAGCAGGCAAAGCAATGGCATCAGTCTCTTGGGATTGCGATGTGTCCCACCCTCGGAATCCCAGAAGACAATCGCCATCACTTTTCCCGCTGAGGGAACACTTTGAGCCTTTTTTTTCAACTTGACTACAGGGATGCAGATTGTAAGGAGAGCATGAAAATGTATAGCGCACATGCACAATTTTCAGCAGCAAACATCTAGAAGAGTGGCTTGGCGTAGTGATAACGCCTTATGTCTGTGTGGTCACTCCTTCCATGTTGGGCCGTGAACTTTTGGGATGTCCCTCGTGTGCAGAGCCGATCCGCCCTATAAGCTAAGTACGCCAGCTGCGTAGGGCCCCCTCAAATTACTCGAGGCCCCGCCTGTCAGCCCGCCCACCATTTGCATTGCTTTAGAATTGTTAGCTCTGCCTAGTTTGAGTCCCTGCATTTTCGACATCTTCTGTCCCCGCCCATTGGCCCGCCCACCTTATATCAGACCTGTAGAATATAGTCTAGGAGGGAAGTGCTACAGGTGGTGGGCAGGCCAGTGGGCGGGGATAGAAGCCGGCACAAGATGCAAAAAATGTCCTGACAGAGCTAAGAATACCAAAGCAATGCATGTGGTGGGCGGGTTGACAGACTGGGACAGAAGCAGACTGAAGATGCAGAGACTAAACCCAAGAACACAGAAGAACTACAGGTACAAAGCAACTATGTTCTGCTCTTTTCAGCTGAGCACTATGGATAAGTTTGCTAAATAGGAGAGTACGGAAAATATTTGTAAAGTGACTTTGTGCTATTAGGTGAATTATAGCACAGTACTATATGTATTTCCTTTTAGCTAACTATTATGTCAGGTTCACACCAATGTGTTTGCTGTGACTGGCATTTGTATGGGTGCAGGGGGGCCATTCATTTAAATGGGCTGCTGTACCTGCAGGAAACACAGGAAAAAGGTCCCTGCCACCTCCATGAAAACACAGCCGCAGGGAAATCGCTTGGTGCTTTTGCTTTTGCACCATGCGATTTCCCACATCTGAAAATGTGCTGCATCTTCAGAGGCGTGGGGGTGCCAATAAGAATAAATGGCAGCCTTGCGTGTCTGTAATTTTGCCCACAGGTGGTTGTAGGTGTGGGAATAGGTGCCATTTACACGCTGTCCTGCACATGCAACCACCCGCAACAGTGTGAACCTAACCTTGGGTGGTTTACACTTGCAGTTGGGGGCAAAAAAACATGCTGCTAAGCCTCATTTACCGCTTCCTATCACTCCCCCCATTTAAGCTGAAGAGGCAGCAACTGGAGGTGTACAGAGGGCACTGCTCCAATATTTGGATTTGCAGTGGCGGCAGAAACTATACCCCCCCCCCCCCCGTCACTTTCAGCATGCACTACCGTGTGAATGGGGCCACACTGAAACCTCCCTGCAACTACATGCAATGCACACAGTTATAGTGCAGCTTGGGGGGGGGGGGTTTAAAACAGGTGATGAGGAGGCAACATATTGCCTACATATGCCTACTGTGGGCAGAAGAAAGAGGACACATGCTGAAAACACACCTCAGTCTCAGCGCAGTGCCACTGGGGAGTAAGGGCAGACTGCCCTCTCCTTGTCATGTGACATATCATATGACTGGAGAGGGTAAGACCGAGAAGCTGCCTTCATTCCCAGCAGGAGCCACACTGAGACCGAGATGTGAACTGTTGTGGGCGCAGTTTGTCATCTTTGCTCAGTGCGCTGGATGACCTTATCCTGGCACTGCCGTCAGGTATCTGTCCTGGGGATGGAGCCAGTGCGGGAACTCAGTGGGGGGGGTATCCTTGAATTGAGTAAATATTCCTTCTGGCTGCAGCTTCCTCTGCTGTGCACTCTCTCCCTCTGCCTCTTCCCCCGTGGGGTTTATACCCCCCCCCCCCCCCAGCCTGTGAATGCTTTGCAGTCATTGGTTGCCAAGTCTGCCGGTGTCCTAGCAACCAATGACACTTTCCCATGTGTGTGCACAGCGGCAATTTTCATACAGCCGCTCTACCTCCCATTCAGCTCCATCCCCTAAGTCCGGCCGGGTCAGACACACTTAGCCAGTTCCCTCCCTAACTCTGGCCGGTTACCACTCACACAGCGGCTCTAGTAACTGTCCCGCCTGCCCCCGGTAAGGCTTACACAATACAACAGAATGGGGGGGGGGCTCTCTCTAATAGAGGTCTCTATGGGGGGAGGGGGCACTGATACAAGGGGACTCTGAGCTAATGGGGGTCTCTAATGGGGGGTGCTGACTGCTGATCTAAAAAAAAAAAAAATGCTGTGTGCCGCTAAAGTGTTTGGGTTTGGCTTGAAGAAAAGGTGGCACCCCCCCCCCCCCCCCCCCCTCCTGTCATTGCGCATCAATTAATGTTTACAGCATCCAGTGGCGGAACTTTAGGGGTCGCTGCAGTCGCATTTGGAGAGGTTAGGGGAGGCTCTCTGGGGACCCTGATGTAAGGGGAGGCTCTCTGGGGACCCTGATTTAGGGGGAGGCTCTCTGGGGACCCTGATGTAGGGGAGGCTCTCTGGGGACCCTGATATAGGGGGAGGCTCTCTGGGACCCTGATGTAAGGGGAGGCTTTCTGGGGACTCTGATGTAAGGGGAGGCTCTCTGGGGACCCTGATGTAAGGGGAGGCTCTCTGGGGACCCTGATGTAGGGGGAGGCTCTCTGGGGACCATGATGTAGGGGGAGGCTCTCTGGGGACCCTGATGTAAGGGGAGGCTCTCTGGGGACCCTAATGTAGGGGGAGGCTCTCTGGGGACCCTGATGTAAGGGGAGGTTCTCTGGGGACCCTGATGTAAGGGGAGGCTCTCGGGGGAACCTGATGTAGGGGGAGGCTCTCGGGGGACCCTGATGTAAGGGGAGGCTCTCTGGGGACCCTGATGTAGGGGGAGGCTCTCTGGGGATCCTGATGTAAGGGGAGGCTCTCTGGGGACCCTGATGTAAGGGGAGGCTCTCTGGGGACCCTGATGTAAGGGGAGGCTCTCTGGGGATCCTGATGTAAGGGGAGGCTCTTTGGGTACCCTGATGTAAGGGGAGGCTCTCTGGGGACCCTGATGTAGGGGGAGGCTCTCTGGGGACCCTGATGTAGGGGGAGGCTCTCTGGGGACCCTGATGTAAGGGTAGGCTCTCTGGGGACCCTGATGTAGGGGGAGGCTCTCTGGGGACCCTGATGTAAGGGGAGGCTCTCTGGGGACCCTGATGTAAGGGGAGGCTCTCTGGGGACCCTGATGTAAGTGGAGGCTCTCTGGGGAACCTGATGTAGGGGGAGGCTCTCGGGGGACCCTGATGTAAGGGGAGGCTCTCTGGGGACCCTGATGTAGGGGGAGGCTCTCTGGGGACCCTGATGTAGGGGGAGGCTCTCTGGGGATCCTGATGTAAGGGGAGGCTCTCTGGGGACCCTGATGTAATGGGAGGCTCTCTGGGGACCCTGATGTAAGGGGAGGCTCTCTGGGGACCCTGATGTAAGGGGAGGCTCTCTGGGGACCCTGATGTAAGGGGAGGCTCTCTGGGGACCCTGATGTAAGGGGAGGCTCTCTGGGGATCACTGCATCACGGGTCAGCTAGAGGGCCCCTTAGCAGAATTTTGCTTAGGGCCCCAGGGAGGTCAGGATCGGCACTGCTTGTGTGTATATATATATATATATATATATATATATATATATATATATACAGCATATAGTATTTCTTTAAATGTATCTTTACTATATTGTCAGGCTATTAGCAAAGTTTTTGATTTACCTAATTCCCCGTTTTATGCAACCTGAGCATAGTTTATGTTCTTGAAGCCCAGAAATTGGCTTCATGATATATGACCGCTGTACAGGTCTGAGGCCTAGCAGGGGATAAACAAGTCATATTTATATGAAAGCCAAAATCGAGTTCAGCTTTTCATCTTCTTTTTCCTTTTATAAAAATACATGTCCAGTTTTTTTTTCCCACCGTCTGAAAAGCAAGCCAAAACTCCTGCGTTTTCAGATGCAAATCTGTTATCCCCCGGTGACAGAACCATGGCTTTTTTTTTTTTCTTTTCTACATGTCATATGGCAAGATCAATAGAAGATATTACCATTCGAATAAGCCACCGTGTCCCTTACCTCAATCCTCTCTGAGCGGGAGAGGTAGGATTAGCCTTGACACCACAGCAGAGCGCTATTCAGATAACGTTCTCGCAGCACAGCGTGCATTGGAGATCTATGTATAGATCTGCATGAGCAAGAGGCTAAGTCTGCACTCAAATCCTCCGCTTCCATCTGCAAGGCTGGCTCGTAGGAACACAAGACAAACGTAGAGCCGTAGACTGCGAGGGCACCTCTGTCTTTCTTAAACTGGTCCCGAAGCGCGTTCTTTATTCATAGCCGGCTGAGAAGGGGACACAATTAAGTCAGATAGTAGGGTTGTGAAGCTAAAAAAGAAATTATATGTTAATGGAAAAGCATTGGTTCACTGGAGCAAGACATGATTGAGGCCAGCAAGAGCTTTGCAAGCTCAAAATGAGACAGGCGACAGAGTAATTTCACTCAGATATCATTGAGGCCTAGGAGAGTTTTGTGAGGTAAAAAAAAAATGAGGAACAACTAATATGAGTTAAATAAGATTGAGGCCCGTGAGAATTTACAAGGTAAAAAAATTACAGAGGTTATGAAATAAAGAGGTAGACTTTGAGAGGTCAACAAAATGGAGGAACTATGGCCTACTAAAAGAGGTAATACTGCAATGGTGGGCACTTGCACTACAGGCTTATTGATGATTGCTACCTTTTTGGTGGAAAAATACCAGGTTTATAATCCATTTATTATCAATAACTCTGGCGAGAAGTCCTATTTCCTGTCGCATCCTCATGGCAGCATACACTCTGGGTTGTGACTCCGCCTCCACAACCTGATAGGACCACATAACTATAAGATGAAGATACGGCCCCCGCCCCGGTATTCTCTAATTTTTCCTCACCTGTTGGGACCGCACGGATCATCACCCTCTTACCGCTTCGCCCCAGCCAGGTTCTAGCCTCTCCTGGTTTGGAAGTCCTTGCCTGTACAGCCTCTAAACGAAGCTAAATGGAAGGAACCCCACTCTGGTGATCTCAGGGGTACTACTACTGCACCTGCCTGCTGTAATAAGCCTTAAACAGGTTTAAAAGCACTGCCACCGCTGCCTTGGGAAGCAAGCCTTAAACAGGCTTAAAGGTATGTGATCCCTCTTTACATTAAAAAGCCTTAAATAGGCTTTGTACCTTGCAGTGGTCTTCCTCCTTTGATGTCACTTTGCCTTCCGGCCCCTGCTGGGCCTTGTAGTCCCTCCTGTGTGTCCTCTGTTCCCCCCAGCAGCGCTCAGCGTTCCGGCGCCCCCGCGCATGCGCACTGCGGCTCTACGGGCGTCCTGTGTAGGGAACTGAGGCTATTGCCAGTATCCAAGATGGCGCCGACGGCCGCGCGGCGCTACTGCGCATGCGCGAAGCGTCACGGCGCTCCCGGCGCCAAATTCAAAAGAGAAAAGATTCCCTTTCCTTTCCCTGGACGTTTTTTAGCAGAAAACCACTTGCAACAGATTCCAGGACTATCTCAGCACACTCCCCAATAGGTAAGTGCCTATTTTGTTTTGTTTCTTTATTTGTGCATTGCTGCAACCTGCTTCTTGCTCCATTTCCCCCCTTACCTTCCTTCCCCTCTAAATGCCTATTCCTTTCTACTAGGCTGCCTTTACTATCCCTATGGAGGCCACTGCCCCAGCAGATCACCACCATCGTGATAGGTAAGAGGGAAGGATTGGGTAAGTAAGAAGACGAAAAAAAGAGTGCAGGACCCGCTAATGCTGCCTAAATGGTTAGCCCCGCCAGGTCTTCAAAGTCCGGACGCAGGGAGGCATCTCGTGGAAGGAGCCGCTCGGGGCACAGGAGGAGCCACTCAAGCCGCAGCAGGAGGAGGAGCCGCTCAGGCCACAGGAGAAGCCGCAGGAGTCGCTCCAGGTCCCGCTCCCATAGCCGCTACCACCGAAGGAGGTCATCGCACAGACGCTACTCACCAGCCCCCCCTCCCCGACCAGCGGCCAACGCCTGCTGGATATGCGGAGCCATCGCCCTTCCGGACAAGCTGGCCTGTCGCAGGTGCCTCGAGGAGGCCACTAAGGAAAGGGAGCAGGAGCCAAGAGAGCTTGCGACTGCAGCTCCGCAGTCCACTCCAGACATGGAGATGTCCATTAGGGGTACCTCCCCACCCCCCAGTACATCCAGAGAACCAGACTCCCAGTCTGAGGATGAGGAGCTGGTGGCGGCCGCGGGGTTTGACTTCTCCCTGATCGATCCATTCGTGAAGTCGGTCAAGGAGGCGATTAACTGGGAGGAACCCCAGGAGGCCCCCCAGAAGCAGAAGAAGTACTTCCCTAACCTCAAGAGGGACCCAGAGGCATTCCCATTCATTGAGGAATTGGATGACCTGATCAGGGAGGAGTGGCAGAAGCCAGACAAGAAACTGAGCCTTAATAACAGGCTCACCAAACTCTACCCGCTCAAAGAATCCCAGGCTAAGCCCCTGGTTACACCACCAGTAGTGGATGCTTCTCTCATGCGCCTGGCGAGACACGTAACGCTCCCTATCGAGGACGCAGTAACTTTCAGGGACGTCCTGGACAGGAAAATTGACACGGACCTAAAGAGGGCCTATACAGCAGCAGGAGGCGCTTGCAGGCCAGCCATAGCACTGGCCGCCGTTGGCAAGGCTATCTCCAGCTGGTCAGCTTCCACGGAGAAGCTCATTACGGAGGGTGCAGACCAAGACAGGATAGTCAGGGCCCTGCAGGAACTCAGCCTCGCTGGGGATTTTGTGGCAGAGGCCTCAGTGGATGCCATAAGATCATCCTCTAGGGCCATGCTGGCCTCGGTTATGGCCAGGCGGGCGCTCTGGCTCAAACCCTGGACAGCGGACCAGGCCTCCAAATCTAATTGGTGCCGCATCCCCTTCGATGGTGAGAACCTCTTTGGAGCAAAGCTGGACTCAGCTATCTCTAAAGTGACCGGCGGAAAATCCGGGCTCATCC
>JAQSEC010000375.1:0-12049 GCA_028564925.1 Lithobates sylvaticus
TTGGAGATTGGGGACATGTTTCAGTAGATGGCCATAGACCTGGAGACCTATTACTAGCTGCTGGAAATCACTACTATAACAGGGTAATGGGAAAACACAGATTAGGGGCTGCACAAAAAGGGGCACAGGTTGGGCACCAGGGGTATAGGGTCTTCCTGATTGGTGCTTTTGTGGCCACATGCTGCCAATGAACACTCCTCCAAGCAGATCTGCCCCTGCTGTATTAGGCTTGATGTGGGGCAGGGAGGAAAAGGGGGGGGGGGGGGGCAGTGTGGAAATGTCAGTCTCGGTGCTCTAGCTGCCTCTGAAGTGATGACAAAAGTTGCATGGGACGGCTTGGAGCAAACTAGAAAATGTATTTCTCTGGCAACACTAATATCAGCTGCTATTAGGTTAGCATCTGTATCTAGGAAGTGAAAAGAAATGTTAGAATTAACCAGGTATTTACAGACTTAGAGGAGATGCGCAAAGCTTCTGCTATAAGATACAGTACTTTGTTTTACATATAAATACACTTAAAGTTTTCGAGTTTACTGACAGTTTAAATCCAATATGTTTAGCTCCGCTTTAAAGTAGAACTAAAGGCAAATCTTTTTTTTTTTTTATTATTGTGGATAGAGTAAGGTAGGGTTATAACTGTTTTTTTTGCCATCTATGTCCCATTGAGGAGATTTCCCTTCACTTCCTGTCCCATAGCCAAAACAGGAAGTCAGAGGAATCTTTCCTGGATGAGGTTGTCACCAGAACTAGTCCCCCAATTGGAAGATTTATCTGTAAAGCCTAGTACACATTGCTATTTTTTTGTTTATTCCACCCAAAACTGACAGCTCAGGTTGGACAACAATCTGATGTCAGTACATCGACCTCCCCTGCTGTGCTATTGTGAGTGTGAACCTTTGTCCCTTTTGCGTGGCTCTGCTGCCCTCCAGTCCTGCGGTTTTTTTTTATTTATTTTTTACTGTGACACATGCACAGATGGTGTTGCATACTTTTTTTTTTTTTTTTTTTGGTAAAATTATTTTTTATTACGTTTTATAATAGGACATACAGTGTAAAAGTGACCCGGCACAACACCGAGACACTCAGAAGGCCAACATTTATAGTAACAAACTGACTAACAGTATCTCTAACTAGACATTTAAGTGACTGACTTCCCCCCCAACAACCCAAGACTCAGTTCCATTCATGCACCTCTTGTATCTGGACAAAAATGCACCTGATACTCGATACATGTCACGAGGATTGACCGTACAATGCCTGCTTACCTCCGGCATTAAGCCCAATCAGTAATTATAGCTGTAAATCTCCAGCAGTGAAAACCAGCCAATGTTCGTAGCTTTAGGCTTGGTTTCACACCGGAGCGGTGCGGGCGGCGGCGGTAAAGCAGCGCTATATTTAGCGCTGCTTTACCGTTGTTTTAGCCGCGGTATGCGGCCGCTAGCAGGGTGGTTTTAACCCCTGCTAGCAGCCGAAAAAGGGTTAAAAACCCCCGCAGAGCGTCGCTGCAGCGGCGCTTTGCCGGCGGTATCCCGCGGCGTCCCATTGATTTCAATGGGTAGGAGCGGTATAGGAGCGGTGAATACACCGCTCCTTCACCGCTCCAAAGATGCTGCTAGCAGGACTTTTTTTACCGTCCTGCTAGCGCACCGCTCCAGTGTGAAAGCCCTCGGGGCTTTCACACTGGAGACACAGCAGCAGCTGTTTCAGGTCGGGGGTTAATGGAGAAAAGCCAAGATGGTTGGGGCAGGCTAGCCTACCCGCCTCTTCCCATGCCTTAATGGTGGCTTTCATAGACATTGTAAGGGGAAGATCTGAGTTAGTACCTCTATGAATGGCCAATCATAAAGATTAGTATGATACCAGGTGGGCTGCCTCCAATACCGTGGCTGATTTACCAGCATCAGAAACCATCCAGCGGTGAGCAAACACCATCTGGCTCGCTATATAGTATTTCCTCCAATCTAGCAAGGCTAAACCTCCTTGACCCCAGGGTTCCTCAAGTACCTTCAACCCTATCCTGTGTGACTTGGGGGACCACAGGAATAAACTAGTGATGCCATCCAACTTCCTAAAGAATGATTTAGGTATCCATATGGGTGCGTGTCTGAGAAAATATAAAATCACCGGGAGAATTTTCATCTTTAGTAGGTTAATCCTCCCTATTAAGGATAGTGGAAGTTTTTGCCATGCCTGGACCTTCTGTTTAAAGAGTCAGTAGGGGTGTTAGGTTAAGGGACATATACCGTATTTATCGGCGTATAACATGCACTTTTTCCCCTTAAAATCGGGGGAAAGTCGTGGGTGCGTGTTATACGCCGATACCCCCCAAAAAAAAATTGCAAAAATTGGTTGCGGCGCCGAAAAATAGCGACCGCGGCCGAAAAAGACCGAACCGCGGCCGAAGCGCGGCCAAAAAGGGCCGAAGCGTGGCCGAAAAAGACCGAAGCCGACTGTTCAGCTGTGCTCGTAGTCCCGCCTCCCTGCGCTCGCTCCCGAAACAGCAGGGAGTCGGGACTCCGAGCAGAGCCGAACAGTCGGCTTGGTCTTTTTCGGCCGCGGTTCGGTCTTTTTCGGCGGTGCATGCGCGGTCTGTCTCGGCGGCGGGAAATGTAACTGTCGGCAAGGCTGCAAATGACGCTGGGCAAGGCTGCAAATGACGCTGGGCAAGGCTGCAAATGACGCTTAAATGTAAGTTTTTTTTTTTTCCCTAAACTTCTCTCCTAAAACTTTTTTTCCTTAAAATTCCCTCCTAAACTTGGGGTGCGTGTTATACGCTGGTGCGTGTTATACGCCGATAAATACGGTAATCAGTGACATTTGCCGTGACTATGACTCTAATACGTGATCATGGAAACCCATCTCAATGGCAAGTTGGGGCCGCTACCTCTTTTGCACCTGCATCTATTGGCATGATTGACGACTTGTTCCAGTTAACTTTCAAACCCGAGAAAGTCATGCATTTGTTCATAATCAAACATGCTGCTGTCAACAATTCTCTCTGGTCTTTCAGGAACAGCAACAAATCGTCGGCATAGGGCGCCAGACCTTCATCAATGATACCTACTCTGATGGCCTTGACCTCCGGTGACGATCTCAAGGCTACCGCCAGAAGTTCCATCAGAGCAAATGGGAAGGGTGACAGAGGGCAACACTGCCTGGTGCCCCTACCCACAGAGAAGAAAGGGGACGTATCAATTCCCAACCGTATCGCCACCTTGGGGTTGCTATATAGAAGCGAGATCCATTTTCTAAAGACTGGGCCGAAACACATTTTCTCCATGATTGTGAGCATGTACTTCCAGTCTATCAAAACGAAAGCCTTTTCGATATCGATAAAAACTATGATTCTAGTAGGGGGAGTTAAGGTTAGGAAGTTGTAAGTGCGTGAACAGTCTTCGTGTCAGTAGACTTGCCAGGCATAAAGCCCTTCTGGTCGATATCCACCAGAGAGGAAATAATCCCAGCAAGTCTATTCGCCAACACTTTTGTTAGAATTTTCAGGTCCATATTCAGCAAGGCTATAGGGCTGTATGATGAGCATTCAAGGGGGTCCTTACCGGGTTTCAGTAATGCCGCGTACACACGATCAGACTTTTCGGTCGGACTATCCGCCGGACTTTCCGGCAGAGGTCCGCTGGACTGTCCGAACGTGCAGACTTGCCCACACACGCCCGGACTTTTCCGGCAGACAATCTGCTGGAGTTTTGGCAGAGGTCCGCCGGACTTTTACACGGAGTAAAGTCTGTTCATTTAGAACGTGACTCCAGGTAGACGGGACTAGCGAAGGAAATCAATGCCGCTGCCTCGATGGGCGAGATTGACACCTCGCTAGCCCCGTCACCCGGTATGGAATTAAAGGGGAATCCCTACGCCGAAAGAACGGCGTGGGGGTCCCCCCAAATCCATATCAGACCCTTATCCGAGCACGCAGCCCGGTCAGGAAAGGGGGTGGGGACGAGCAAGCGCCCCCCCCCCCCCCCCTCCTGAGCCGTACCAGGCCGGGTGCCCTCAACATGGGGGGTGCCTTGGGGAAAGGGGGGCCCTGCAGGCCCCCCACCCCAAAGCACCTTGTCCCCATGTTGACGAGGACAAGGGCCTCTTCCCGACAACCCTAGCCGCTTGTCGGTGTCTGCGGGCGGGGGGCTTATCGGAATCTGGTAGCCCCCTTTAATAAGGGGGCCCCCAGATCCCGGCCCCCCACCCTATGTGAATGAGTATGGGGTATGATGTACCCCTACCCATTCACCTGGTGAAAAAAGTGTAAATAAAAACACAACACAAGTTTTTAAAATACTTTATTACACAGCTCCGGGGGTCTTCTTCGTCTTGGGGGGTCTTCTCGCCAGACTCCTCCACTATCTTCTGCTAGCTCTTTTACTAGCGGAGGAGTCCAGCTTTCTCCTTCGCCGCCGTCTGGGGGTCTTGATCCGACTTTTCTGTTCTTCTTGCCGGGCCTCCGCTTTCTTCTTGCAGCTCTTTTACTAGCGGTGGCCCGGTCTTCTGTCACCACCGCCTTCTGCTTCTTGTTCTTCCTCTTCATCCGATGTTGACACGACGCTGTCTCCGCTTCTGATGGCCCACCCCTTATGATGTCGCAGTCCCAGCATCCTCCGGGACTGTGACATCATAGGGGGCGGGGTCACCATGTGACATGAGCCGGTTGCCCCGCCCCTTGTCCCTATATAACTGGTCGTGCAACACGTCTGGGCCATTAGAAGCGGAGACAGCGTCGTGTCAACATCGGATGAAGAAAGAAGAACAAGAAGCAGAAGGCAGCGACGGCGACAGAAGACCGGGCCACCGCTAGTAAAAGAGCTGCAAGAAGAAAGCGGAGGCCCGGCAAGAAGAACAGAAGAGCGGGACAAGACCCCCGAAGTCGGAACAAGACCCCCAGGCGGCGACGAAGGAGAAAGCCGGGCTCCTCCGCTTGTAAAAGAGCTAGCAGGAGATAGCAGAGCAGTCCGGCGAGAAGACCCCCCAAGACGGAAGAAGACCCCCGGAGCTGTGTAATAAAGTATTTTAAAAACTTGTGTTGTGTTTTTATTTACACTTTTTTCACCAGGTGAATGGGTAGGGGTACATTGTACCCCATACTCATTCACATAGGGTGGGGGCCGGGATCTGGGGGCCCCCTTATTACGGCTCAGGAGGGGGGGCGCTCACTCATCAAGGTGCTTTGGGGTGGGGGGCGCCCCCCCTTTCCCCCACCCCCTTTCCTGAGCGGCCGGGCTGCATGCTCGGATAAGGGTCTGATATGGATTCTGGGGGGATAGGGATTCCCCTTTAAATCCATACCAGGTGACGGGGCTAGCGAGGTGTCAATCTCGCCGATTGAGGCGGCGGCGGCATTGACTTCCTTTGCTAGTCCCGTCTACCTGGAGTCACGTTCAAAATGAACAATTTTGAGTCAAAACTTCTTACTAAGTCCGCCGGACTTTTGGAAAGAAAAAGTCCACCAGGGCCCACACATAGTCGGATTGTCCGGCGGACAATCCCGCCGGATATTCCGATCGTGTGTACAGGGCATAAGAGTATCATATATGCCTCTGTCATCGAGTCAGGGAGCCTCTGCTGTTGCAAGCAGTAGTCTAAAAGTGCAGTAAGTCTGGGGGCCAGCTGATCTACATAGGACTTGTAGAAGTCAGCAGGAAACCCGTCCGATCCAGGGGCCTTGTGAGATGGAAAGACAAAGATGGCTGAAACAACCTCTGGTAGTAATCTTGGCATCCAGAGCCACCCGGTCTGAATCTGACAAACTTGGGGGAACAAGACCTTCCAAAAGTGTATTCGGGTCTTTCTAATCATATTTTGGAATGAGTGCATATAGAGTGGGTAAAAAAAAATATCCATAAATCCCTCCATAATAATCGAGGGATCCTTAGCTAGGGCTCCATTCCTACATTTGATGACAGCAATATTCGTTATCTGGTTAAAGTTGGCTACCAACATAGCCAGCAGTTTACTGTTTTTATCACCCTCCGCAAGTAGAGATTCAGCTTTGTGGTTAGACTCCATATGTGCCAGGTTATTGAAATGTAAGGAGAGCAGATGCCTTGCCTCCAACAAGGCAGAGTAGGAGGAATCTAAGGGCTTACCAGCGTTGTCCTCCCACATCCCCTTTCATTTTCTTGTAGTGAAAAAATCTCAGCATTCTGTTCCACCGCACCCTCTTTATAGCAGATATTCATTCCCCTTGGGCTACAGCTGAGGGTCTGCTGATTCGTCATTGGTCTTCCAATATACTGTAATCGATTCCAGCATGTGAGCTGCCACCCTATCATTCTGCAACCCTCCAGGAGAAAGTTTCCAGCTCCTTGACCTGTGGGGAAGGCCAAGGAGAGAGAGAGTGGATTGTGGTCAGATATGCCCCCCGCCAAATATTCAATCCCCTGCAGGTATGGTAGCAAAGCTGGGTTGCCAAAGGCCAAGTCAATCCTGGCCGATGAACGATGGGACTGAGACAGATGCGAATAGCATCTATCAGTGGGGTTTTTATATCGCAATAGTTCATTTAGCCCAGTTACCGATGCCCAAGACAGGAGCTTAAGCCAATTTAACAAATAAGTCATATAACAGTTGCACAGTAAATTGGGAGGTAAGTAAATATTCACCAACAGCTTATAGGAGGGAAATAAACAAGACCACTGCCACATATCGTCCCCCGGATCCAAGAACTTATTTACTAATAAGAATAGATACTCCCCTTGCAAAAGTGGAGTATGTCGCATGGAATGCCCTTTGAATCCAGGGTCTCCCCAACGCAAGAGCCCTGTTGCCATCCAGGTGTGTCTCCTGCAGGAGGACTACATGCGGCCTAGATTGCTTAAGATACTGAAACACCGTGGCTCGTTTAAATTTGCTATTGAGCCCCACACATTCCAAGATACTATTTTTTAATCTGGCTTGCCATGACAATAGAGTTCAAATACTGCGTTGCTGGAGCCTGAGAGCTAACAGTGTTACAGTGTGATCTGAAGCAAGAGGGCACTGCTGCCCATAGTTGGTGCAAAATATCTGTGAGAGCTGAGAACTAAGCTTAAACTAAAACAAAACCCCTCTGCCATTATACCAGAACCAAAAAAGGAAGAAAAAAAAAGTCCTTTATGAGTGCGCATGCGCGGAGTTCCGAAGATGGCCGCTTAGCCAGGAGCTCCGCTCTACCTCAGCCAAACGGAACCCATTACCAGCTTCACAGCACCCCAGAGCGGCGGGAAAAGAGACCGCGGAATCCACAAACGACGGGGAATCACCCCACATGATCAAGCCCGAGATTAGACGCAGCTTGGAGCCACAATTTGAGAGCCTGGATCCGGCCGGCGGATCCAAGATGGCGGCCGCGTCGAGGCAGCACCAGGCCTACACTGAGGGAAGACTTGAGGGGAGACAGGTAATAACTCCTACTACCCTCCACTACACACCGGTGACACAGGGTTACCCACAGCAGGACCTGTCTCCCTCACCAGCATCCACAGAAGCCCTAATAGGCCGTTCCATGGACGGACCCTCAGTCTCCCCTTCAGAGCTTCCCACTGCTCACCAAGCCATTCCTCTACACACTGATCCCTTGTCAGCGTCCCTCACTATGGATGAACTCTATTTGAAATTATCAGACTTACTTTCCCTAACAGCAGCCAAAATCACAGGAGAGCTTAAACAGGACTTTCAGAACTTAGGCACCAGAATTGACTACATTGAGCATAAGATGGAACAAACAGTTGCCATGACTAACCAAACCTCTGACCACCTACACACAGTACAAGATCAATTGGATATCGCCTTATCCAGAATTGACGATTTGGAAAATAGGTCAAGAAGGTACAACGTCAGGATCAGAGGACTCCCTGAATCCGTTACCAACATACCGGCTGCGGTACAAAATATGATTCAGGCCCTAATCCCAAATGTGCCTCAGCACCGCTTGGAACTAGACAGAGCTCATAGAGCACTGGGACCTCCCAGGAAAGATGGAACCCCAAGAGATGTCATCGCGAAACCGCACTTCTACGCCATCAAAGAAGAAGTGATGAGACAGGCACGCTCAGCTCCCAAAGTCTTATGTCTTGGTCACCCTGTACAATTATTTGCAGATCTCTCTCCTTCCACCATGCAACGCAGACGCTCACTAAAACCCCTGCTTCAGGTCCTTTCACAGAAAGACATCAAATACAAGTGGGCCTTCCCATTTGCAGTGAGATTCACAGATAGCGGAAAGTCTTATTCTTTCTCGACATTCCCTGAAGGCGAAAGACTGTTGCTGCGACTCAAACTCATCTCCCAAGAAACAGAAATGGAAGTGACCTCCAACTTGCCCGGATCTTCCAAGAGACCAACCCCGACGAGCCCGGTATCACCGCTGTGGAACAAAACCAAAATCAAGAAATCCAAGGAAAATGGCCCACCTTGATGACCACTAAAGGGACATGAACTGTCCTACGCCCCTTGGTCCTAATTTGATTCTGAGCTTCCTAGACTCAGATACCTGATTGCTGTTCATTTTGAACACAGGCTTTTTTTTTCTCTTTTTTTTGTTTTATTTTATATTTAATGTTTTTGATACATCTGGTCCCACAGGAGTTGGCCGGCCCTGGACCGGTCAATTCTGGGAATTTACACACCTACACGGTGAACGGGTGCCCCCCCTCCGCACCCCAATAAGGGGCGAACGGGGGGCACCTAATGCGAAAACATACATTGTTTCCCTGTCCGCATTTTATTTGCCTTTTTTTTCTAGACGGCTGTGATCCACTTACCTCCTACAATATTAGGGGGTTCCTTGGCTGAGGTAGGCTCCTTGTGCCTCCACCTCACCCTCTGGTTCCTATTGGTATCCGAGGGTGTGACTGTCTGTCCCCTTTGGGAGCAGACATCGTTACCTATACGGTAGTAGCCCCTAGGGGGTGTCTCCACCCCTGGGGACTGTTTTTCTTGTTAGGAGACAATTTTCTTTTCTTTCCCACTCTTCCCCCTTTTTCTTTTATTTTTCCTCTTCCCATGTCCCCCCCTGTGATTTGGTGCCTAATGAGATTTATCCTTTCAGAACAACCACCTTCATTGTTGGTTTCCAGCTCCCCAACGCCAGGAAGAGGTTATGCTAAGTCGAACAGCCAAGTAGACAGAAAACTTCCAAAGGTGAGTGACGAAGTATGCCGAGCTGCCGCTCCTCCCACACCTAATGGCTGACACACCACAACCACATCTCAAAATAGCCTCCCACAATGTGCAAGGCCTAAACTCACCAATCAAAAGGAGAAAATTATTTTCACACTACAAATCCCTTAAATTAGATATTTTGTTGATTCAGGAAACTCACTTCCCAATGCGGTACAGTCCCAAATTTATACATGCTCACTACCCTCACTTCTACCTTGCCAAGGTAGAGAACAAAACGAGAGGGGTCGCAATTTTTTTGTCGAAATCGTGTGGCTTTACTCTCTTATCTGAACACAGAGATGTGGAGGGGAGGTTCCTCTTGGTCAAGGGGACTATAGGAGGTCATATTTACTCCCTAGTATCCTATTACGCCCCAAACAAAGGTCAGGAACAGTTCTTTAAACGGATCCTAAACGAACTTTCTCCTCTATTAGAGGGCACGGTGATTTGGGGGGGAGATTCTAATATAGCATTCGATCAGGCAATGGATAAATCCAAACCGCCCAATACACAGCTCACCAGACCCACCAGGGCAAGTTTAAGGATAGCAAAACTTCTACATAACAGGGGCTTTATTGATGTGTGGAGAGAACTTAACCCCTCCAAAAGGGACTTCACTCACTATTCATACCCGCATGACACATACGCCAGGATTGACCATATTCTGGTCTTTCCAAACTCGCTACCAGCAATTCTTAAATCTCACATAAGTGATACGGTTCTCTCAGATCACTCATTAGTTATCATGCACATTCAATCCAGCATACACATGACGAAACAGGGACAATGGCGCCTAAACGAATCTATTCTCTCAGATCCAGTGCAAGTAATGGAATTAAGTAAGGCCCTAACTGAGTACTTCACCCTAAATGATGTGGAAGACATTTCGCCAGAAACGCTATGGTCAGCACACAAGGCTGTAATTAGGGGAAAGTTCATACAAATAGGTTCCAAGCTCAAGAAAGCACGCATGATACAGATAGATAGATTGGAAGACTCGTACAAATCTGCCAAAGCTCAACACAAACGTTGCCCCTCCCCATCCCTACTTGCCCACATTGAAAAGCTAAGACTGGAACTTAATCTAGCTCTTACGACGAAAGCCGAAAAATCTATCCGTTGGAGCTCGAACAAATTTTACACTCAGATGGGGAAGATAGGACCAATGCTAGCCAATAAATTATCTCCCAGAACAAAATTTTCCTCTTTCCCCAAAATCAGATTGGCAAATCACGGTTTAACGTCCAACCCCGCCAAAATCCTAGATGCCTTCCAAAAATTTTATGCAAAACTCTACAGTGCCCCCCCACAGTCCCCGAGTATCTCGATCTCTGAATTCATGGACAGTGTACCTATACCAAGATTAATAGACGAACACAGGGAAATCTTAGAAGCTCCTTTTTCGATAGAAGAAGTGACCTCAGTAATCAAAGGCCTCAGGATAGGGTCGGCACCCGGTCCGGACGGGTTATCGGCTCCCTATTATAAAACCTTCAGGGAACCCCTAGTCCCATATATGGTTAAATTTTTTAATCACTTAACTCAAGGCAACCCCCTAGACCCTCAACTCAACACGGCATACATTACAGTTATTCCTAAGCCTGATAAGAACCCAGAAGAGATAGGGAATTACCGACCCATCTCACTTATCAACTCTGATCTTAAAGTTCTCACAAAAATAATGGCGGTTCGCCTTTCGTCCTTTATTAACAAATATATACACAAAGACCAGGTGGGGTTCATTCCGGGCAGACAAGGTCCCGACCAAATTAGAAGGGCGATAGATATTGTTTCTATTCTTCAATCTAACTGGGATGGGGGGCAAGCACAACAGGGACTACTGTTATCACTTGATCTCCAAAAGGCTTTTGACTCAGTATCATGGTCATACCTTTTCCCACTCCTGGAGAAATGGGGCTTCGGCCCCCGCTTTAGAGGGGTGTTCCAATCCCTATACTCACGCCCCAAAGCCCAAATACGTATACAGGGACATTATTCCAACCCCATACCCATTGCTAGAGGAACTAGACAAGGATGTCCGTTATCCCCGATTATTTTTGCCATTGCAATTGAAACTCTTGCCATAGCAATAAGAATCAACAATGACATCCAAGGGGTCAAATGTGGGGATCGTACTCACAAATGCGGCCTATTTGCAGACGACATGCTCTTATTTTTGACGTCTCCCATCACTTCCCTTCCAAACCTACTCAAAACACTCTCAGATTTCTCCGGGATATCAGGCTTAGGAATAAATTACTCTAAATCACAGGCACTGAATATCTCTCTTTCTCCCTCCACGGTTGCACTACTTCAAAATTCCTTTCAATTCCAATGGGGAACAGGCTATATCAAATACCTGGGGGTTTCCCTCACAGACAGGATAGAATCCCTTTACAATAAAAATTATCCCCCACTATTTCAAAAATTAACGGCCGATCTGAAAACATGGTCACAATATGAGCTTTCCTGGCTAGGTAGAATTAACTCCATTAAAATGACCCTGCTTCCTAGAATTCTATATTTCTTTAGGTCTCTTCCAATACCCATTCGAAGAGATCATCTCATGACACTGCAAAGTAAAATCCTGAAATTCGTATGGGGGAAATCGGGATATAGAATCCCCCAACAAACTCTATATCTGCATAGGAAAAAGGGGGGACTGGGATTACCGTTTCTCCTTAAATACTATCAGGCAGCCAGACTGGCCCAATTATCTTCAGTCTACTCTTCTTCTGAAAAACCAGACTGGGTCTATATGGAGAGGCAAGCGGTACCCCAATACACCTTAGAATATCTATTATGGTGTCCACAAAAACGAAGGCCAGCAATTCTCTCACCTTCTCTATCTCAGTCCTTTGCCCTTTGGGACAGAATTCGTGATAATCCAAACCTAATC
>JAQSEC010001319.1:0-12197 GCA_028564925.1 Lithobates sylvaticus
AGCATTCCTCACAGGGATCGCGACACACCTCTATTTTTATTAATAAATATACTGATGTCAGTGTTGGGATATAATAATGGAGGTGATATGACTAGTGGAGCTTTCCCCTGTAGCAGACTCAGACTCTCACCCAGGGCTCCTCAGGAGCTTCCCTTCCCAGGAAGAACCCCTCAAATCATTTTCACGTCCAAAACCAATCATGGTGGTCAGTGAGAAGAATGCCCAACACATTGCTGTGATGCCAACCTCCAGGAGGTGACCCTGACACCACAGCTATGGAGGATTTTTGACACCCTAGGCGAAACCTCATCTCCCCTGGCTCCACCTCTGACTCCACCTTTGTCCTGCCCATGTAGACTCCACCTTTTTAATAAAGCATTCATCAAATGCAGCCCACCAGTGCCCATCAAATGCAGCCTCACCAGCGCCCATCAAATGCAGCCTCACCAGCGCCCATCAAATGCAGCCTCACCAGGGCCCATCAATGCAGCCTCACCAGGGCCCATCAATGCAGCCTCACCAGCGCCCATCAATGCAGCCTCACCAGCGCCCATCAATGCAGCCTCACCAGCGCCCATCCATGCAGCCTCACCAGCGCCCATCGATGCAGCCTCACCAGCGCCCATCAATGCACCCTCACCAGCGCCCATCCATGCAGCCTCACCAGCGCCCATCGATGCAGTCTCACCAGCACCCATCAAATGCAGCCTCACCAGCACCCATCAATGCAGCCTACCAGTACCCATCAATGAATGTTTGCTTGCTTCCATTTATTCAGGAGTCGGGACACAGACACAGTCCTCCACTGCCGCTGCACCTCTGACATTATGTGTGAATGGAGCAGCAGCTGCCTGCTGAGACTTAGTTGCTTGCTGCAGAGAGAAGAGAGTAATAACAACAGTGGTTGGGCACCCTAGGCAGCTGCCTAGTTTGCCTAGTGTTAGCACCGGCCCTGCTTAGGCATTGCTGTCCGTTTTTTTCATCCGACACCAGATGGGCAAACCGATGTAAATGGACGTCATCCACTTAGATCAGTTTTTTATCCGCTTCCGTTCAAGTCCGTTCAAGTCGGATGAAAAATGATAAAAAATGTTATCCCTTTTTTCTTATCAAAAACCTGACTGAATGGATGACGCCTATGTGAAAGGGGTCTTGGGCTCAGGTTCTCACCTGTGCGGGCCACGTTTGCTTGGGCACGGCAGCCCATTTATTTGATTCTTTTTTAACAGAGGCCCTAGAGAATACAATGGTGGGTTTTGCAATTTTTTTATGCCACACGTTATTTGCGCAGCAGTTTTTCATAGGCAATCTTTGAGAAAAATACACTTTCATTCATTTTAATGCACTCAAACACAATATAATACCCCATTGTTTGGTAAAATATGGTGTTACGTCAAGTAAATAGATGCCAAACATTTGGTTTATTTGGCTTTAAAATTGCGCACGCTTGTGGAATGGCACCAAACTATGATATTTAGAAATCTCCATAGGCAACGCTTTATAAGCCCTGATAGGTTACTAGTCTAGAGTTCCAGAGGGGTTCTGGTACTAGAATTATTGCTCTGACATTCGCGGTGATACCGCACGTTTGTGGTGCGATCAACATTTACATATGCGTGCAGGACCAATGCTTGCGTTCACCTTCACACATGAGCACAGGGGGATGGGGAGGCTTTAAACAAAAATGTATTTATTTATTTATTATTTTACATTTTTACTCTGTTTCTTTATTTCTTTATCTTTTATTGCTGTCACAAGGAATGTAAACACCACAGCAATAGGTCGGACAGGTACTCTTTATTGAGAGATCTGGGGTCTGTTAGATGCCAGATGTCTCCTCTTCCCTAAAAGCATCTGATCTTGGAGAGGCACCAGCGGGCGGCAGGAAGGGGCGGGGGGGACAAAAGCAATCTAGTGGCTAATTAGCCACTCAAATGGCTTTTACAAAAAAGTTAATCGCCTCCTGAAAAAAACAATACCGGGATAATGCCTATAGCTGCATCATCCTGGTATACCACTTGAAAGTCGCAATGTATATGTACAGTGCCTTGAAAAAGTATTCATACCCCTTAACATTTTCCCCATTTTGTCATGTTATAACCAAAAATTTTAATGTATTTTATTGGGATTTTATGTGATAGACCAACACAAAGTGGCAAATAATTGTGAAGTGGAAGGAAAATAATAAATGGTTTTCAATTTTTTTTACAAATAAATATGTGAAAAGTGTGGGGTGCATTTGTATTCAGCCCCTCCGAGTCTTTGTAGAACCACCTTTCGCCGCAATTACAGCTGCAAGTCTTTTTGGGGATGGAAAACAAGGGGGTAGGCGTGGCGCTGTTCTGATGTAGGGGTGTTTTAAATCCCTTACTAATGAAGTGAATTCCTGGTATAATAACTGTGCAAATAATGCAAAATAAATGTGCAAATGATCTAAGTGAGTATTACCACAATCTGATATGCTGTCACTAGAATACAGATAAGAATACAGATAATAATCATATATAACAACAAGCATAAAACATATATGATGTCCTCTGATAAGAAAGTGCTGGTGCACTAAAAAGATAAGAAAGTGCTGGTGCACTAAAAAGATAAGAAAGTGCTGGTGCACTAAAAAGTCCAAATATCACAAAGGACCACCTCACAACAAAAGAACTTTAATACTTTTTTTCAGATGGGCTTCAAGCACTATCTTCAGGAGTTACAGTAGCTGAAGGATCTTCAGCATCCAATGCACTGCTGGGAGTGTCAGATGTCTGGTCCCTTGCTGTTCACTGTGATTTCACTACATCACAACTGTGTCCTAATGTCATGTAGGGGCTAGCACAGTGATGGGGAACCTATGGCACGCGTGCCACAGCTGGCACGCAGAGCTGTCTCTGTGGGCACACGAGAGGGTCCAGGACAGAGCTAGAGGTCTCTCTCTCCTCTCAGCCCCATCCCTCTCTTTCAGCCCCCCTATTTTTCCGTCCCCCTCTCTCTCTTTCTCTCTCACACCCCTCTCTCGTTGTCCCTCTTCTATCTCTCTCTCTCTCTGTCCCCATCTCTCTCTCTCCCTGTCCCTCCTCTCTCTCAGCTCACCTCTCTCTGTCAGCATTTCTCACACCCCTCTCTCTCAGCCCCTCCCTCTCTCTCTGTTGCCCCTCTCTCTCAGCATCTCTCACACCCCTCTCCCTCTGCCCCCTTTCCCTCTCTCTCAGCCCCCCTCTCCCTCTCTCTCAGCCCCCCCCCCCCTCTCTCTGTTCCCCCCTCTCTCAGCATATCTCTCACAACCCTCTCTCTCTGTCCCCCCTCTCCTCTCTCTCAGCCCCCCTCCCTCTCAGCATCTCTCTCACACCCCTCACTTTCGCTGTCCCCCCTCTCTCTCTCACACACAATCTCTCTCTCTCACACACAATCTCTCTCTCACATACAACCCCCTCTCTCTCTCTCTCTCTCACACACAACCCCCTCTCTCTCTCACACACACAACCCCTCTCTCTCTCTCTCTCACACACAACCCCCCCCTCTCTCTATCACACACAACCCCCTCTCTCTCTCTCTCTCTCTCTCTCACACAACCCCCCCTCTCTCTCTCTCTCTCTCACACACACACCCCTCTCTCTCTCTCTCTCTCTCTCTCTCTCTCTCTCTCTCACACACAACCCCCCTCTCTCTATCACACACAACCCCCCCCTCTCTCTCTCTCTCTCACACACACAACCCTCTCTCTCTCTCTCTCTCTCTCTCTCTCTCTCTCTCTCACACACAACCCCCCTCTCTCTATCACACACAACCCCCCCCTCTCTCTCTCTCTCTCTCTCTCTCACACACAACCCCCCTCTCTCTCTCTCTCACACACAACCCCCTCTCTTTCGCTCAGCCCCCCTCTCTCGTGAATTGCCGTGTTGGCACTTTGCAACACAAAACCAATGTATTTATTTCAGTTTGGGCACTCGGGCTCAAAAAGGTTCGCCATCACTGGTCTAGCAGATGAAACCAAAGATCACCTAGTGGGGGATCAGACATCCAACTCTCCCAGACGTTTCTTCAGCCACAGCCCCTGAAGAGAGCAAAGTTGGGACTTACTACCCACTGGACCTACAGCCCACTGGGATATTAATTACGGTAGGTATTAATTATTAATACTCTTCAGTGCTGCCTATCAGTGCCCATCAGTGCAGCTTATCAGTGTCCAGCAGCGCACATCAGAGAAGCCTGATCATTGCCCATCGGTGTAGCCCCAGCAGTGCCCATTAGTGCAGCCAAAAAATTACTTAGTTTCTGGTATAGAATTTTGCAAATAAGAAAAACTTTTTTTTTTTTTTTTTAGTTGTCTGCCTTTTTTTGTTTGTTTAGCAAGTATTTGTAAAAAAATAAAAAAAAACAGTATTGAATGACCACCCAATTGTCATTAAAAGTGCGACAGCACTGAAAGTTGAAAATTGTCCTGGGCAGGGATGGGATGAAAGTGCCCAGTACTGAAGTGGGTAAACACTTCAACACAATCGCCTGTGCTTGGGGGCGTAGTCTATAGGTAGGTTGTACAGCCAACCCTTTGGATAGAATGTGGAATGTCAATGGTCTTGCTTCCGCTATTCAGAACAATGGGTATCCTTAGAACTGAAACATATAGAGAAGAATGGTAAGGGGACCCCAGAAGAGGAGGTTTAGGGCAGCTCTGTATAAAACCATTGCACAGAGCAGGTAAGTATAGCATGTTTTTTTTTTTTTTTAAAGTTAACCTTTACAATTATTTGTGACTTTTATGTAATGAAAGCAACTGAAAAGAGACATTTAATTAGGATTAAATTTGTTCTAATACCTTAGGAACCAATTAAGTAAAGTTTGCATAAAAGCTTACTATTATTTACTGTAGGTATGCAATGCTTCTAGATAAAAGCCATACTGGCCTATCAGCTTTTGGGTGTATATTGGTTGTTATATTTCAGCATTTGAAAGACATCTTTATGTCTCAAAGCCTTGTTAACGGTTGAAAAAATGTTAATTTTTATCTGATGTGTATGGTTTTAAGCATCTGGAAGAACTTTGTGTCCCAAAGCCTTTTCAATGGTTTCAAAAATATGTCACAATTTTTGTTTCTACAAATTTCTATTTGATATCTATGATTAGTTTAAAGATGTTCCAACCAGATCACTTAAAGAGGAACTGCAGTCTGCTCACATGAATTGTAATGAAAACTTCTTTGCCATCCTGAAGCTTCCCTCCAACCATTTTGCATATTATTTTATATATACTGTGATTCTGTACTTGCCAAATATTGCAGATATCTCCCTCCACTGAGTCTGGCTGCAACCATTTTAACTGTGGGCAGCTGAAGCTGCTGCATGTTCACTTCCTGGATTTACACAGAGGCACACCTCCAGCTCTGCAGCCCTCCAGCTTTTATTGGCCCTCTTATGACTCACCCCCTCCCTTTCCTGGCAAACTTTCACAAGAGTGAGAGAGAGCTGTGCATGATGTCATAAGAATAGGATTTTTACCAGACAAGAAACAAGAAGTGGGCTGTATAAGGTATTTACTGGCAGAAAAAAAAATTACTATCCAAAGTTAAAACAACAACGGCAGAAGATTTAATAGATAGAAAGATTAAAAAAAAATTATAGTCGTTAAAAACTTTTAGGAAACAGTCCAGGAGTTTAGTTCTGTCTACACCTGGGATGATTCTTTGCTGGTTTTCAGACCCCGGGCACCGCCATCCTGGCTGTAGAAGCCAGCGGTGGATTCCTGCTGTTTCTCTGCCAGTTCCCCACTGTGCGTGCGTAAGATTGTGCTGAGCTGTCATGTCATGTGTTCCAGGAGGTTGCGGTTGGGCCAATCTTCCATAATTCTCACCTAGGCAAGAAGTGTGGAAGTGGGAGTGGTTACTCAACAAAGAAAGGTAACCACTCTCCCCAACCACCCCCCCCCCCCCAATTTTTTTTCTTTAATGTTAGAGGAGGGGGAGGTGAAGCAGATTTGCGGTACTTTCACTTTTAACTCAAGGTGCGCTTTAAATAGCGATTTATAGGTTAGTTCTAAGACTCTGTTGAAGATGGGGGAAATCACACTTCTGCTATTATAGCCCTAAGCCCTGGATTTCTTTTCCTAAAATCCAGAATTTAAAGCGGTGTTCCGTCCCCAAAAAAAATTATTAAAAGCCAGCAGCTACACATACTGCAGCTGCTGGCTTTTAACCACTTTCAGACCAGACCAATTTGCAGCCAAAGGACCAGGCCCCTTTTTGCGATTCGGCACTGCGTCGCTTTAACTGACAATTGCGCGGTCGTACGACGTGGCTCCCAAACAAATTTTTTTTCCCACAAATATAGCTTTCTTTTGGTGGTATTTGATCGCCCCTGCGGTTTTTTTTTTTTTTTTGCGCTATAAACAAAAAAAGAGCGACAATTTTGAAAAAAAAAAACGCATTCTTTTTTATTTTTTGCTATAATAAATATCCCCCAAAAATATATAAAAAAAATGTTTTTTCCTCGGTTTAGGCCGATAAGTATTCTTCTACATATTTTTGGTAAAAAAAAAATTGCAATAAGTGATTATTGATTGGTTTGCGCTAGGGGTGCAACGGATCGTCGCCGATCCGTGATCCGAACGGGCCACCCCGTTCGGATCGGCACACCCCGCGATCCGCGGAGCGCTTCGCGGCCTCGGCCTTAGGAAAGGCCGCGGCTTCGGCCTAGCTCCGGAGTGGCGGCGGCCATCTTTGTACACCCGGCGGCCTTAGGAAAGGCCGCGGCTTCGGCCTAGCTCCGGAGCGGCGGCCATCTTGGTACACCCGGCCACTGTTTACAATGTGATCGCTCCGTCAAATGATGGAGCGATCACTTGTAAACATACCCTGCATTACCCAGCCAATATCCTGCATTACACTGCATTACCCTGCATATACTCTGCATTACCAAGCATATACTCTGCATTTACCCAGCATATACTCTGCATTACCAAGCATATACTCTGCATTACCCAGCATATACTCTGCATTACCCAGCATATACTCTGAATTACCCTGCATATACTCTGCGATACTCTGCATTACCCAGCCAATACTCTGCGATACTCTGCATTACCCAGCCAATACTCTGCGATACTCTGCATTACCCAGCCAATACTCTGCGATACTCTGCATTACCCAGCCAATACCCTGCCAATACTCTGCGATACCCAGCCAATACTCTGCGATACCCAGCCAATACTCTGCGATACCCAGCCAATACTCTGCGATACCCAGCCAATACTACAGTGGGGGAGAGGATGTGGATATTACAGTGGGGGAGATGACGTGGATATTACAGTGGGGGAGATGACGTGGATATTACAGTGGGGACTATATGGTGGCGGAATTTTCACAGGTTTTTGCAAATTCAATTATTATTTGCTGATCCGAAAATGATCCGATCCGTGATTCCTGATCCGAGGATCGATCCGATCCGTGAGTTTTTTGATCCGTTGCACCCCTAGTTTGCGCAGAAGTTATAGCGTTTACAAGATAGGGGATAGTTTTATAGCATTTTTATTAATCATTTTTTTTTTTATTAGTAATGGCGGCGATCAGCGATTTTTTATTGTGACGGCGAACACATCGGACATTTTTGACACATTTTTTGGGACCATTGTCATTTATACAGCAATCAATGCTATTTAAATGCATTGATTCCTGTATAAATGACACTGGCAGTGAAGGGGTTAACCACTAGGTGGCAGTGTAGGGGTTAAGTATGCCTAGGGGTGTGTTTCTTACTGTGGGGGCCGTGGCTGTCAGCTAGTGAATGCTGATCTCTGCTCCAATCACAGGGAGCAGAGATCGGCGTCACTAGTTGCTAGGCAACGGGGACACCCGCGATCGTCTCACGGGAAGGCTGAACGGGGAGATGCAGAAATAAACAGCATCTTCCCGCTGTTTATTTCCGCATCTCCCCGTTCAGCCTTCCCATGAGACGATCACGGGTGTCCCCGCGGCGATCGAGTCCGTGGGACCCACGACCAGCCTCACGGGGGTCCCGACCGACGCGGGAGCGCGCCGCTCCCAGCGCGCTCCTGATGGCATGGACGGCATTAAAAAGGGACTTATATATACGCCCTCCTGCCTGTCCATGCCATTCTGCCGACGTACATCGTCGTGCGCCGGTCGGGAACCGGTTAACAATAGGACACTTACCTGACCTGGAGTCCAGCGATGTCGGCACTGCAGCTGATGTTTCTATCAGCTGTCGGATGCTGCCGCCGTCATTGCGGGTAAGGGTACCCGGCAGTGTAGACTTATGGCTTCACGCCGGGAACCCTACTGCGCATGCGCGAGGCCCCGCCTCTTAACTACTGGCCCGGCGTCAGGGATAGGAGGAAAGAGCCCCGTGGTGATGTCACAGGCTGCGGCCCGGACTCCCAGAAGTGGGAACAGGGTGCCAATTGTGGCACCAGAGGAGGAGAGGAGACAAATGAGCGTAAGTTCCACTTTTGGGTGGAACTCCGCTTTAAGAATTGGAGAAATCAACAATTATTTGTTTATTATTGTTTTGAACAAGATTTCTTTACTGTGGTTTATATCTTTATAGTCATACTATTCTGGTATAGTGTAACTTCAGTAAACTAGTATTTACTGTAAGTTTACACACAGAGTTTCATTTTCAGTGGTTAGTATAAAGGTTAAAAAGGTTAACTGAAACTATATATAAAAACCCCTATCCCACCCACCCACCATCCTTCTGATTAAAGGTATAAGTTGATTACCAGACCTCCGATGCAGAAAAAAAGATGCTTCAGCTATCTATCCAGCTTGAAGCCTTCTGGTCTGGCCATAAAACTAGGCAAGACAAGATGGAAATGGTGCTCCATGCTGCATATGTCAGGCCGGTAAAACATCTTATGACCCCATCTGAGGTCTTTAATCCAACTAACTTTTTCATGAAGCAGATAAGAGATTTTAACCTTCAAGAGCAGACATGCTTGCTAAACTGTTAATAACTTATTGTAATACTAATGTACTGTATACCAAATACAGATAAATGAGAACAACCCCCTTCCACAGGTTAACATGTAAATAGCTATAGCATGGAGAGGAAGTTCATGGACAGTTACTTGATAAAATGAAACTTCCCCATTCAGAGTTCCCCAACAAAGGTTTCCTGTTTCATTCTGTATATACCGTATCTATCAGGTAAGCAGGTTTAAAAAAAAAAAAAAGGATACAAATAATGTCATTTGGGTGATGATATATTTTTGTAAATAATGAATATTGCTTGGTTCCGTTGGGTAATGTCTCACTGAGCATGGTGTCCAACCCAGTATTTATTAAGCTATTTTGTCCCCAAATCTTAATGTACTGGATATGTCATTATATGGCAGATATTGCCATTACTATATACCTATTCTGATTTATTCCATAAAGAAGAGCAAAAAGGAATGGCTGGTTGTTATGTGCACCTTGCATACTTTACATTCTCTTACTAAAATAAAAAAAAGGAAGTTGCAATATTTGCAACATTGATTCCTAACTAAAGACATTTTAGTAACAATATTATGACCTGGTTCACACTATTGCGGGTTTGCAGTCCATTATATTATATAGTATAATTTATAATATAATATTTATTGGGTTACCGTGCCTGTGTTTCTCGCAAACAAAAAAGGTTCATGCACCATTTAGGAAACACAGTGGCCAGAAAAATGGCATGGTGCTTTCCCTGCAGTTCCCACACCCACATGCCCTGCAGTTTGAGAAGCGCGGGGGGCCATTAAGAAGGAATGGCAGACCCCATGCATGTTTTTAAAAAGCAGCGCATTTTTACTGTGGGTGCTTGCGGGGGCAGGAATTCCTGCCCCCACAACCACCAGCAATAGCGTGAACCAGGCCTTAGGCTACTTTCACACAATTTCGGATGGTTGCAGGTGCGGGAATTGCTACGATTCCGGCACCTGCAACCACCAGCAATAGCGTGAACCAGGCCTTAGGCTACGTTTCAGGTGGTTGTGGGAATCACAGTGGTTTCACACCTGCAACCACCTGCAGTAATAATGCATTGCTCTTTAAAAATGCACAGGGCTGCCATCAGGGACGGACTGACCATTCGGTGATTCGGTGGCCGCCTGAGGGCCCCGTGCAGGGGGGGGCCCGGGCCGGCTCAGTCCGCCCCTGGAGGTGCCAGTCCTGGGGCCGCTTTTAAAGCGGTTCTGCACTCTGAAAAAAAATTTTTTTTTTTAGCATGTAATATAAAGTGTGCTTACCTTTATTAGGGGACTCACCTGTTCCATCTTCCATCTCGATCGCCGCCGGTTTTCGTCCGATGAAGTTCCTCGTCTTCTTCTTTAGTGCTGGGGGCCATCTTGCCTGTGGGCATGTGAAACACCCACAGGGACTTTAGATGGCCCAGCATGCACTGCCGTTACTCGCGCGTGCGCAGTAACGGCTCATCTGCCGAGATCTCACGAGATTTCGGCAGATGCGGCCGAAATCTCGGGAGATTTCGGAAGATGTGGCCGAAATCTCGCGAGATTTCGGAAGATGCCCGCACTGACTGCTGGGATCAATGACACCAGATCCCAGGAGACAGTGCGGCGTGACGACGATCGACGCAAGACCCCGCCCGCCGCCGCAGAGGGAGAAGACCGGAAGTCTTCAATTACAAGGTAAGTAAAAAAAAAAAAAAAAAAAAAACATTTCATTTAGTACTCTTTGCCTGATTTGGAAGGCAAAGAGATTTACTAAATGAAAAGGGTGCAGAACCGCTTTAACTAGGGGCTTGGTTGGCAGTGTCAGCAAAATGCAAAGTGCGGCGGCCGCTGCTGCTGTGTAATGCATGCATCCAGCGCCGCGCACTGAAATGCCTGTCTGCCGGGGAGAAGTGAGGGGAGGAGCATGAGAACGCTAAGTTCGTTTAGGCCCGTGCGGCGCCAGCCAGCTGATTTCTCCTTCCATTCGCCCCGCCCACTGCACGAGGAGACTAGGAGAAGTGGACGGCCGCTCTTGGATCAGAAGAATTAAGGTCGGTCTCCCTCTCTCTCCCCCTCTCTCCCCCTCTCTCTCTCCCCCTCTCTTTCTCTCCCCCCTCTCTCTCTACCCTCTCTCTCCATGTAAAAAAGAGTGCATTTTTTTAAATTTTTTTTGCCTGCAGAGCGTTGCAGTTTTTTTGGGGGGGGGGGTGCAAACTGAAAAGAAATCGAACGCAGCCACTGTGCCCTCAAACGCAGCCACTGTGCCCATAAATTGCCACCACTGTGCCCATCAAACGCAGCCACTGTGCCCTCAAACGCAGCCACTGTGCCCATCAAACGCAGCCACTGTGCCCATCAAACGCAGCCACTGTGCCCATAAATTGCCACCACTGTGCCCATCAAATGCAGCCACTGTGCCCATAAATTGCCACCACTGTGCCCTCAAACGCAGCCACTGTGCCCTCAAACGCAGCCACTGCGCCCTCAAACACAGCCACTGTGCCCATAAATTGCCACCACTGTGCCCATCAAACGCAGCCACTGTGCCCATAAATTGCCACCACTGTGCTCTCAAATGCAGCCACTGTGCCCTTAAAACGCAGCCACTGTGCCATAAAATGCAGCCACTGTGCCATAAAACGCAGCCACTGTGCCCATAAATTGCCACTACTGTGCCCTTTAAATGCAGCCACTGTGCAATCAAAAGCAGCCATGGTGCCCATAAATTGCCACCACTGTGCCCATCCAACGCAGCCACTGTGCCATCAAACGCAGCCACTGTGCCCATAAAATGCCACCACTGTGCCCTCAAACGCAGCCCCTGTGCCATAAAACGCAGCCACTGTGCCCATAAATTGCCACCACTGTGCCCATCAAACGCAGCAACTATACCCTCAAACGCAGCCACTGTGCCCTCAAACGCAGCCACTGTGCCCTCAAACGCAGCCACTGTGCCCATCAAATGCAGCCACTGTGCCCATAAATTGCTACCACTGTGCCAAACGCAGCCACTGTGCCCATAAAATTGCCACCACTGTGCCCAAACGCTGCCACTGTGTGCCCATCAAACGCAGCCACTGTGCCCATCAAACGCAGCCACTGTGCTCAGCCACTGTACCCATAAATTGCGTTTGATATCAGTGTTATATAGGGAATAGCACTTAGCCCTGGTTCACATTGGAGCAATTTGGCATGCGATTTGACATGTCAAATCGCATGACAAATGATCAGCAACTGCACTACCCAAATGGTGGCACCGCACCGATTCCCAA
>JAQSEC010002005.1:0-12222 GCA_028564925.1 Lithobates sylvaticus
ACCAGATACCGGAAGTACTGTGAGACTAGCATCCACCTGCTGTCAGCTGCTAGTACCTGTTCGTTTTTATGTAAGAATTTTATCATTTTATTAAACACTTTGTTGAAGACGTACTTCACTATTGGGCTCCCCCTTTTTCTATTTGCATCCCCCACTTGCTGACGAGCCTACAGGGCTGGAGAGCCCTAACTAATTTATAGATCGGTGGGCCGATTAAAGTCATCCAGGGAATAGGAGAGCAAGAGGAAGACCTTAGTGAAGACCATACAGCCCCTAGTGGTGGAAATCGGTGGAACTATTGGATACGAGGAGTATAATACAAGACAAGATATCCTTATACATCCATTCACGCTTTTAAATGCGTGCTTTAAGGTGAGGGTCTAGAGAGCACGTTTAAGGATCCCATCCCCACACACCCACCACAGTCCAAGCTTGAACCATTGCACTATTCACATTTGGATATTATATACAGTGTTTTGTATTTACCCTGAAGAACTGTTTTGCACCAATCAACCGCACCAGTCACTTTTTGGACGTTTGCATTTTTGGTCCAATTTTTATCTCTCACTTACTTATTTTTTAACCCAATCGGACTTGGATTTATTATTCACTTTGTGAGGCACCTTTTTTGCAGTGATTTAATTTATAGGAGACTAATTTAATGAATTTTATTCTCAATTTTTTAGTCACCATTTTCACTATTTTACACATCTATAACACTTGGTGTATGATTTTAATGTGTATTTATTGATCAAGACTGTGCTTTATTATTTATTTATTCACTTTTATCTGTTACACATGAGCGCGAAATCATTTTTATATTATACTTTTATGGGATTGTGTTTCACCGTTAGATTTTGCAGCTCTTTTAGGAATTTATTTCCACATTTGTCACGATATATTGGCATTTTCACTGTTATTGATTACACGTTATTGAGTATGTGTATATGATCTAGTTAAACAAAGCGCGAAGGTCACCCACACTACTACTTAATCCATACATATATTGCCACATAGTCAAATTAGTAAAAAGTAAAGAATCATAAAAACTTGATGCATTTCGTGAATATTCACTTATTCAGCAGTAGATGCCTCCTGTACAAAATCTGTAGGCTAGAAAATAAGGTTTCAGAGTATATTCAAGCACTAACTCATAAAAAGAGAGATTTATAATATTGTTCAACTAGTGTCATTGATCGATGAAAGAAAATACGTACAAACCAGCTTGATAACAAGATCATTGTTGTGGCACCTCCAAATAGTGTCTGGCCTGGGAGTTGTGGAAAGGGTATGGTACACTCCACTAGGATAACCAAAGTCCATCTTAGCCAATCAGGTTCCCCTGAGGAAGTCACATGCTTGTGACGAAACGTAGGGAGTGGCCGGACCAGATACCGGAAGTACTGTGAGACTAGCATCCACCTGCTGTCAGCTGCTAGTACCTGTTCGTTTTTATGTAAGAATTTTATCATTTTATTAAACACTTTGTTGAAGACGTACTTCACTATTGGGCTCCCCCTTTTTCTATTTGCATCCCCCACTTGCTGACGAGCCTACAGGGCTGGAGAGCCCTAACTAATTTATAGATCGGTGGGCCGATTAAAGTCATCCAGGGAATAGGAGAGCAAGAGGAAGACCTTAGTGAAGACCATACAGCCCCTAGTGGTGGAAATCGGTGGAACTATTGGATACGAGGAGTATAATACAAGACAAGATATCCTTATACATCCATTCACGCTTTTAAATGCGTGCTTTAAGGTGAGGGTCTAGAGAGCACGTTTAAGGATCCCATCCCCACACACCCACCACAGTCCAAGCTTGAACCATTGCACTATTCACATTTGGATATTATATACAGTGTTTTGTATTTACCCTGAAGAACTGTTTTGCACCAATCAACCGCACCAGTCACTTTTTGGACGTTTGCATTTTTGGTCCAATTTTTATCTCTCACTTACTTATTTTTTAACCCAATCGGACTTGGATTTATTATTCACTTTGTGAGGCACCTTTTTTGCAGTGATTTAATTTATAGGAGACTAATTTAATGAATTTTATTCTCAATTTTTTAGTCACCATTTTCACTATTTTACACATCTATAACACTTGGTGTATGATTTTAATGTGTATTTATTGATCAAGACTGTGCTTTATTATTTATTTATTCACTTTTATCTGTTACACATGAGCGCGAAATCATTTTTATATTATACTTTTATGGGATTGTGTTTCACCGTTAGATTTTGCAGCTCTTTTAGGAATTTATTTCCACATTTGTCACGATATATTGGCATTTTCACTGTTATTGATTACACGTTATTGAGTATGTGTATATGATCTAGTTAAACAAAGCGCGAAGGTCACCCACACTACTACTTAATCCATACATATATTGCCACATAGTCAAATTAGTAAAAAGTAAAGAATCATAAAAACTTGATGCATTTCGTGAATATTCACTTATTCAGCAGTAGATGCCTCCTGTACAAAATCTGTAGGCTAGAAAATAAGGTTTCAGAGTATATTCAAGCACTAACTCATAAAAAGAGAGATTTATAATATTGTTCAACTAGTGTCATTGATCGATGAAAGAAAATACGTACAAACCAGCTTGATAACAAGATCATTGTTGTGGCACCTCCAAATAGTGTCTGGCCTGGGAGTTGTGGAAAGGGTATGGTACACTCCACTAGGATAACCAAAGAGCGGCACAGGGAGGTATAAAGATGGAATAAGAAAATCCAAAATCCCACCTATGAAAAAAAAGAGTCAAATAAAGCAGGATCTTAATCCCTATATACAGAAGCCTCCCACCAAGTGCTATTCAAAGAAAAAATACTAGAGTAGTCAATGCGTGAAAGTAACAAAGTAGGCAAATGAGGTAGCTCCACGATGTGAGATTATTGATGATAATAATAGTGAATTGCCAAAGATCAGAGTAGAGAGAATACCAAGAAAAAGCAAGAATCCTTTTAAAGAAAGATTTGAAAGAAGATTTATGTCATTTTTATTATTATTTTTTTTTTTACTAGTAATGGTGGCGATCTGCGATTTTTTTATCAGGACTGCGACATTTCGGTGGACAGATCAGACACTTTTTGGGACCATTGACATTTATACAGCGATCAGAGCTAAAAATAGCCATTGATTACTGTATAAATGACACTGGCAGGGAAGGTGTTAACACTAGGGGGCGATCAAGGGGGTAACTGTGTTCCCTGGGTGTGTTCTAACTGTAGGGAGATGGGACTGACTAGGGGGAGAGAGATCGGTGTTCATACTTAGTATGAACACACGAACACACGATCTGTCTCCTCTCCCTTGAGAGAGGTGGGATTTGTGTTTTCTTTGTTTCACACTTTTAAATTGCCAGTTTAAGAGCTGCTTAGATGTTGTGCATAGACTGAACAGTCTTTTCAGTACTCATTCGAGCCATAAAATACTATTTTATTTAATGACTTTAATAAGAAAAACGTTTCATTAATCTGTATGTGTAAATTCTTATTTTCTGTTTTCTTTCAATGGATTTTTTGAATGAGACTTCACACACCTTTGAAACGTCAGTATCCACCTTTTCCATTATGTGATCAATACTCTTCCTCCACACATTAGAGAACCATGAGCAGATAACACCAAGAGAAGATCTTATTGTTATCATCACCTCTAATCACATCTATGAGGCTAGTGTCTGAGCTGGCAGGCTTATATTAAAAGGAACTAAGATTTTTTGCAAGGTAATGCCCAGGTTTCATTGCTGTCCCTTCCCATGTTTTTCCATGGCAAGAACAGCCTAAAATGAAAAAAGTCAAACAATTCTGAAAATTAAAAAAGGTAACAAAATGTAATATCTAAACATTGACTTTGTTTTTTTTTTAAATAAAGGGGATTTATTAAATGTAATGGCAGCCACTGTATGGCAAATGAAGGGAAACATATGGGGTGCTTTGAAGCACATCATGGTTTTACACAAGTGTGAAGTGATGTACACCACACAAGGAGCAAGGGGTTGTATCAGCAATAAGGGTAAAACCAAAACAACATCGGGAGAGGGCAGCCAGCCTTTTTCCATTAGATTTTCCCCTTCAGCTATACCTACAGTGTGGTGGATCCAGCCACCATTAGAAAATTAAAGTAGTTCCTTTGCCATGCAGCCTAAAGCCCCATACACACGCTCGGATTATCCGAGGACCAGGTCCGTCGGATCATGTCCGTCGTACTTTGTTCGATGTTGGTTTTGCGTACACACGGTCGGACAAAGTTGTCGGAAAATCCGATCATTCTGAACGTGGTGACGTTTGTTGCGTACGACGGGACTACGTAGAGGCTAGTAGCCAATAGCTTTGGTCTTGTAATGTGAACTGAGCATGCGTAGCACTTTGTCCGTCGGACAACCGTACACACGATCGGATTTGGTGTGATCGGACCGTGTTGTCGGCAAATCTATCCAGCAGGAGATAGGACTTTGTCCGTCGGACAATCCGACGTACACTGTCCGATGGTGCATACACACGGTCTGATTTTTCAACAACATTGTCCGATCGGACAGAATCCATGCAAAAATCCGACCGTGTGTATGGGGCTTTAGAGTGGGGCACCTTGCACTTTCCTTTTTCAGAGTGGAGCATTTTGGGCTCCCTCTCGGAACTTTGCATTAGATCCCCCCTCCCCCCATATCAAAGAGGTGTGAAAAGTCCTCCTTGAAGTTGCTCCAAATTACTGCCAACACCCCTAACCTTTTTTTCCTCTTCCACAAATTTAGCTGGGCCTAGAACAGGCTTGGTGTGTCAGCTCTCCACAAAGTAGTGGCCTTTCCAATCAAAGAGATCACCCGGCTTGGGTAATCTTTGTGTTTTCAAACCACAATGTGATGCGAGTCCAGGTATGCATTTTATTAATCCGCAAATGGCAAAAGTACAACCACAATAAGCCAATGCATATTAAGGTCCAAAAAACTCCTCTTCATTAGGTCTTTAACATCTATCACATTACCTATTGGGCAAAAAAAATTATAACCTGGATGTATCAGAGTGAAGGAGATCTCAATTACAGGAGTGCCAGCATTGCACAGCTTGGTAGCAAGACTGACACTCTCTCTGTTGCAAAGCATCTGCTGCTGGTTGAAAAGGCTGACTGCTAACAGAACACAAAATGGTACATGTGCTGTCTGTTTTTGGGGAAGGCATTAGAAGGAATCTTGTTAATCAGGAATTGACATAAATATAGTTAGTGGTTTATACCAGCAAATTATTTATGCTATGGAATTGCTGTACAAAGCCCTCCACCCCCTAAACTGTGTATGTTTACTGACTTGCTGAATAAAATTGCAGGACAAACCTGCTTGTACTGTTCGTGAGCTCCTTGTCTGTTGTATTGTTTACCTTTCTGCCAATACCCGTTGAGCTTATCTCCCTTACAGTAGCTGCATTCACTGTTATTAAGCTAATCACATTGAGGGACTAATTATGTGGTTTACAGCATTAAATGCCCCTTGGGTTTTGATATATTAAAAAACTATTAGGATACGTTAAAATCAATTCAAAAAGCATTTCAGGTCAATTGAGAATTGAGGGTTAGGGACATTCTGACATGAATGATGTTTGGGAATATCATGGAGGTGATGTTATATTGTCTGGATGTTTCTAAATGTTTTTAGCCTTTGAAGTCATTCTTTACAGAGAGATGAATGGCAAGAGTAGAATCAAATATTATCTCTTCTCTGGAATGCAACTACTGATGGAAGAAAAGTTGGATCTCCTGTGACAATCTCTTTGCTTGCAAATTACATTGTCTGCATACCATACATGGGCGAACTATGCTTGCAATGCACCTCTTTTATTTCAGTGCCAAGAGAAATTCTTTTTCGTAAAAAAAAAGAAAAAAGTACGTATTACATAGTTGTCTTAACCACTTCAGCCCCGGACCATTTGGCAGCCAAAGGACCAGAGGTCTTTTTTCAATTTCGCACTGCACTACTTTAACTGGTAATTGCGCGGTCATGCAATTTTGTAACCAAACGAAATTTGCGTCCTTTTCTTCCCACAAATAGAGCTTTCTTTTGATGGTATTTGATTGCCTCTGTGATTTTTATTTTTTGCGATATAAACGGAAAAAGAGCGAAAATTTTGAAAATTTTGAAAAAAAAAAAAGAGATTTTCTACTTTTTGTTATAAAAAAAAAATCTAATAAACTCAATTTTAGTCAAACATTTGGGCCAAAATGTATTCAGCCACATGTCTTTAGTAAAAAAAATGCCAATAAGCGTATATTTATTGGTTTGCGCAAAAGTTATAGCGTCTACAAACTAGAGTACATTTTCTGGAATTTACACCGCTTTTAATTTATGACTGCCTATTTCATTTCTTGAGGTGCTAAAATGGCAGAGAAGTACAAAACCCCCCCAAATGACCCCATTTTGGAAAGTAGACACCCCAAGCTATTTGCTGAGAGGCATGTTGAGCCCATTGAATATTTTTTTTTTTTAGTCCCAAGTGATTGAATAAAGACAAAAATAAAAAAGATTTTTTTTTTTTTTTCAAAAAGTTGTCACTAAATGATATATTGCTCACACATGCCATAGTTATATGTGGAATTGCACCCCAAAATACATTTTGCTGCTTCTCCTGAGTATGGGGATACCACATGTGTGGGACTTTTTGGGAGCCTAGCCGCGTACGGGGCCCCGAAACCCAAGCACCGCCTTCAGGATTTCTAAGGGTGCAAATTTTTGATTTCACTCCTCACTACCTATCACCGTTTCGAAGGCCATAAAATGCCAAAATAGCACAAAACCCCCCCAAATGACCCCATTTTGGAAAGTAGACACCCAAGCTATTTGTTGAGAGGCATGGTGAGTATTTTACAGCTCTCATTTGTTTTTGAAAATGAAGAAAGTAAAGAAAAAAAACATTTTTTTTTTTCTTTTTTTCAATTTTCAAAACTTTGTGACAAAAAGCGAGATCTGCAAAATACTCACCATACCTCTCAGAAAATAGCTTGGGGTGTCTACTTTCCAAAATGGGGTCATTTTGGGGGGTTTTATGCCATCTGGGCATTCCATGGCCTCCGAAACTGTGATTGGCAGTGAGAAGTGAAATAAAAAAATTACACCCTTAGAAAGCCTGAAGGCGGTGATTGGTTTTTGGGGTTCCGTACGCAGCTAGGCTCCCAAAAAGTCCCACACATGTGGTATCCCCGTACTCAGGAGAAGCAACAGAATGTATTTTGGGGTGTATTTCCACATATGCCCATGACATGTTTGAGCAATATATCATTTAGTGACAACTTTTTGTAAAAAAAATATTTATTTTTTTTTTTTTCATTATTCAATCTCTTGGGACAAAAAAAAAAAAATATTTAATGGGCTCAACATTGCTCTCATCAAATAGCTTGGGGTGTCTACTTTCCAAAATGGGGTCATTTGGGGGGGTTTGAACTGTCCTGGCATTTTATGCACAACATTTAGAAGCCTATGTCACACGTCACCCACTCTTCTAACCACTTGTAGACAAAGCCCTTTCTGACACTTTTTGTTTACATGAAAACATATTTTTTTTTTGCAAGAAAATTACGTTGAACCCCCAAACACTATATATAATGTTAAAGCAAAGGCCCTACAGATTAAAATGGTGGGTGTTGCATTTTTTTTTTCCACACAGTATTTGCGCAGCGATTTTTCAAACGCATTTTTTGTGGAAAAAATACACTTTTTTTTATTTTAATGCACTAAAACACACTATATTGCTCAAATTTTTGATGAAATAAAAAATATGATCTTAGGCCGAGTACATGGATACCAAACACGACATGCTTTAAAATTGCGCACAAACACGCAGTGGCGACAAACTACATACATTTTTAAAAGCCTTTAAAAGCCTTTACATGATACCACATTAGATTCACGGAGGAGGTCTACTGCTAAAATTACTGCCCTCGATCTGACCTTCGCGGTGATACCTCACATGCATGGTGCAATTGCTGTTTACATATGACGCCAGACCAACGCTTGTGTACGCCTTTGCGCAAGAGAGGGGGGGCAGGGGTGCTTTTTTTTTTTTTTTTGGTTTTTTTTTTTTATTTATTTGGCTTTTTTTTTTATTTTATTTTTAAACTGTTCCTTCCATTTTTTTTCTTTGTTATGATTTTTATTGTTATCTCAGGGAATGTAAATATCCCCTATGATAGCAATAGGCAGTGACAGGTACTCTTTTTTTGAAAAAATTGGGGTCTATTAGACCCTAGATCTTTCCTCTGCCCTCAAAGCATCTGACCACACCAAGATTGGTGTGATAAAATGCTTTCCCAATTTCCCAATGGCGCGGTTTATATCCGGGAGGGGGGACATTCCCTCCCACTGCTTGTAAAAGCAGTCTAGAGGCTAATTACCCGCTAGAATTGCTTTTACATGAAAGCCGATCACTGGCTGAAAAGAATGATACCAAGATGATACCTAAACCTGCAGGCATCATTCTGGTATAACCATTCAAAGTCCAGCAACATACTGGACATATATTGTAATCTTTTTTTTTTCATGCAGCCTCTTGGCTGAACGAAAAAAAGAGATTGATTGGTGGGTATGCCCACCATTAGAATACCTCCCTTCATCCACCCACTTCTAATGATGGGCATACATGCACCATTTATATATGCCGATGCATGGGGGCATCCTCCCGCAAAAGTTATGCCGTGTACACACGGTCGGAATTTCGACCGTATGTACGTGGCATTAGGAGCCAATCGCTCCCCCCCCCCCTGCTGCCCCCATGCTTCGGCATATATGCTCTTTTTTTTAACTGTGGTGGTGAAATCACCTCCTACAGCGTTGGAGTCGCGGCTTTATGTATCGTGGGAGCAAACGCTGTTGCTGTCAAGATAAATAAATCCGCGTTGCAACTGAATGGCGCACCTGAAAACAAAAAAATGCTTAACACTAAAACACAGTAAACAAAATTACATACCTGAAAAGCAAGCATGATAAAACATGATAAAACATAATAAAACATTGCAGAATAGAATGGAGTAAAAAAAGAGCAACAATAGAGAGAGAATAGAGTGAGAGAGAGAACAATAAAACGACAACTATTTTTTTTTTTTTTTTTTTTTTGAGATTCACAGGTAAAAAAGCTCCTGACTGAAGCGACTGAATCAAAACGCTACCACAAAAAAAAATGTTAGCGATCGCAGGGATCAGGCCTGACTCTGCGAACGCTGCAGTTATGTGTGCTTAGTGTTTTGTAAGTGACAGTGATCGATCGATACTGCACTTGGGTGGGCTGGGCTGGGCGGAGGGGGAAAACGCAGGTGCTAGCAGGTATCTGGGCTGATCCCGCTAACAATGCGTTTTTTTTTTTGGAACCCTAAACTGCTGGGACGCTAGTATAGATCTGATCAGATCAGATATTGATCTGTTCAGATACTGTACCACTAAGGGAGGTGTATGCTTTGCGCGTGGGTGTTTGCGGTACTGGCACTAACCTGGGGCGACGCAGACCTTATTTGACCCTAAAACCTAATTGATATCACCCGCCGGGCGATCAGGGGGTTAAACCGTTATTGGGTAATAAATGGCGGGTGCCCTGACAGTATAAAAAATAAAGCTAACTAACCAGCGTCACCCGTAACAGTAATACAAAAAAAAAACTGGTTACCTAGCGACACTAATGCAGCGATCAGAAAAACGATCGCTTAGTGACACTGGGGGTGAAAGGGTTAACTAGGGGCAATCAGGGGGTTAAAACCTTTATTAGGTAATATATGGGGGTACCTGACGCTATATAAAAACCTGACGGGGAACCTAAATAACGAAATAACTAACTGGCTAACCAGCGTCACCAGTGACAGTTATACAGTGATCACTGGTGAAAGGGTTAACTCTAGGGGCAATCAGGGGGTTAAAACCTTTATTTAGGTTGTAATATGGGGGTACCTGACCTATAAACCTATTTATGAACCTATATAAACATGGCGGTTACCTAAAAAAAAAAAAATGGTTACCTAGCGACACTAATGCAGCGATCAGAAAAAACGATCGCTTAGTGACACTTGCAAAAGGGGGTGAAAGGGTTAACTAGGGGCAATCAGGGGGTTAAAACCTTTATTAGGTAATATATGGGGGTACCTGACGCTATATAAAAACCTGACGGGGAACCTAAATAACGAAATAACTAACTGGCTAACCAGCGTCACCAGTGACAGTTATACAGTGATCACTGGTGAAAGGGTTAACTCTAGGGGCAATCAAGGGGTTAAAACCTTTATTTAGGTTGTAATATGGGGGTACCTGACCTATAAACCTATTTATGAACCTATATAAACATGGCGGTTACCTAAAAAAAAAAAAATGGTTACCTAGCGACAGCAGTGACACTAATACAGCGATCAGAAAAACGATCGCTTAGTGACACTGGCAAAAGGGGGTGAAAGGGTTACCTGGGGGGCAATCAAGGGGTTAAACCTTTATTAGGGGGGGATAGGGGGCTACCTTGGACCTAAAACTAACTGCACTGACAGTTATTACAGTCACACTGACACTAAATGCAGTGATCAGTAAAAAAATGATCACTGCAATTAGTGACACTGTGACTGGGGGGGGAGGGGGTGATCTGGGGGGTGATCTGGGGGTGACAGGGGGGTGTTTTGTGTGCCTATGTGTACTGGTGTCAGTGTACTGTTGGTGCACTAACCTTAAAGCCCCATACACACGGTCTGACTTTTTCATCAATTTGGTCCGATCGGACAAGGTTGTTGAAAAATCAGACCGTGTGTATGCACCATCGGACAGTGTTCGTCGGTTTGTCCGTCGGACAAAGTCTTATCTCCTGCTGGAAAGATTTCCCGTCAACCCGGTCCGATCACACCAAATCCGAGCGTGTGTACGCTTGTCCGACCGGACAAAGTGCTACGCATGCTCAGATCACATTACAAGACCAAAGCTATTGGCTACTAGCCTCTACGTAGTCCCATCGTAGGCAACAAACGTCACCACGTTCAGAATGATCGGATTTTCCGACAACTTTGTCCGATCGTGTGTACGCAAAACCAACATCAGACAAAGTATGACGGACATGGTCCGACGGACCTGGTCCACGGATTGTCCGCGCGTGTGTATGGGGCTTTAGATGTTCACAGCTCGGCGTTCCGGTCACATAGACCGGCGCACCGAGCGTGACATCACTTCCTCTGCCTGTGTTTTGATTGACACAGACAGAGGAAGCATCTGATTCGCCAGGAGCGATCGCGAGGGGGTGGCCAGAAACCACTGGCCGTCCCCTCATCCCGGATCGCTCCTGAAGCGATCCCGACCGTCCCCGCCGGCCGGGGGGGGTCCGATCGGACCCCCCACGCGCCTGAAGAATGGCACGTACAGGTACGTGGTTCTGCCTGTACGTGCCATTCTGCCGACGTATATATACAGGGGGCGGTCGGGAAGTGGTTAAGTAATGACGATGTTATTGCCAAATCGATAGGCCCATTGCAGACATGTAAAAATTATTCTGGTTTTCAGCTGTCACTTCACTGTCAGAAATGGGAACGTGACCTTGGATGTACATTCTCAGATGAAGAATGGGAAACCATCTTCGAGGCTAATCATAAAAGCTCCCTGAACGTGAGTACCCAAGAAAATAGTTTTAAACTACCTGTGGTACACAGGTTCTTCCTGTCGGTTCCAGCAACTTGCTGGAGATGCCAGTCAGAATTGGGGACATTGCTGCACATTTTTTGGCATTGTCCAGTTCTACAGTGTTTCTGTAATATGGTCCATGATGCTGCAGTCTAAGTTTCTGGCCTTGCCTTAGAATTTACCCCAGGGCAATATCTTCTGCATCATGTGAAGCTGCCCAAACGATCATATCTGAAATCCTTAGCTATGCAGATGGTCAATGCAGTCAGACTTTGCATCCCAGTCCACTGGGATAGGAAAGATAGGCAAATGGTTCGCCCGCAATAACAAGATATTGGAAATGGAGGAGTTGATCTTTATATCCCAGGATAAGAATGCCCAATACTATAAAATATGGGCTTGCTAGCTTCAGTGCAGGGACTTTTGTCTGGGTCAAGGCTTTCATTGTCAGCCTCTCTCCAGTGGCTCCCTCTGGTCTGAGTGTGTTTCGTGATTGAGATCTGGTTGGCACTCTCCCACGTGCTGGGCACTGCCTTCTCCCTGTCCCTTCCCTTTTACCCTCTCCCGGCTATTTTTTTCTTCTTTCTTTCTCCCTTCATTATGCC
>JAQSEC010002156.1:0-12263 GCA_028564925.1 Lithobates sylvaticus
AAGTCAAAAAACATTCTGGAGGCTGTACTGCATCCTTTATCAAGGCTAGAATGCAACACAAAAAACTGATTAAAAGATAAAAAAACATTTGACATACATGATTGTAATACATGATTCTAAGAAAAAGAGAACAATGTGAAAAACTAGTAAGGCCATGAAAAACGTGAAAAAGGTATTAAATTGATAATGGGAAAACATGAATAATAATAAAGAAAAATGGTGCTGCGTTCTGCCAAAGTGATATATAAAATACAGTGACCTTATTTAAATTGACCTCTAAGCTGCAGCAAATACAAATTGTGTTCCCCCAATGGTAAGTGCTGATTGAAAAAAGGTGTGCATTTGTGCTGCTTAAAACGTTTTCTTTCTATATGTATGGTAGAATGTATGGAGATGCAGCCAGCTGAGGTCGGCACATGAATCTAGGAGCCATACTTTGTGGATGAGACCAGATAATCGTCAAACCCAGTGGCGGCCCATGCATTGTGGGCGCATGGGTGCCGCCCCCCCAACATGGCCGCTGCCCTCTCTATCCATGTGCCCAGCCCCTTTTAGGACGCCAGACACATAAATTACAATTGTGGGGATAGGCGGGGGTGTGTATTTTTAAGCACCTAATTAGAGCCAGAGGCCTAATAGGCTTCAAAATAGGGTGGGCTCGGGGTGCAGAGAGTGCGCCCTGATCCCACCCAGTTGTGTGACACTATGTGATATTCGCTATTCTGCCACATTCTCCTCCCGGTCAATCAGGAAGCCTCTATCGGCCAGGGAGTCTTATGACTCCCTGGCCAATCGTGTCTCAGGACACAATTCTGGGTTCCAATCGTCCGAAAGGAGAATGCCTGTGTCCTCGCTAGAGCGTCCTGGCTCTTCCTTCTCCCTGCCTCCGTGTCTCCTACATGCCTCCACTAGGTAGTGTGATCACCGCTGGCTGCCGTGTCCACTGCGGGTGATCACTGCTGACTGTGTCTCCCGCCGAGGGGAGGGTGCTGCGTGGTGAACGCCGATGGATGTGTCAGTGTCTGGGGGGGGGTGCCGTTGGCCGTGTCTGTGTCTCCCGTGGGGGGGTGGGCTGTGCTGCGGGGTGATCGCCGCTGGATGTGTCAGTGTATGGGGAGGGTGCTGCTGCTGGGTGATTGCCGCTGGCTCTGTCTGTGTCTTCAACGGGGGAGGGGGGGTAGTTGTGTTGGTCGCGCCGCCCCCCCCCAAAAATAGTAGACACCAGCCGCCACTGGTCATACCTATAGAAGGATTGTTGTCCTAAAAGCCTGTTTGATCTGCATTAATTTACAGATCCACTTGCAAGGTGAGCGAGCATTTTATCTGGTGATGGAGCACCTGTGTGCTGGTGGAGTACATTGTTTTTAAGGGTGAAGGGCCCTAAACACTGACACATGTTTGAATTGTAGCACATAGCTTATGAGGGAGTGCTACTTTCACTTCATCGCTCTTTCATGTTTTTTTATTTTTTTATGTCATTAAAGCGGAGGTCCACCCTAAAAAAAATTTAAATACATTAAAAAACATTTGAAAGAAAAAAAAAATACACACGTTCGGACTTTGTCCGCCGGACCTAGTCCGGCGGGACTTCCCCACACACGCCCGGACTTCCGAGCGTGTGACTTGCCCACACACGCCCGGACTTCTCCGGCGGACAATCCGCTGGACAAAGTCCGCGGGACTTTTGAAAATGAACGGACTTGCCCACACACGGAGCAGTCCGTTCATTTAGAACGTAACTGCAGGTAGACGGAGCTAGCGAAGGCAGTGAATGCCGCCGCGCTAGCCCCGTCACCTGGCATGGATTTAAAGGGACTCCCCACGCCGAAAAAAACGGCGTGGGGGTCCCCCCCAAATCCATCTCAGACCCTTATCCGAGCACGCAGCCCGGCAGGCCAGGAAAGGGGTGGGGACGAGCGAGCCCCCCCCCCTCCTGAGCCATACCAGGCCGCGTGCCCTCAACATGGGGGGTGCCCTGGGGAAAGGGGGGCCGTGCGGCCCCCCCCCCACCCCAAAGCACCTTGTCCCCATGTTGATGAGGACAAGGGCCTCTTCCCGACAACCCTGGCCGTTGGTTGTCGGGGTCTGCGGGCGGGGGCTTATCGGAATCTGGGAGCCCCCTTTTATAAGGGGGCCCTCAGATCCCGGCCCCCCACCCTATCTGAATGAGTATGGGGTACGATGTACCCCTACCCATTCACCTAAGGTGTAAAATGTAAAGTAAAAAACCACGCGATTTTGAAAAAATATTTTATTGCACTGCTCCGGGGGTCTTCTTCCGTCTTGGGGGTCTTCTCGCCGGACTCCTCCGCCATTTACCTAGCTCTTTTACCGAGCGGAGGAGTCCGGCTACCTAATTCGTCGTCGACGCCGTCGTCTGGGGGTCTCGATCCGCCTTCGGGGGTCTTCCGGGGTCTTCCGGGGTCTCTTCTGTTCTTGCCGCGGTCGTCGTTTTCCGCGCCGCCGGCGCCTTCTTCTTCTTCTTCTTCTTCTTCTTCTTCCGATGTTGACCCGTCGCTCTCTCTGGCCGGAATGCCAGAGCCGCGCTGTGCTGGGACTTATATAGGGACAAGGGGACAGGGTCACATGCTCATGTCACATGGTGACCCCGCCCCCCTGTGATGTCACAGTCCCGGAGGATCCTGGGACTGTGACATCACAGGGGGCGGGGTCACCATGTGACATGAGCATGTGACCCTGTCCCCTTGTCCCTATATAAGTCCCAGCACAGCGCGGCTCTGGCATTCCGGCCAGAGAGAGCGACGGGTCAACATCGAAGAAGAAGAAGAAGAAGAAGAAGGCGGAGCCGGCGCGGAAAACGACGACCGCGGCAAGAACAGAAGAGACCCCGGAAGACCCCCCAATGGGGATCGAGACCCCCAGACGACGGCGTCGACGACGAAGAAGGTAGCCGGCCTTCTCCGCTCGGTAAAAGAGCTAGGTAAATGGCGGAGGAGTCCGGCGAGAAGACCCCCAAGACGGAAGAAGACCCCCGGAGCAGTGCAATAAAATATTTTTTCAAAATCGTGTGGTTTTTTACTTTACATTTTACACCTTAGGTGAATGGGTAGGGGTACATCGTACCCCATACTCATTCACATAGGGTGGGGGGCCGGGATCTGAGGGCCCCCTTATAAAAGGGGGCTCCCAGATTCCGATAAGCCCCCGCCCGCAGACCCCGACAACCAACGGCCAGGGTTGTCGGGAAGAGGCCCTTGTCCTCATCAACATGGGGACAAGGTGCTTTGGGGTGGGGGGGCCGCACGGCCCCCCTTTCCCCAGGGCACCCCACATGTTGAGGGCACGCGGCCTGGTATGGCTCAGGAGGGGGGGGGGCGCTCGCTCGTCCCCACCCCTTTCCTGGCCTGCCGGGCTGCGTGCTCGGATAAGGGTCTGAGATGGATTTGGGGGGGACCCCCACGCCGTTTTTTCAGTGTGGGGAGTCCCTCTAAATCATGCCAGGTGACGGGGCTAGCGCGGCGGCATTCACTGCCTTCGCTAGCTCCGTCTACCTGAAGTCACGTGCTAAATGAACGGACTTTCCGATGAGCGGCAAGTCCGTTCATTTCAAAAGTCCGGCGGACTAGCCTACTAACGGCGGGATTGTCCGCCGGACTGCCAAGTCCAGCGGACAATTTTAAAACAAAACTTAAAACCTAGTCCGCCGGACTTTTGGCGCCAAAAAGTCCGCCGGCGCCCACACACGAGGGGATTGTCCGGTGGACTTGAGTCCAGCGGACAATCCCGCGGGATAGTCCCTTCGTGTGTACGCGGCATGCTCGTTAGACTGGAATGTTTTCCAAAGATTACTCATATACATTGTACCATCATCCCAAATTGATATAGAAGGTAAGAAATATTGGAGATACGGGACTGTCAAGGGTACATAGTCACAAACGTGTTCACATATGATAAAAAATGGTTATTTTATTGACATAAAGAATAAAAGAATATATATTTCTTATGACTTTGTGTACATCAGTGCAAATATCATGGTTCAAGGATTATGCATACAATCCCAATTAGAACACAACATATTATTGTACTAAAGGCACATAAGTCATGATACTTGTCCAATTGTTCTCGACATGTTTCGCCGGATAGGCTTCTTCAGGAGACAAGCATAAGGTACAAGTGAAATGGAAAAAGTTTTTGAAGATATTTTCTTGTTCTAAGGTATGCATATAAAACAAAACAAAACATGGTTTTAGTATATAGGCAGAACAAAATTATTTATTTGCAATTATGTTGTATGGGCATGTAGTGATAATTGCGTCAAAGTCCCCGAGTGTATGTGCAGGCTCTTACCTCCAATAGCAGAGAGTCTGCACATTCCCAGAGTACCAAAAGAGGGTTAGGACAGATTCGCAACAGAGTGTCCTCCAAACAGGTCCACACAGGGCTATACCAGATGACCAGAGCCAAGAAATGTGGCTGGAGAACCGTAGGGGGAGATAAGATCCTATTGTTACAGAGTTAAATTGAAGACAGGGCCTGTAGAGTACAGAAAGTACTTATTAAGTATTTATATACAGTGTAACACAGTTTGGCCAAAGTGCAGGAGGGTAGCTTGATCAGGCCCAATGTTTGGTCAAACTGAACCTACCTCTCTGGCAACTCATGAAGAAAAATCTGATGGAGGCTCGGGTCTGTCTTCAAATGAAGGGAAGGAAAGAGGTCTATCTTACTTTAGAATGGTCTGAAGAAATGACAAAAAGACTTCTGTGGATAAATAGGAAGAAAGGACTCCAATGAGGTTACAAAAATCTATATTCTTAACGCTATACCCCCCCGTGATTTTAATCCTCCTACCTTACAGTGGAGTATATAGATCAACAGGGTGTATTGTTCCGGTGGTTTTTATCTGCGATGCAGATAGCCCCATATAGGGGACAAACTATACCGGCCACTACCTATGAGTTAAATATAGGCATAAATTACGATGAATCTTTTAAGGAAAAAAAAAAAAAAAAAAAGAGCAATACCCTCCATATGCCAAAAATGAAGTCTGTATATTTACCTATTGTTAAGGTTCACAGCATTTCCCGAGCCTCCCAGCTTCACCACAGTCTGACATCCAGTCAGACTGGGCTTAAGTAGTCTCCCCCCGTGGCGCCAAATGCGCGGCGTGTGATGTCACGCCGCGCTGACGTCACGCGGACGTTTGGCGGGAATTGATGCAGCGTCGGCCTGACGCCCAGGAACCGGAAATTTCCAATTGTGGAACACTTCCGGTTTATAGCTCAGCATAGGTCTCCTCCTGACATCCTCTGCTGACAGTGGCAAAAAGCCTATGTCGAGAGGAGTCCGTAACAGACCAGATGAAAATTGCTGCCACTAATGGGCAGGGTCGGCACTGTAGAGCAATCCCCGATCTGGGTGCATGATGGGGAATAATCCACCACCAGATTGTGGTGGCGGGCAGAGCCCCGCCATGCATCCAGAGATGTCCGTACGGGTCTCCAAAGCCCAAAGTCCCAGGCCATATGGATCCCCCCTGCGTGTAGATGTTATGTAAGCCTTGGGGACAGGGATTGTTGCCAATCTGTCCAAACGAATAAAAGGAAAAAATGAAAAAAGGACAAAAGAAAGGGAAGGACCATAGGGTGGAATAAAAGGTATTAGAAAGACGTCTCATATACACATGTCCAATACAACAAATATACTTTTAATTATGGCATCAGCCTATCATAAAGCAACAGTGTGCCCTAGGGTTGAGCCACTGTGGTTCGTTCTATCAACATGAATGTACATGGTCATTTAAACAAACAAAAATATAAACAAAATTATATATAATATAATCCTACCCCTGCATAGAGGGGGAGATTTAAAAGGCGAGCACACTCTGGGTCGGGCGGGCAAACTAAGCAAGGCCCCCCCCAAAAATAATTGAGAGCAAGAAGACCCTCACACCACCAATTCCCGAGTTCCAGGCCCAGGCACAGCAAAAGGGGAAAAGGAGGAAACAAGAAGCGCATAATAGATGAATAAAAGGAATTAAACAGAATTGAATCCCATTTGAAGAGATCCCCCATACAGAGAAAGAAGGGGTGATTTCTTAATTAAAGGAAGGGTTTAAAGCTGATCCCTTCATTGAGACCCGGATGCCGGGTCGCTTTTAACAGATAGATCCATCTGGTTTCGATTTGCAGTAATTTCTTATCAAGGTCAACCCCCCCCGTTCTTGTTGGGGTAAGTGTTCAAGACTGTAGAAGCCAACATAATCAAGATTAAATTTATGATATAGGCCTACATGACGACTAATGGGTGTCTCCATTTTGTGTTTGGAGATGAGAGATACATGGTCTCTTATGCGGCAAAAGAGTGGGCGTTTGGTTTTCCCCACATAGAATGCTCCACATAAACATTTCATCAAGTATACTGATCCCACAGATTGGCAGTTTGTTCGATATTTAGGAGTCCAAGTTTTTCCATCTGGTAAATCTATATTTTTGCCCTCTAAGATGAAACGACAAAATTTACATTTGCCGCAGCTATATGTTCCTGGGGCCTGTTTAATATTTTTCTGCTCGTTTGTATGATGGCTACTTACAAGAGTATCACGCAAAGAGCGTGATCTTCTATATGTGATTTCTGGGTACGGTTTGATATGTTTTGAGATTTTCTGATCAGTGGATAAAAGGTACCAGAACTTTTTGTATATGTTGCGCACCTTTTTGTGTTGCCTATTGTATTTAGTAATAATACGTGTACTTTCCTGAGTCTTCGCTCGTCTGGGTTTATACAACAAAAGCTGTCTATTTATACCCACCACCTGATTATAGGCCCTCCGGAGGCATGTTTTACTGTATCCTCTCAAGAGGAGGCGATCACGTAAATGGTTCGCCTCCTGTTAAAAATCGGCGGGGTGCGTACAATTCCGCTTGATTCGTAGGAACTGACTATAGGGTATACTCCTAATCAATTTTTCAGGGTGAGAGCTGCTAGCGTGCAACATACTGTTGCCTGCTGAAGCTTTTCTGTAGAGGGTGGAACATAAAAGTTCCTTTCTCATCCACATATAGTTCCACACCTAGGAAAGTAATCCTTTGCTGATCGTAATTAAAGGTACATTTTAAATTATATTCATTAATTTGTAACTCATCAAGGAAAACCGTAAGTGCCTCCTTTGATCCTGACCATATCATGAGGACGTCATCAATGTAACGACTCCATGATATTATCTTGCCAATGGACTCCATCTTGCTCTCATCCGAGAACAGATCTCGCTCCCACCCCCCCAGGTACAAGTTCGCATATCAGGGTGCACATTTTGCCCCCATAGCGACACCCTGCACCTGGAGGTAGTGGGAGTGCTTAAACACAAATATATTGTGCATCAAGATGAAGCTAAGTAGCTCCAATACAAACTCATTGTACTTCCATGAATCGATATCTCTTTCCATTAGAAACTCCCCTATCACCTCGACACCTTTTTTGTGAGGTATCGAGTTATAGAGGGCCTCTATATCAATGGCCACCAACCATGCATTTGTAGGTATTTGTAGGCCATCTGTACTTTTTAAAAGTTCTATGGTGTCTTTAACGTATGAAAATAAACACTTAACTCATCAACCAATTGACTGGCTTTTTCTGTCAAGGATCCACAGCCTGAAATTATAGGACGACCTGGTGGGGACGTTAAGCTCTTGTGTACCTTCGGTAAGGCATAGAAGGTTGGAGTGGTGAATGTAGTCATGTCTAAAAACTCAAAAGTTTTGGCATCTATGGTGCCATTCAGACGGGCCTTCATTATTATCCCTATGTATTTATTCATATAGTAGTTTACATGTGAAGCTGGAACTAATCTGTACCATACCTTGTTTGATATAATGTCTAGACACATCTTTTCATACTTCTCTATGTCCAATATGACCAAATCCCCACCCTTATTGGATGGTTTGATTATGATATTGCTGTTTGATTTCAAATTGTGTAACGCTTCTTTTAGGTCTTTTGGAAGGTTGGTCCGAGGTCCACCCTTCCAATTGGTAGATTCTATTTCCTTTGTGACCTGTATCACAAAGGCCCAAATATTGGAATTACCTTGCAGAATAGGGAATGATTTTGATTTGGGCTTATAGGTTTTGGGAGTACCAAATGTTGGCGCACAGGACCCAGAGGGGCCTGTGGGGCACAAGCAGGGGGGAGGAAAGGTAACCCCCAGTTGGATAAGAGAGGGGGGAGAATTGGTGAAAGTCCAACCCTCCTCCTCCGGATTACTCCCCGTAGATCCTCAAAAGTGATGCCCTCCATATTGGCGTTGTTCTGTTCGCCAAGTGGGGCATATGCCCCACTTGGCGAACAGAACAACGCCAATATGGAGGGCATCACTTTTGAGGATCTACGGGCCCTACGGGACCTGATGGACCTGTGGGACGAAAGCAATCCGGAGGAGGGTTGGACTTTCACCAACTCTCCCCCCTCTCTTATCCAACTGGGGGTTACCTTTCCTCCCCCCTGCTTGCGCCCCACAGGCCCCTCTGGGTCCTGTGCGCCAACATTTGGTACTCCTAAAACCTATAAGCCCAAATCAAAATCATTCCCTATTCTGCAAGGTAATTCCAATATTTGGGCCTTTGTGATACAGGTCACAAAGGAAATAGAATCTACCAATTGGAAGGGTGGACCTCGGACCAACCTTCCAAAAGACCTAAAAGAAGCGTTACACAATTTGAAATCAAACAGCAATATCATAATCAAACCATCCGATAAGGGTGGGAATTTGGTCATATTGGACATAGAGAAGTATGAAAAGATGTGTCTAGACATTATATCAAACAAGGTATGGTACAGATTAGTTCCAGCTTCACATGTAAACTACTATATGAATAAATACAGAGGGATAATAATGAAGGCCCGTCTGAATGGCACCATAGATGCCAAAACTTTTGAGTTTTTAGACATGACTACATTCACCACTCCAACCTTCTATGCCTTACCGAAGGTACACAAGAGCTTAACGTCCCCACCAGGTCGTCCTATAATTTCAGGCTGTGGATCCTTGACAGAAAAAGCCAGTCAATTGGTTGATGAGTTAAGTTAAGTGTTTATTTTCATACGTTAAAGACACCATAGAACTTTTAAAAAGTACAGATGGCCTACAAATACCTACAAATGCATGGTTGGTGGCCATTGATATAGAGGCCCTCTATAACTCGATACCTCACAAAAAAGGTGTCGAGGTGATAGGGGAGTTTCTAATGGAAAGAGATATCGATTCATGGAAGTACAATGATTTTGTATTGGAGCTACTTAGCTTCATCTTGATGCACAATATATTTGTGTTTAAGCGCTCCCACTACCTCCAGGTGCAGGGTGTCGCTATGGGGGCAAAATGTGCACCCTCATATGCGAACTTGTACCTGGGGGGGTGGGAGCGAGATCTGTTCTCGGATGAGAGCAAGATGGAGTCCATTGGCAAGATAATATCATGGAGTCGTTACATTGATGACGTCCTCATGATATGGTCAGGATCAAAGGAGGCACTTACGGTTTTCCTTGATGAGTTACAAATTAATGAATATAATTTAAAATTTACCTTTAATTACGATCAGCAAAGGATTACTTTCCTAGATGTGGAACTATATGTGGATGAGAAAGGAACTTTATGTTCCACCCTCTACAGAAAAGCTTCAGCAGGCAACAGTATGTTGCACGCTAGCAGCTCTCACCCTGAAAAATTGATTAGGAGTATACCCTATAGTCAGTTCCTACGAATCAAGCGGAATTGTACGCACCCCGCCGATTTTCAACAGGAGGCGAACCATTTACGTGATCGCCTCCTCTTGAGAGGATACAGTAAAACATGCCTCCGGAGGGCCTATAATCAGGTGGTGGGTATAAATAAACAGCTTTTGTTGTATAAACCCAGACGAGCGAAGACTCAGGAAAGTACACGTATTATTACTAAATACAATAGACAACACAAAAAGGTGCGCAACATATACAAAAAGTTCTGGTACCTTTTATCCACTGATCAGAAAATCTCAAAACATATCAAACCGTACCCAGAAATCACATATAGAAGATCACGCTCTTTGCGTGATACTCTTGTAAGTAGCCATCATACAAACGAGCAGAAAAATATTAAACAGGCCCCAGGAACATATAGCTGCGGCAAATGTAAATTTTGTCGTTTCATCTTAGAGGGCAAAAATATAGATTTACCAGATGGAAAAACTTGGACTCCTAAATATCGAACAAACTGCCAATCCGTGGGATCAGTATACTTGATGAAATGTTTATGTGGAGCATTCTATGTGGGGAAAACCAAACGCCCACTCTTTTGCCGCAAAAGAGACCATGTATCTCTCATCTCCAAACACAAAATGGAGACACCCATTAGTCGTCATGTAGGCCTATATCATAAATTTAATCTTGATTATGTTGGCTTCTACAGTCTTGAACACTTACCCCAACAAGAACGGGGGGGGTGACCTTGATAAGAAATTACTGCAAATCGAAACCAGATGGATCTATCTGTTAAAAGCGACCCGGCATCCGGGTCTCAATGAAGGGATCAGCTTTAAACCCTTCCTTTAATTAAGAAATCACCCCTTCTTTCTCTGTATGGGGGATCTCTTCAAATGGGGATTCAATTCTGTTTAATTCCTTTTATTCATCTATTATGCGCTTCTTGTTTCCTCCTTTTCCCCTTTTGCTGTGCCTGGGCCTGGAACTCGGGAATTGGTGGTGTGAGGGTCTTCTTGCTCTCAATTATTTTTGGGGGGCTTGCTTAGTTTGCCCGCCCGACCCAGAGTGTGCTCGCCTTTTAAATCTCCCCCTCTATGCAGGGGTAGGATTATATTATATATAATTTTGTTTATATTTTTGTGTTTAAATGACCATGTACATTCATGTTGATAGAACGAACCACAGTGGCTCAACCCTAGGGCACACTGTTGCTTTATGATAGGCTGATGCCATAATTAAAAGTATATTTGTTGTATTGGACATGTGTATATGAGACGTCTTTCTAATACCTTTTATTCCACCCTATGGTCCTTCCCTTTCTTTTGTCCTTTTTTCATTTTTTCCTTTTATTCGTTTGGACAGATTGGCAACAATCCCTGTCCCCAAGGCTTACATAACATCTACACGCAGGGGGGATCCATATGGCCTGGGACTTTGGGCTTTAGAGACCCGTACGGACATCTCTGGATGCATGGCGGGGCTCTGCCCGCCACCACAATCTGGTGGTGGATTATTCCCCATCATGCACCCAGATCGGGGATTGCTCTACAGTGCCGACCCTGCCCATTAGTGCGGCAATTTTCATCTGGTCTGTTACGGACTCCTCTCGGACATAGGCTTTTTGCCACTGTCAGCAGAGGATGTCAGGAGGAGACCTATGCTGAGCTATAAACCGGAAGTGTTCCACAATTGGAAATTTCCGGTTCCTGGGCGTCAGGCCGACGCTGCATCAATTCCCGCCAAACGTCCGTGTGACGTCAGCGCGGCGTGACGTCACATGCCGCGCATTTGGCGCCACGGGGGGAGACTACTTAAGCCCTGTCTGACTGGATGTCAGACTGTGGTGAAGCTGGGAGGCTCGGGAAATGCTGTGAACCTTAACAATAGGTAAATATACAGACTTCATTTTTTGGCATATGGAAGTATTGCTCCTTTTTTTTTTTTCCCTTAAAAGATTCATCGTAATTTATGCCTATATTTAACTCATAGGTAGTGGCCGGTATAGTTTGTCCCCTATATGGGGCTATCTGCATCGGCAGATAAAACCACCGGAACAATACACCCTGTTGATCTATATACTCCACTATAAGGTAGGAGGATTAAAATCACGGGGGTTTAGCGTTAAGAATATAGATATTTGTAACCTCATTGGAGTCCTTTCTTCCTATTTATCCACAGAAGTCTTTTTGTCATTTCTTCAGACCATTCTAAAGTAAGATAGACCTCTTTCCTTCCCTTCATTTGAAGGCAGACCCGAGCCTCCATCAGATTTTTCTTCATGAGTTGCCAGAGAGGTAGGTTCAGTTTGACCAAACATTGGGGCTGATCAAGCTACCCTCCTGCACTTTGGCCAAACTGTGTTACACTGTATATAAATACTTAATAAGTACTTTCTGTACTCTACAGGCCCTGTCTCAACTTAACTCTGTAACAATAGGATCTTATTCTCCCCCTACGGTTCTCCAGCCACATTTCTTGGCTCTGGTCATCTGGTATAGCCCTGTGTGGACCTGTTTGGAGGACACTCTGTTGCGAATCTGTCCTAACCCTCTTTTGGTACTCTGGGA
>JAQSEC010002463.1:0-25660 GCA_028564925.1 Lithobates sylvaticus
TTAGATTCTCAGGTAAACTGCTGAAATAAATTGTGTATGTGTATGTTATAATGAGAGTGTGTTTGTGTATAAAGTAATATACAGAAGAATGTTTAAATATTATTAAAAATAGTTATTGTAAAACTGAATTATAGCAATTACCAAAGGGAGTTTGGAAAAAGGGGAACTAGTGTTTCTTTTAATTATTTTCATTGGTATATAATTAGGTCTCAGTTTTTTAAAATAGACATACATGAAATGGGGTATATTTGACACCCTGTGGTTGCTTTTATAAAGGCAACTAGGCTGTTCCTTTTGCAAGGGAATTTGCCCTTGAGCTTAGTGAATGCGATAAAGTTTCACTTTGCAATCACATACAATGAAATAAAAATAAAAAAAGTATTTTTGCTTGAACATAATTGGATGGTGGAAGTCAGCAGAGCTTCAACTTCAAATTCCCTTACAAAGTGCAACTACCCTTTCAAAGTGAACAGTCTTTGTCTTTAGTAAATTAACCCAATTGTGCGAACAAGCCCTAAGTATTCTCTTAGCGCACAGCTCTTTCACCCACTATCAAGCTTCTGCAGCAGAGAGAGTAATAGAGAGAGTCCTAAGCATCAGTTAGCTGAAATATATAACAGACACCATGCACAATTCTGCCTCCATGGTCCTGCTGAAGCCATAGTTGTGCATTGGTACAATAAAATAGTCTATCTGGACTAGTACAGAATAATGGACAAGTAGCACTACAATGATTGAAACAAATAGTTTGTACTGAGGTATTTCATTCAAGACCTACCCACAGTCTAGCTGGGCATACAATGAAAAATGTAATTGTAGATGGTTAGCTTCATGGTTTCACACTCCACTTTTGTTTAGAAAACACTCCCCTCTGGGTGATCTATGTACATTGCATGGATTTTAACAAACTTTGTTGCAGATTCATACCATTTTTTTTATTCTGAGGCAATCACTGGTTGTTCCTCTGTGTCCCTGTGCTCAGTAAGTCTAATAGGAGTGGTTTCAAAATTATCAACCAGCTGCTGCAGCTTTTGGGCTCTAATGAGGAAAACTACTGGGTCTGCATCCATTTAGACATGATTTCCTATTGGGAGTATCTTAACGAAAATGACACATTTGTTGAAGGGGATGCCAAAAATCTGACTTGTATCTTAGTGTAGACTTCTGGGAAAATCAGTGACCCAATCACACAAGCAGGAAATTATGTTTCTTGGAGGCATTCTGTACACATTCTGTGTACAGAACACCTCCAGGTAACCATATTGCATGTTACAGAAAATTGCAGCGGCTGCAGATTGAAAAGCAAAGGTCATTTTTAATAACATATTACAATATGACTTGTGTCGCAATTGTATATGCTATATTATTTTTTATTTATTTTTTTTCCTATAAGAGTGGAATTCCCCTTTAAAATTAGCAAAACTTTGTAATCAGGAGTCTTAATTACAATCAACCAAGAGGTCAGTATGAATTATGTCTTACCATTCCCATAGACCTTGTTGTAAACCTTAGTATTTATAATGTACTGCTGTAAGCTAACAGAATAAGCAAGCTCAGAAAAAGCATTGGCTGCTCTATTACCATTACTGAGATAATTCACAAAGGGTGTATAAAGGGCAATTATGAATGAGATTCAAAAGCTAATAGAGATCGATTTAAAATTTGTCTGATATGGTAATATATTAGCCCACATTCATATTAAAGAGCAATTCCACACAAGAGCAAGCATACAGTGAGCTAAAAAAAAAAATCTATCCTGTAAACCATTTAGCTGTACTAACCTCTGAACATTCCTTGGCGTTTTGTATATACCGGTACCTTTTGCAGGATAATCACCTACTGCTTTATGATTTTATCTCCTTAAGTCTTTGCTCTCTTCCTGCACCATCAATCGCATTCAAACTTTCAAGACAGGTTTGAAACCAATTGGTGGCTGTAAAGAACATACTACTGGCATTTTTACATGGGAATATCTGTGCCTGAGAGACCGCAAACTGGATGTACCAGGATCATAAAACAGTGGGATTGAATTACTAGAACTGGGAAACTGCAAAATCTAACTTCAGCTTGTTCACTCTCCAATTTTAGTAAATCAACCGCAGTGAGTGCTACAGGACAACAGACAAAAGGCACTAGGGTAGACTAGTTCAGTTGAGCAATGCCTGAATCGAAAACAGGCATTTAGGCTGTGATCTTAGCATGCATTCTGAGGTTACAGTTGAAAATATTCTAATATGTACCTTAATTTTTGATCATTTTGGGAGGGGTTGGGGAAACTGCTATTTTTACACTGTTGTTTCTAATGCAATGTCTACATATTGCTCTCACAAATCCCAAGCTTTGCTGGTTTATAGACATGTGCATTCGTTTTCGTCCGAATGCATTTTCGTCTGAATTTCAGGTATTTTCGTTATCGTTTTAACAAACGATAACGAATGTGCAGAATCCGAAAACCAAAAGATCCGACATAAACAAATGCTTTATTTTTGTTTCCGTTGTGACAACAGTTCGATATAGATAGGATATTCGACATGACGCTGACAGTAGTGATCTGTGTCCATCGAACCTGTGGTCGAATGTGCCTAACCTTAGCTCTATTAGTCCAAGATTATTCTATATAGAGAGAAAAGATTTGACATAGAGAGAAAAGATTCGACATTATAAATACAAAAGCAAAAAAGGTTCAATGTGCCTAACCTAACTCTATTAGTCCAAGATTATTTGACAGAGAGAGAAAAGATTTGATATAAAGATTCGATGAAGCAGTCAGCACGAGCGGACATTTATGGTCAAACGCTCTGCCCATAGGCTATAGAAGAATTCTAATGTTGGTTGACTAGTAATAATCATTAATAAATATAATTATTAATAGTGTCATACAAAATTAGAATTCTTCTATAGCTTGTAGGCGGAACATTCGACCGGAAATGTACGATTGCGGCGGCGTACAGTTTAGCTGCTCCGTCAAATCTTCTTAGAACATTTGACAGACACCATCAGCCTTGACAGATTCAGATTCGACCTTAATTATTTCGGATTTTTGGACGAATGCATTTTTTAATGAAACAAAATAACTAAAAACGAATTTCGGGAGTAACTAAATAAATGTATTTTTCAGATGAAAACTAAATTCCGAAACAAAATATTTCAGTGTGTCTAAAGACATGCAGGTAGGTAATTGGCTTCTGTCCAAAAATTGGCCCTAGTATATGAATGGGGACCATAGATTGTGGGCTCCTTGAGGGTAGGGACTGATGTGAGTGTGCTATGTACAGGGATGGGGACAATTGTAGACACTCGCTCAGGTTGAACTGGATGGACTGATGTCTTTATTCAACCTTACTAACTATGAAACTATGAAACATGTCTTCTGGTTTAATACTCCTATGTCTATATTCTTACTTTTTTTTCCTGTGGTCTCTTTTTTTTTCTGTGGTCTCTTAAAGCATATTTCCACTTTTGCAATCAAATTTGAGACCGCACTATATGTTATATGTTCCTATTCATACAGCTTGCCTAAAACATTTTAAAATATCTCCTACCTTTTATATGTTCTCAGGAGGAGGTGCCATGGCTGACTTCAAGGTTTTTTTTTGGACAATATTGTCCATGTTAACATATGATGCAAGAAGACCAGCCTTTACACTTTTAGGACAGACTATGTTAGCATCTAGTTACAACTGATAATAAAGATCTGCCTGTCTAGTACAGGCAGGGTTAAATATGACAAACACAGCTGCCAAGCCCCCTCATAATCAGTGACACATTATTAGACTTCTTTCTTGCTGAAATAAGAGCATCTTAAAAAGGTGCACATCATTTTTTAATTTTTTTTTTTACATTATGTGAATTAAAACATGTAAGAAATGAAAGTACCGTATATACTCGAGTATAGGCCGTCCCGAGTATAAGCCGAGGCCCCTAATTCACCACAAAAAATGGGAAAACTGCATTGACCCGTGTATAAGCCGAGGGTACAAAATGCACCAGCTACTGTAAGTGGAAAAGAGGGTCAGCAATGCCCATCTGCAGCTGCCTGTCCCCTGTACAGACCCCCCCCCCCGTGTCCCCATTGCAGCCTACCTGTGCCGATCTGCGGGTCCTGTGCCATCCGTCCTTGTGCCCTCCGTCCTGTGCCCTCTGCCATCGGTCTTCGCTCGGTCCCCGCTCGGTCTTCGCTCTGTCCCCGCTCTGTCAGCGTGTACGGCGCCATTGTAAAATTAAAAAGATGCGCCTCCTCCTCCTCCTCGTCCGTGATGGGAGGAACGCTGTTTTCCCAGCCTATCACGGACATTCTCTTATCCTCGTCCATGAAATGAGAATGACAGGCCATCAGTGATAGGCGGAACACTGTACTGCTGGGAAAATTAGTCCGCCTATCACGGACGGGCGGGAGGAGGCGGCGCGGCTTTTGAACACTGCCGTCTGTCTACATGACATGCTGTTCATGTAGGCAGATGGCGGTGACTCAAATATAAGCCGAGAAGGGGACTTTCAGCCCTAAAAAATGGGCTGAAAATCTCGGCTTATATTCGAGTATATACGGTAGGTGTTATCCCACTTTGGCTACAAAACTGGAAATACTCTTTAAGTCAGGTGCTCTTATGTTAACCTTATAATCGCAAGCTGAAGTTTTGTTTGCAAAATGAAGATAGTATAGTGTAAAGCATACATGGAAAAGAAAACTGAATATGCAAATTATGTTACCATGTCCAGTTGTACATGTCATTAATTTCTTGATTGTATCTAAGGATTACAACTTCAGCTCAAAGTGAGGGGTTAAAAACAAGCTCATGGCTGCAGTAGCTCCATGTGTATGTTTTTGTTTCCTTCAAAAGTAAAAGTGACCTAGCCGCCTGATTACTTTTATAGTATGGGTGTTGTGGCCCCCCTCCTGCCACCACCCCTTTTTCATGGTTACCGGGCTATCCCAATCCCCCCAGGAGCCAGGGACTACATCAAAGGGTTTCAGGATGGTGAGCTGGAGGAGAGTGAGTAAAATCTGTTCCTCTGCAGTTAATGAAGCCAGAAATTTTCAGCACTAAGCATTTCCAGTTTCAGAGCTGTCATTCCCTGGCTTCTTCAGCTAGAGAAGTAACTAATCAAGTACAATCTGTGCATAAATAGCAGCTTTGAGTGTGGAAGAAAGACTGGGGGTCTAAGTCGCTGATGTCTAAATATAGAGTACCTGCTACCATCCCAATGCTATCACATGGGGCTTGTTAACCCCCTTGTGATAGCAAAAAAGTTCATGGCTAAGTTCACCTGTAACTAAAAAAATTAAAAGCATTGCACCCACAATCAGTGGGTCACAAGTGAAATGTCAGGCTGTTGCACACTTTACTTCCAGCTTTCTGCCCATACCTCTGTATGGGCTTTCAGTTAGAAAGCTAGAGGGAGTGTAAAAGGACTGCAAGCATGCTTTTCAGGGCACTCGTCTTCCATTAAGAACCACAAGTCAATCTGTTTCTGTAGTTTATTCATTCTCAGACCTCTGCACAGCCGCCCTGATTTTAAAGGTGGCCGAGACTTTGGGGCAGCAGAATCTTCACCCGCTGTCATAGAGAAGAGGGGGTATAGGGGTAACATTGTTTTTGTCTTAAAAGTTGAGCTGTTTTAGGCGCATGCGCAAAGTCATCAGGTCGGACATGCTTGCCTGAGGCTCCACACTGCATGTGGAATATACAGCCTCTCCTAGCCCACACTGGACCTGCTGCTGCCTGAACACCACCTCCTCAACACCCAGAGCTTGTCCCGGTGCATGCAGGATGCTATACAGAGCTGCCTGCTCAAAGCCTAAAGCTAAACCATCTGGGATGTGCTTGCACGGGCCTCTTCCAAAATGGCGGCAGCATCAGTCACTTAGCCCCGCTCCTGGGGCCAGCTAAACAGCACCAGTCTATCTCTGTTGCAGACAGTGAGTCTGATATAGACCTAGGGATTACCCCCTCTCCCATGCAGACTCAGAACCCCCAGACCTACTCAGGCAGTTTGAGCAGATGCTTACTAAAGCATAGGGATGGGCTAAACACCCCCTCCTTCTGTTCGGTTTGCACCAGAACTCCTCGAACAGGCAAAAAGTTCTAGCGAACATGCAAACCCTATTAAAGTCTATGGGACACGAACATGAAAACTCAAAAGTCCTAATTTTAGAGGGTTATATGCAAGTTATTGCCATAAAAAGTCTATGAGGACCTGGGTACTGACATAGGGGACAGTTATAAATGAAAGATAAAGGTTTTCAAACCATCATTTTTTTTCCAGAGCAGTGATTTTAATAAGGCTTAAAGTGAAACAATAAAAATTAAATATTCCTTTAAATATCGTGCCGGGGGGGGGCTTAATCTGCATGTAAAGTGGTGCATCCGTGTGATGTGTAGAACAGTGCTGCAGCAATAATGACATTTCTAAGGGCCCTTTCACACTGGGGCGGGAGCGGCATCGGCGGTAAAGCAGCGCTGCTTTGCCGTCATTTTAGCGGTGGTATTCGGCCGCTAGCGGTGTGGTTTTAACCCACGCTAGCGGCCGAAAAAGAGTTAAAACCGCCCGCAAAGCAGTATAGCTGCGCTACCCCATTGATTTCAATGGGTAGGAGCGGTGAAGGAGCGGTGTATACACCACTCCTTCAGCGCTCCAAAGATGTTGCTAGCAGGACTTTTTTTATCATCCTGCTAGCGCACCGCTCCAGTGTGAAACCCCTCGGCTTTAACACGGGAGTGAAAGGTGACGTTTTTTTTCAGGCGCTATACAGGCGCTATTTTTAGCGCTGTAGCACCTAAAAAAACACCCCAGTGTGAAAGGGGCCTAAAGGAAAAAATGTAATTTAAACTTGCTCAAGGCCCTTTGGCTCTGGTATAGATTATAAGGGGAACTCCACGCCAAGATTTTAAAAAAAAATTGGCGTGGGGTCCCCCCCAAAATCCAAACCAGACCCTTATACTAGGATGCAGCCTGGAGGTCAGGATGAGGGGGAGCGAGTGCGGGGGGGGTGCTTTGGGGCTCTGTGCCCCCCCACCCTAAAGCACATTATCCCCATGTTAATGGTGACAAGGGCCTTTTCCCGATAACCCTGAGCTGTGGTTGTCAGGATATGTGGGTGAGGGGCTTATTGGAATCTGGAAGCCCCGTTTAACAAGGGGGGGCCCAGATCCCCCCTATGTGAATGGATCTGTTTTGACACTTTTTTTGGGTGAATGGATAGGAGTACAATGTACCTGATACCCATTCACATAGGGGGAGGGACAGGATCTGGGGGCACCCTTGTTAAAGTTGGCTTCCAGATTCCGACAAGTCCTCTGCCAGCAGACCCCGACAACCACCAGCCAGGGTTGTCGGGAAGAGGCCTTTGTCCCCATCAACATGGGTACAAGATGCTTTGGGGGGCACCCCAAAGCACCCTCCCCATGTTGAAGGCAAGCAGAATGGTATGGTTCAGGAGGGGGGCTCGCTCATCCCCTCCCTTTCCTGGCCTGCCAGACTGCATGCTGAAATAAGGGCCTGGTATGGATTTTGGGGGGGGGACCCATGCTGTTTTTCTTTTAATTCTGTCATTAGGTACCCCTTAACCACTTCAATACAGGGCACGTTCACCCCTTCCTGCCCAGACCAATTTTCATCTTTCAGTGCTCTCACATCATGCAACAGCGTACACAAACAAAATTTTTATAATTTTTTTCACAAAAATAGAGCTTTCTTTTGGTTGTATTTAATCACCACTGTTTTTTTTTCTTTTTTGTGATATAAGTAAAAACAAAAGAGCAAACATTTTGAAAAAAAAATACTTTTTACATTTTCTATTATAAAATGTGGGAAACAAATAATTTTTGTTCATAAATTTGGGCCAAAATTTATACTGCTACATATCTTTGGTAAAAAAAACAAAATAGTGGCTATTATTTAGTCTGTGTGAAAGTTATAGGACTACAAGCTATGGTGCAAATCATAAAAATGTGATCACACCTGATATACCGATGGCCTATTTCATTTCTTGAGGCCCAGAAATATCATGACAGTACAAATACCCCCCAAATGACTCATTTTTGGAAAATAGACAGTCCAATGTATTTAGTAAGAGGCATGGTGAGTTTTTTGAGGTTGTAATTTTTTCCGCAATTCTTGGGAAAATTTATAACAGAATAACACGTTATTTCTCACACACAGCATATGCATACTTCCAATTAAACACCAAAATGAATTTTGCTACGCCTTGTGAGTGTGGTGATTCCACATGTGTGAGACTTTTTTCACAGCTTGGCCACATAGAGAGGCCCAACGTGCAGGCATTCTAGGAGCATAAATTACACATTTGGAAGGTCCACCAGGACAGTGGAATTACCTACAGAATAACCCCATTTTGGAAGGAAAACATCCCAACATATATTCTATGAGGCATGAGCTGAAAATAGGTACTTGGGTACTCTGATGGGCTGCAGGAGGGAGGGAGTGTTCCTGCTGGCATCATATTACAATGCGCCAGTGGGGACATGGTTAAAATCCATACCAGACGTAAAGGGTCCCCCCCAAATTGGGCCTTGGGTGCTGGTGGTGCCTGAACACTGTAACCCCTCACAGTTACACTTGATGGTTGCAGGAAGGGGCCCTGCTGTTAACAATTAGTAAAAAAAATATGTAATTACATGCCCCTGTCAAACAGGTGCAGAAAAATTGGGCCTTAGGTGTTGGTGTTGGTGGTGCCCTAAACCCAAAATATTGTTGGAAGCTAGCATAATCAAGATTCAAAAATAGGATAAGCAGCATAGGCTTCAAGGGATCCCAGATCCCTAGCAAATTCAATCTGTTACATCAGCATCAGGGGCTTGATAGCTGCTGATCCAGGACTTATTAATTTTGATAAATGTCAGCCTATCAAGGAAGTCTGTGGACAGGCGCACTCTTTGATCCATCACAAACCCTCCAGCAGCACTGAATGTCCATTCAGATAGTACGCTGGATGCAGGACAGGCCAGTAGCTCGATTGCATATTGAGCAAGTTCTGGCCAGTTATCCATCCTCAAGACCCAGTAACCCAGTGGATGCTCAGTTGGAAATGTCTCCAAGTTTGCTCTTGCCCCTAGATATTCCTGCACCATATAATGCAGACGCTGTCCATGATTTCTTAAACCTAACAGCCCTGGGCACTAAGGACTAAAGAATTGTTTAAAGGCATCGGTCAGCCGGCCACCTTCTCCACCACTCTTCCTCTAACCAAACAAAGCCTCAAAAAAACATTGTCCAGGAAATGGAAACCTCCCAGTGTGTGGAAAAGCGTTACACAAAGTTGTCTTCAAGGCGTCCTGAAGATGTTAATATCTTAAGGGAGTTCAATCTGGTACAGAAGTCCAAGGGATCCAGAACTGCAGCAGATGACATCTATGTCCCCAGGCTGTGGTCATACGAGAGGCTGCATCTTCTGTCAGACCAGACTGAACCCAGGCCATCACACTCAGGTCTTCCTTCCACGCTTCCTTCCAGGCTGTGGTGCTGGAGGTGTGGCAGAAGGAGGAGGGGGAGCATGGTCCAAATCACACACATGTGTACTTTGGGTCATTTGTCCCAACAACCCCTTATTTAAGATCTTGATAATTACCTCCTCACACATGAGGCGTTGCCCCTTCTCCATCTGGGTCAGTTTTGTGGCAGCCAAGGCGGCAAAGGCCTCTTCATATGTGGGGGTGACTTTTAGTGCCGCCGAAGCCTCCCCAATCAGCCGGAGCACTGACTCCCCCACATCCCTTCCCTTTCTGGCCCTTTTGTATGAAAGGCGAAGGGGAGGGACTTGGGATTGAGTCAGGCTCCTAGGCCTGCCCACATCTTGGCTGTCACTTACCCCTGCCTCCTCCTGGCTGCCACATTCCTCAGCCACCTCCTGGCTGCCGCATTCAATGCCCTCCTCCTGGCTGAGGTCTTCCTGTGTATGAAAAAGGGACATAGTTTGAGTTTTTGGTTCATCAAACACACACAATTTTCAGCTCTTGACTGTTGCAAATTGTTAACAAATAGAAAACAATATAATTCTGAGCCCAGCAGTTTACAATTCTTGCCAAAAATCTCTCCAACACTACTGTCTATTGATATGTAAAACACTTTAGCAAATAAGCAATTAGTGCTCAAAAATTAAGTTAACATCATTAATTGTTCCTCAAAAAATATGTAGAAGAATACTATACCTGGCTCAAGCTGGGCTCCTCCACATATTCCTGACTGGAAGGCCCAGGTTGGGCGTCGGAAGCCTCAGCAGGGGTGGAATGCGTAGAAGGAAGCGTGGAAGGAAGAGTCGAGAGTGATTCCCTGACCTCAGTCTGGTCTGCAAGAAAATGAAGCCTCTCGTAGTACCACAGCTTGGGGACATAAACTTCATCTGCTGCAGTTCCAGATCTCTGGGACGTCGGGACCTTATTGCGCTCCCTGAAATAAGTACTTCTCAGGCCACCAATTTTCACTTTTAACTTAGGGATATTTGCCGTGGGGATCACCTGCTTTACAAAATCCAGCAGTTTCTCCATCGCTGCCAGCCTCTTTATTTTGTTGCTGTAATGGGGATGTTTGGCTTGCCACAAACAGGGCATCTCCTTGAACTTGTCAATGAACAGGGGGAGGAAGCTGTTGTCCCCTCCATACTCTCTGCCACAACACCAGACAAACACAAAATAATGTCAGGCTAAACTCTCCTAATCTTCTCCCAAAATAAGCCTCAATGTAGAAGCAGTCTAGGCTAGTGATGTACCAAGGTCAAATTGTACCTTCGTTATAACGATCGTCGCGTCAGCTTTCTCCCTCTGCTCACAGATCATCCGTACGACACGCGTGTGACGTTTTATATACAGTGCGCATGCGTGAAACTCTGCCCGCCCCTGATGATCTTTTTCGTCTATTCCCCGCCCCTTCTCTTTACGGCGCAGTGGGGAGAGCACATAGCGGAGACACAGCAGGTGTGCACTAACTATTCCAGCGAGGAGGAGGACGAGGAAAGCCCAGAGCCAGAAACGTCCCGATCCCGGAGGAGATTTAAGGCCTCAAATATGTCTTTTGGAGAAATGTTGGAGATGGTGGACATATTGAAGAGGAGCGACTATGATGGGCAGTATGGGCCTTACCCCAACCCAAATGTCAGAAAGGCCAAGATCATGGCTAAAGTTGTGAAGAGTCTGCAGAAGAATTTTGGGTTACGACGATCCAAGGATCAACTGAGGAAACGCTGGTCAAACCTGAAACTGAGGTACAGAAAGATCAAGGGAATTATTCAAAAATGTAAGTAGTTGTCATGTGTTCATATTATTTTTCCTGCTTGCATACTGCTCCATGTGCTTTGTTTTTTAATGTTGGACAGTTGAAAATGGCCACTTTCATGTTCGTGGGTTGAATCGTTCGCAATAAACCTTGATCGTTCGCCCACTTTTATAATACGATGTTTGGTGAAGTTGGAGTTAACTACATTTCTTCAGGCCTGTTTCTAGTCAAAGGAAGTTTGTTGTCTATAGGGGTTTGTAATAGAATGAAATGCAAACTTGATTCAGTGAAAAGGAGAGGACACTCAGTAGCTATTTACACATCTGGACTCTGGAGCACTAATGTTGGGACACCAGAACACCCTTTTTATTAGGGTGTCCCACACATGTGCTCCAGTGGATACTATAGGGGTGTCTCCATCTGAAAAACTTGCACCAAACAGGTAATAAGTATTCCAGCTTTACAAAGTGTCAAAAATAATGTTTGTACTACACTTCCAAGCAATGTTTCGGATTTCAATTTCTGCCCTCAAAGATTGGTGTGCTAAGTATTCCTTTTGTACATTCTCAAGGGGGAGAGAAGACTCGGGACGTCTGAGGACACCAGGGACCCCACACCTCCCAAATAAGGGGAAATCTCAACACCAGAAGCAGAGGAGGAGGAGGAAGGAGAGATTGTAAAAGTTGGAGAAATTGTCACCACAACAGTGTCGGAGACCACAGCTTCAGGTAAGCTAATCAATGTATGCCTGCATATTTATAATACACTGTGTTTGTTGTTTTTTTTTTAGGTGATGTGGATGTTGTGGAAGAAGAATCACATTTTACCAGTGATAGTGCACACGTCCTCATCAGGGATGGGCCCGGTGCTCGATGCGAACCCATGTTCGCATCGAGCACCGGGTGTTCGCTCGCTCGGCGAGCCCAGAACTATTTTGGCCGCTCGCATCACATTCGTGTGATGCGAGCGGCCCCGCAATGCATTGCGGCCGGCACGGCCGGCGCAGTGCATTGCTGGCTGATGATTGGCCAAGCATGCACTGTGACCCCGCATGCTTGGCCAATCACAGCGCCGGAAAATCGGAGAGCCATAATTGGCTACAGGCAGGACGCCTGTAGCCAATTACAGCTCAGGGGCTTTAGTACACGCCCCCTCATTTAAAAGGCCGCCACGCCGTCGGCGCCGGTCACATGAGTTCCGGCTTTAGGAGAGAGCAGGCTGATTCTGTGTCACTCTTTGCTAGATTCCTATAGAAAGATTTGCTCTACTTTGCTAAACCATTGGCTATTTATTTGCTAAACCATTGCTACCTGTCATTGATCGTCCATTGCTGCTGCTGGTTAGTGTGTTTTTAGCTGCTGCTGGGGGTTAGTCTGGTGCGTGTCTTACTGTTAGTACAGTATTTCAGTAGTACCAACCGCAGTGCTGTTAGTACAGCACTGCACCCCAAAAGCACCCACAGGACTTGTAGTGTGTTAGTGGCAGCAAACAGAGTTCCTATATTTTCTTCCCAGAAGCACCCATAGGACTTGTAGTGTGTTAGTCCCATCACACAGAGTTCCTATATTTTCTTCCCAGAAGCACCCATAGGACTTGTACTGTGTTAGTGGCATCACACAGAGCTATATTTTCTTCCCAGAAGCACCTATAGGACTTGTAGTGTGTTAGTCCCTTCACACAGAGCTATATTTTCTTCCCAGAAGCACCTATAGGACTTGTAGTGTGTTAGTCCCATCACACAGAGCTCCTATATTTTCTTCCCAGAAGCACCTATAGGACTTGTAGTGTGTTAGTCCCATCACACAGAGTTCCTATATTTTCTTCCCAGAAGCACCCATAGGACTTGTACTGTGTTAGTGGCATCACACAGAGCTATATTTTCTTCCCAGAAGCACCTATAGGACTTGTAGTGTGTTAGTCCCATCACACAGAGCTCCTATATTTTCTTCCCAGAAGCACCTATAGGACTTGTAGTGTGTTAGTTCCATCACACAGAGCTATATTTTCTTCCCAGAAGCACCTATAGGACTTGTAGTGTGTTAGTCCCATCACACAGAGCTCCTATATTTTCTTCCCAGAAGCACCCATAGGACTTGTAGTGTGTTAGTCCCATCACACAGAGTTCCTATATTTTCTTCCCAGAAGCACCCATAGGACTTGTACTGTGTTAGTGGCATCACACAGAGCTATATTTTCTTCCCAGAAGCACCTATAGGACTTGTAGTGTGTTAGTCCCATCACACAGAGCTCCTATATTTTCTTCCCAGAAGCACCCATAGGACTTGTAGTGTGTTAGTCCCATCACACAGAGCTCCTATATTTTCTTCCCAGAAGCACCCATAGGACTTGTAGTGTGTTAGTCCCATTACACAGAGCTCCTATATTTTCTTCCCAGAAGCACCTATAGGACTTGTAGTGTGTTAGTCCCATCACACAGAGTTCCTATATTTTCTTTGCAGAAGCACCCATAGGACTTGTAGTGTGTTAGTCCCATCACACAGAGCTCCTATATTTTCTTCCCAGAAGCACCTATAGGACTTGTAGTGTGTTAGTCCCATCACACAGAGTTCCTATATTTTCTTTGCAGAAGCACCCATAGGACTTGTAGTGTGTTAGTCCCATCACACAGAGCTCCTATATTTTCTTCCCAGAAGCACCCATAGGACTTGTAGTGTGTTAGTCCCATCACACAGAGTTCCTATATTTTCTTCTCAGCAGCACCCACAGGACTTCTAGTGTGTTAGTGGCATCACACAGAGCTCCTATATTTTCTTTGCAGAAGCACCCATAGGACTTCTAGTGTGTTAGTGACATCACACAGAGCTCCTATATTTTCTTCTCAGAAGCACCCATAGGACTTCTAGTGTGTTAGTGGCATCACACAGAGCTCCTATATTTTCTTTGCAGAAGCACCTATAGGACTTGTAGTGTGTTAGTGGCATCACACAGAGCTCCTATATTTTCTTTGCAGAAGCACCCATAGGACTTCTAGTGTGTTAGTGGCATCACACAGAGCTCCTATATTTTCTTTGCAGAAGCACCCATAGGACTTCTAGTGTGTTAGTGGCATCACACAGAGCTCCTATATTTTCTTCTCAGCAGCACCCACAGGACTTCTAGTGTGTTAGTGTCATCACACAGAGCTCCTATATTTTCTTTGCAGAAACACCCATAGGACTTCTAGTGTGTTAGTGGCATCACACAGAGCTCCTATATTTTCTTCTCAGCAGCACCCACAGGACTTCTAGTGTGTTAGTGGCATCACACAGAGCTCCTATATTTTCTTTGCAGAAGCACCCATAGGACTTCTAGTGTGTTAGTGGCATCACACAGAGCTCCTATATTTTCTTCTCAGCAGCACCCACAGGACTTCTAGTGTGTTAGTGGCATCACACAGAGCTCCTATATTTTCTTTGCAGAAGCACCTATAGGACTTCTAGCGTGTTAGTGGCATCACACAGAGCTCCTATATTTTCTTCTCAGCAGCACCCACAGGACTACCGACTACAATGGCTGGAAGACCGCCAAGGGGAGGCAGAGCGTGCAGAGGCAAGAACACAGGGCAGGCAGGCTCTGTTTCTAGTGGACGTGGCCGTGGACGTGGTCGTGCATCGTCATCAGCACGTGGCCATGGGACACGCACGTCTTTGTTTTCGGCAGCTGGACATGTGGAGCCGCATCATGCTGAAGGCTTGGTAGAATGGATGACCAAGCCCTCCTCATCCTCTCTCACCCAGGCTCAGGGTACTGGCAGAGCAGCTGCCAACGCGTACTCAATGGCATCATCAGCCACCCCTTCCCTAGACCCACCATGTCCTCCTGAGGAGTCCCCCGAACTCTTTGAGCACAGTGTTGGGTACATGCTCCAGGAGGATGCCCAACGATTCGAAGGCTCGGATGATGATACCCAGCTTGAGGAAGTCAGTAGTGTGCGCGCAGAGAGAGGGGATGCTGAAGGACAGCAATCTGGCAGTACTGTTCCACCAGCTGCAGCTTACTGCCAGGTTTGCTCTAGTGGTGAAGAGGGAGGGGATGATGAGGTCACTGACGCCACGTGGGTGCCTGGAGGGAGAGAGGATGAGGAGGAGGACGAGGAGGAGGAGGATGCGGCGTCACATGTCCAACGAGGCAGGATGCCCCCTGGAGGCCAGCTAGAGGCCAGCACAGCAACTGTACAACACCGCAGAGCTCCGCCTGTGCAGGGCGCTGCCTCTGCACGTTATCAGAAAAGTTCTTTGGTGTGGGACTTTTTTGAGACGAGTGCATCAGATCGCACCACTGCTATTTGCAATATTTGTCTCAAGCGTATCTCACGTGGCCAAAACATCAGCCGCTTGGGCACCACAAGCATGAGCAGACATATGTCGACCTGCCATGCAGCTCGTTGGCAGGCACACATAAAAGACCCACACCAAAGAACTAAGCGGACCTCTCCTTGCTCCTCATCAGCTGGGATCTCCATCCCCACTACATCTTCAGTCCTCTCTGAAAGCTGCTGTGAGAGGACTGAAGGTGTAGAATTAGGTGTGTCACAACCAAGTACTTGCAGTACACCGACGTCCGATTGTAGCAGGCAAATTTCCCTGCCCCAGCTGCTGAACCGTCGAAAGAAGTACACTCCCAGCCATCCACATGCCCAGCGGTTGAATGCTAGCTTGGCTAAATTGCTAGCACTTCAACTGCTGCCTTTTCAGTTGGTAGACTCGGCCCCCTTCCGTGAGTTTGTTCAATGTGCGGTTCCTCAGTGGCAGGTTCCCAAACGCCACTTTTTCTCACGGAAGGCGATTCCGTCTCTCTACCGGCATGTGGAAGGCAATGTCCATTCCTCGCTGGACAGGGCGGTCAGCGGTAAGGTGCATATTACCGCTGACTCATGGTCCAGCAGGCATGGACAGGGACGTTACCTTTCTTTCACGGCCCATTGGGTCACTCTATTGGCAGCTGGGAGGGATGCAGGACAAGGTGCAGTAGTGTTGGAGGTTGTTCCGCCACCACGCCTCCAAAACGCTACTACTGCTACTGGTTGTGACACACCTCTCTCCTCCACCCCCTCCTCTTCTTCTTCCTCCAGTGCTCTGTCCTCGGAACCAGCGGTGCTCCGTAGGCGTACAAGGGGCTACGCAAGTACGCAGGCAAAAAGATGCCATGCCGTGCTTGCGCTGGTGTGTTTGGGGGACAGGAGCCACACTGGGCCAGAGGTTCTGGCAGCTCTGCAGGGGCAGGCCGAGAGGTGGTTGACGCCACGTCAGCTTAAGCCAGGAATGGTCGTTTCTGACAATGGCACCAACCTCCTCTCCGCCCTGCGACAGGGGCAGCTCACCCATGTGCCCTGTATGGCTCACGTCCTCAACCTGGTGGTGCAGCGGTTCTTGGGCAGGTTCCCAGGCTTACAGGATGTCCTGAGGCAGGCCAGGAAAGTCTGTGTGCATTTCCGCCGATCTTATAATGCCAGTGCTCGGCTGACTGAGCTGCAAAAGGAGCTGAACCTGCCCAAGAACCGCCTAATATGTGACATGCCCACCAGGTGGAACTCAACGTTGGCTATGCTGCAGCGACTGCACGCGCAGCAGAGGGCCATCAATGAGTACCTTTGCGACTACGGCACCAGGACAGGGTCAGGGGAGCTTGGTTTTTTTTCCCCACGTCAGTGGAGCATGATCAGGGATGCATGCACTGTCCTCTCACCATTTGAGGAGGCCACGAGGATGGTGAGCAGTGACAGTGCATGCATCAGTGACACTGTACCTCTTGTCCACCTGTTGGAGCATACGCTGCGTGGGATAATGGACAGGGCACTTGAGGCAGAACAGAGGCAGAAAGAGGAGGACTTCCTTGCCTCTCAAGGCCCCCTTTATCCGGACAGTGTTCCTTCTGTCCCACCCATCACACAGGAAGAGGATGAGATGAGGAGGAGGAGGAGGAGGAGGAGGATTGTGTGAGCATGGAGGTGGAGCCTGGCACTCAGCATCAGCAGCAGCAGCAGTCTTTTAGGGATGATGTACAGTCCCAACAAACCAGTGGACTTGTACGTGGCTGGGAGGAGGTGGCTGGCGATCATGTCATCCTCAGTGACCCAGAAGACTCCGGACCGAATGCCTCAGCTAACCTACGCTGCATGGCCTCCCTGATCCTGCAAAGCCTGCGGAAGGATCCTCGTGTTCTTCGGATCAAGGAGAGGGACCATTACTGGCTGGCCACTCTCCTTGATCCACGGTACAAGGGTAAGGTTGCGGACCTTATCTTGCCGTCGCAGAGGGAGCAGAGGATGAGACATCTCAGGGAGGCCTTGCAGAAAGGTCTGTGCAACGCGTTCCCAGAAACTGGGAGGTTACAAACTCCTGGTCCTGGGCGACGAGTTGCTGAGGCTTCGGTCAGTAGCAGAAGGAGCGGTGGGGAAGGTGGACGTCTGACCGATGCGTTCAGACAATTTTTTAGTCCGCAGCCCCAAGGTATGATCGGTTCCAGCAACCATCGCCAGCGTCTGATATACATGGTGCAGGAATACCTTGGGGCAAGGTCAGACTTGGACACCTTTCCCACCGAAAATCCTCTGGCTTACTGGGTCCTGAGGATGGATCACTGGCCAGAGCTTGCACAGTATGCAATTGAGCTACTGGCCTGTCCTGCCTCCAGCGTTCTTTCCGAACGCACATTCAGTGCTGCTGGAGGATTTGTCACCGATCATAGGGTGCGCCTGTCCACCGACTCGGTTGATCGACTGACCTTCATCAAAATGAATCAGTCTTGGATCACCACCAGCTACCAGGCACCTGAAGCGGATATAACGGAATAATTTATAATGTCACATCCCTTCAAGACTGCCTATGCTGATGCTGAGTGACTGTCCTGTTATGTTCACTGACTATCCTCTTCCTCCTCCTCAATGATCCATGCCACCACACCAGTGCCTAAGGCACAATTTTTCAGCCCCTGTATAACAGGGGCGTGTACTTACAATTTTTTTAAAAAAATGCTTTGCAACACGTGTGACTGCTGTGCTCCAAGTACAGTATCTGTGAGGGGTTGCAGTGATGTGGCACCAGCACCAGTGCCTAAGGCACAATTTTTCATCCCCTGTTTAACAGGGGCGTGTAATTACAATTTTTTTAAAAAAAATGCTTCGCAACACGTGTGACTGCTGTGCTCCAAGTACAGTATCTGTGAGGGGTTGCAGTGTTGTGGCACCAGCACCAGTGCCTAAGGCACAATTTTTCAGCCCCTGTTTAACAGGGGCGTGTAATTACAATTTTTTAAAAAAATGCTTCGCAACACGTGTGACTGCTGTGCTCCAAGTACAGTATCTGTGAGGGGTTGCAGTGTTGTGGCACCAGCACCAGTGCCTAAGGCACAATTTTTCAGCCCCTGTTTAACAGGGGCGTGTAATTACAATTTTTTAAAAAAATGCTTCGCAACACGTGTGACTGCTGTGCTCCAAGTACAGTATCTGTGAGGGGTTGCAGTGTTGTGGCACCAGTGCCTAAGGCACAATTTTTCAGCCCCTGTTGGGGCGTGTAATTACAATTTTTAGGCAATGCTTTGCAACAGGTCTCATTGCTGTGCTAGGAGTACAGTATCTGTGAGGGGTTGCAGTGTTGTGGCACCAGCACCAATGTCTAAGGCACAATTTTTCAGCCCCTGTTTAACAGGGGCGTGTAATTACAAATCTTGATCTAATAGTTCACAGCAGGGCCCATTCCTGCGCCCACCAAGAGTAACTATGAGGGCCTACAGTCTTGTGGCAACACCGTCCACCACCACCGCCAAAGGCCCTATTTTTCTGCCCTGTTCATCAGGTGCTTGCAATTACAAATCTTGATCTAATAACTCACAACAGGGCCCATTCCTGCGCCCACCAAGAGTAACTGTGAGAGCTTACAGTCTTGTGGCAACACCGTCCACCACCACCACCACCACCACCACCACCACCAAAGGCCCAATTTTTATGCCCGGTTCAACAGGTGCATGCAAGTACAAATCTTGATCTATTAACTCACAGCAGGGCCCATTCCTGTGCCCACCAGTCTTGTGGCTACACCAACATCTAATAGGGCAAATTTCTGCCGAGTATATACGCCAGGCCCCTACTTTCAAACATCCAACTTACAAAAGACTCCTACTTGCAAACGGAAAGAGAAAACAGGAAGTGAGAGGAAATCTACCCCTAGGAAGGGAAATTCTATCCTGTTAGATTTAATTTGGGAAAAAGGTATCTCCTCTCTACTGATACTTTATCACCAATCCTTGTTTCAATTAAAACCCCACTTTTCCAAAAACATTTGTCATTGGGACGGAAAGTGAGGTGACATGTTCTGAACAGATGTGCAAAGACAGCAAATGTTACAGGGGTGATAACCCCTCCCTATGTTCTCCAAAAAGCTTAAAAATAGATTTTTTTGGGATGGAGCTACACTTCATAATGTACCTGTTCAGATTCTACTTAAGAACAAACCTACAGTCCGTGTCTTGTTTGCACCACCTATATACTGCTGTTCAGAGTATATAGGGTTGTTTTATTTTGGGTGCGGGGTCCCCCTTAATATCCATACAAGACCCAAAGGGGCTGGGGGGGGGGGGGGGGGTGATGGGGTAGCCATGCCATTTTTCTCAAGGATTTTCAGCCATATGGCGGCCAGGACAAGACATGACATTAAAGCCGCAAGTGGTTTTAAATGGCTTCTTTTTTTCCTTTACAAATGTCATTTTGTGCAAGGACAGTTCTAAACACGGGAAACACATGCCACTTCACAGGCATACTTTAGACACCCCCCAGGTACCATATTTAAAGGAAAATTTCTCATTTTTTTTTTTCACTTTATGCATCATTAAAATGACTGCTCCCGAAAAAACGTTAGTTTTTAAAAGTTCTTTTTGCATTGATATATGTCCCCTGGGGCAGGAGCCGGGTCCCCAAACCTGTTTTATGACATTAACATGCATATTGGCCGTTGTAATTAGCACTTTTGATTTCGAACGTTCGCGTCCATTGTAACGTATAGGGTTCGAAAATTTGCGCGAACTTTCGGTCCGTTCGAAGGTTCTGGTTCGAACCGAACCCGGGGGTGTTCGGCTCATCCCTATCTACCATCATGGTGGATTGATGACCACGTTTTGTGAGTGCAACCCCTTACAAACTACTAAAGTGGCTGAGGTGAAGGGGTTGTACCCCCAAAACACGTACATTGATCCCCATGATGGGAGATTGCACATTTTGACATTCTAGGCATGGGTTCTTGAAGAAAATGCCCAGTTTGATCCCCAAATTGTGTGCATCTTCTAAATTTGGCTTTTCCAGGGGTGACACCCCATGTGATGAAGGCAAGATCAACACAGTTTGGACATACTCATGTCTGATCTTGTCTTCACTTTTCCAAGTTGAACTTTGTAAGTTCCTGTGTTATATATGTTCTGCTTTGATACATGCCTGTTTACACAAAAGCGCCAAGTTATATTAATGTTAGCAAAAAATGTTATAAACACCAAATATGTTTCTTTTTTTGAAAAGCCTTTTTGAAAGGCACATGTGAATGTGCTTGAAGTAAAATTAGACCGTATCAACAATGTGTGGCTTCCTTATTCCAAACCCCAAAAGCATTATTTGCGTAAAAAGTTGTTGTTTTTGGTGACAATGGGTGTTCTTTACTAAAGGCAAATCCACTTTGCACTCCAAGTGCAGTTTCAGGTGCACTTTTGCAGTGCACTTGTAGTGCATAGTGGATTTGTCTTTTGGAAATAACACCCACAGTGCTTTTTACTAAACCACCTATCACGCCATTTTCATGAATCCACACATTTCTGTCATGGTATTGAAAAGGAGTATTTTTTGGTCAGTAAATGCTCTACATACCTTAAGTAGAAAAACTAGCTGTATGTATCAGACCCACAACATGAGAAGATTATTTTTAGGAAGAAGAGATTGTAACCTAATCTCGCCCAGAAAGTGGGTTTACACTGTTGAAGATAAAGGCCCAAAAATAAACCATAAAATAAGCAAGAAGACACCTACAGCAAACTCAAGCAGTAAATGAAAACAATGTTTATTTCAGTTTCCAAAATAAATTTATTAAAAAATGCCTCTCACACATTGTCTGGCATATCAATGGCCCCCCCTTACCCACAAAGTACTCCATATATCTAGCTCTGACTTTGCGGGCATTTAGGGGGGGCAAGCCAGGACATAAAGCTTCAAGGGCCATTAGGTTGGCATTTTGGGGGACTCCGGCATCAGGGCCAACAGACACAACAAACGTTTGTTGAATGTTTTTTTTTTAAATTGTGCAGAATGCAGCAGGAAAGCACAATGTGATTGAGTTTATATTCTGCCATGTGTATGGGTGTCAAAAATAGGCGGAAACGGCTGGCCATGATCCCAAAAGCGTTCACCACTCTTCGGGCTCTGGACATTAAAGACCCTCTGGTCCGGGGTGAGGGTCCTCATCGGGAAAGGCCGCATCAGATGGCTTGACAACACAAACGCATCATTTGTGACAAAGACGAAGGGGAGTCCTTCCGCATTCTCCTCTGGAGGTGGCAAGCCCAGACTGCCACTCTGGAGACGCCAGTAGAACTCCGTCTACGCAATGGCTCCACCATCCGACATCCGGACATTCTTCCCCACGTCCACATAGAGAAACTCATATGTCGCAGACACCACCACCAGTTGTAATAGTATGACCCCGAGTTGAGGGGTTGGACGATGCAGACGTGTTCCCCATCAATTGCACCTCCACAGTTAGGAAAGTCCCAACGGCTGGCAAAGTGGGAGGCCACAGTCTGCCATTCCTATGGCGTTGAAGGAAACTGTGGAGTCAAAAAAGAAAAGCAAATTGGTAATTTTGCACATAAACATTGCAAGCAGATTATACACAAACATTTTGGAACATTTTTGCTAAACAGTATTTACAAACCAAGGTATAAGGTCCCCTTAGCAGATTCCTCACCCCCCACCCCCCCCCCACTTCTGATGGCCCATTGCAAAAAATTAGGGGGGGATGTATTGGACAGGTAACCCTCTCCACTTCATTAAGAGGTGAATGCCTAAATAATGTGTGATAGTTTGGCCAGACCCTCCTTACCTTTTCACTATTGGCAGCCCACCGGACAGGTAAGAAGTGTCCTAATCCCAAATAAAAAAAACACAAAATGCATAAATGGAAGCACATTTTGACATTCTGCTCTTACCTATCAAGCTAATAATAGGAGTAAAAAAAATATATAACATTTAGCATTTGAAAGTATTGAGGCAGGCCCTTGCACTACATGCTTTGCTGAATTCATGCATACATCTGACCACTAAAGAGGTAGGTATAGTGTGTATTGAGTTTGGCAAAGTCAGCAGATAGAGGATTGGTATCAGCTGACCTAGCAGTTGGGGGATGGGGGTTCCTAATGAGTTTGGGCCACCAACAAAAAAAAAAAAAAATGGGGACTCTGCATGAAGTTAAACACACAGAAAACATTTGTGGATATTTTAGGGAGTGTTTAGGGGAAAACAATACTATGGAGCAGACAAAATGCATTGCTAAGTGACTAGGCCATAGGTGTATATGGGCCCAGAAGAGCATGCTGGGGAGGTAAGTGAAGGCAAAAATGCATGAAGGACAAAAAAAAAAAAAAAAACATTCCAAGGTTCCAGCATGCATGAGGACAAAGGGGCACAGCATATTACAGCATATTGCAACCCTGGTAATTAGGGAACGAGGAAAGCAATACAAGACATTAGCAAACAGTAAATTACGAATTTGTAAAAGTAGTGTTGAGATCCCTTTCCCATTTTTGGAAGGGACGTGATTTGACAAACTCTAATTTTTGTTGGAATAGGTTATAGAATAGAGAGCTAGCTTTGCAGGATGAAGGGTCTGTAGCATAGTATTGCCAAGCTTCTTTAGAGATGCGAATGTTGGAGGATTTGAGAGACTTAAGGTAGTGGGAGACTTGATTATATTTGTATTTGTCTGTGGAGGTTAAGTTAAATTGGATTTGGAGTATGTCAAACGGAATGAGGGTGCCTTTAACATAAAGGTCCTGTATGTGTTTAATTCCCTTTTCTTGCCAGTCCGTGATAGAAAGATTAGGGATAGCCTGTTGTAGAGTCGATATGGGTACTGGAATGTCAATCAGTTTAGAGGCTTGAAGAGGGATGTTCTGGAGGTCCCTCCAAGCCAACAGTGAGGCTTGAACTGTAGGAGGTAATTTGTGTAAGGGGAATGGTTGTAAAGCATCCGGGAGTAGTAGGTCTTTAAGAGTTTTAGTCCTTGGATAGGGCTTGTTCAATACTGCACCAGGGGAAGTCAGGACAATAGTTTAAACCAGTTTTTGAGTTGGGTGAGAATGGAGGCTTTGTAGTAGTCATGTAAGTCTATCAGACCTATACCAGCTGACCTGTGTTTAATTAGTAGGGATTTCGCACATCTGGGTCTCATGGTTTTCCAAATGAATTTTGTTAGTAGTGTGTTTAAGGATTTGATGTGTATTTGGTTTAGGGGAATTGTAAGTGTTTGGAAAATATATAATATTTGCGGGAGGAGTAACATTTTAAATGTGGCAAGTCTGCCCTGACCAAGTAAGTTCAGTTTTGGTTAATCTGTGGGCTTCCTTAGTGAGTTTATCTAAAAGAGGTACATAGTTAGCTTCTGCTAGATGTTTAATATTGGGTGTTAGTTTTAGGCCGAGGTATGTTATACTATTCTTAGTCCAGGTGTAAGGAAAGTTTTTTCTGTAGGGTGTTGCAGAGTAAAGGGGGTATTCCCAAAGGAAGAATCAGTGACTTAGTATAGTTGACTTTATAGTAGATTCTTAGAGGTTAGGAACAGAATAATGTCATCGGCGAAGAGATTAATATTGTGTGAGCTGTACAGTTTAAAGGTGATCCACCAGAGTGGACTAATATGCAGGTATTACAGAGTGTAGCAGGGACAGGATCCCGTAAGGGGATGATATCCAATCTATATTTACATCTATATAAGGGGAACAGGGAAGGTACACAACTATGTCCACATAAAGCAAAGTGGGAGAGAGACGTGGGAACCATCTCAGCCCCCCAATGGGAGAGGATACTGGAACTTGCCCCAATGGTCTCACTCTCCCCTCCTCAGAAGATGTCACATCTTTTTCTATTATACCGTGCTTATTATACTCCAAACAAGCTCTTTAGGTTCGGCCGTAGGCAAGATGATAAATGCCCTAGATGTGGGAGACTGGGGGGAGATCTTGTCCACATGTTCTGGAGATGTCCAAAACTATATGGATATTGGAAAGAGGTGGTGGACAAGGTCTCCCAGATATTCAATACCCATCTCGAGTTGGACCCCATCCAATGTGTTCTGGGGGGAGGAGAGGGAGGGGGCAAGCCTGGGGAGGTTCAGATTGCGGTTTTGCGCTGTTTTTTTCAGGCCAGGTTGCTAATTGCTCGGAGATGGCAGTCCTCCACCCCTCCGTCAGTCGACGAGTGGGAGCAAAATATGGATAGAGTGATCATGAAGGAGAGAACTACATACATAAAACGAGAGAGCCTTGCTAAATTCCATTTACTATGGAATCCATGGATTGAGAAAAGAACATGAGAATGCCTTAGATAGTGCCAACCAAACCAAATTAGTCTGAAAAGAACTAAGTGGATGAATAGATACTGGCAGAGAGTGAGAGGATGGATGCGAGAGGTGGGGGGTTGAAAGCAAGGTGGTGTGAATGAGTTAGATCCCACCCAAGCACATTTAATGATTTCTTTTTGCTTAACATGATCTTTGTAAGTAAGATGATTGAGATTGTGTATAAAGTGTATCTGTAAAAAAATGTTGAAATAAAGACATAAAGTTAAAAAAAAATATTGTGTGAGCTGTTTGGGAGGGTGAAGCCTGAGATGAGGGGATGAGTCCTAATTCTTTCTGCTAATGGTTCGATGAGAAGATTAAAAATTGAGGGGGATAGGGGGAAGCCCCGTCTGGTGCCGTTGGTTATATGAAACGTGTTAGACGTGTACACCTGTGCACATGGCGAGGAGTAAAGAGCCATTATGGCTGAAAATATAGGGCCAGAGAACCCAAATGTTTGTAGCGTGAGTTTCATATATCCCCAGTGGATCTTGTCGAATGCCTTCTCCGCGTCCAAAGATAGTAGCAGAGAAGGCACCCGACAGGACCCAGCATATTGCATAATACCAATGACCCTTCTAGTGGCGTCTGAAGCCTGTCTGCTTGGAGTGAAGCCCGACTGGTCAGGTTTGATGAGAAGGGGAAGTATCGGGAGAAGTCTGTGTGCAAGTATCTTTGCGTATAATTTAACGTCAGTGTTGTGCAGCAAGATAGGTCTGAAATTAGCTGGTAACGTGGGTTCTTTACCCGGTTTTGGAATTGTGACCACATATGCTTTAAGCATTTCAGGGGGAAACGAGGCAGAGGACATTGCAGCGGAATATACAGTATGAAGTGTTGGGATGAGA
>JAQSEC010000663.1:0-12204 GCA_028564925.1 Lithobates sylvaticus
CTGCGTTTAGCCGCGTTTAGACGCGTTTTGCGTCTGAAACGTGGAAAAGCAAAGTGTCTGAACGCATTTTTTTGCTTCTGGAAAAACGAGGTTAAATGCAACTGCATAAAAACGGGAAAAAACTAGACTGCGTGCATGGACACATAGGATAACATTGCATGCGTTCAGGTGCAGTTGAAAAAAGTGTCCAACTGCCTCTGAACGCGCGTTTAACAGCGTCTCGTGTGCATGGGGCCTTAGTGGGTCCTGAGGACAGAAGTTGAGAACCACTGCCTTAGAGTAAAAACAAATATTTATTGTGAGAAAGAACTTAATATCTTGCGTTTCCTTAACAGCCATGTAATTATATAATAATTCTCAATGCGAAAACAAAACATTTTGCGGTAGTTTTAAAAACCTGGTATTTTAAAATAGATATCAAATAAATACAAAGATGAATTTAGTTTAGAAGTTTAGAAAAATAAAAAATAAAAAAACACAGTTCTAAATTGGTGGACAGACTTCCTTGCAGTAAATGTAATGGCACTCCATGTACCAGTCATTCTCGTGAACTGAAAATTTATAGGAAAGAAGGAAAAGTTAACAGTAAATGACTCACTTACCGTTAGGCCAACACCAATAAAAATGCAGATCATTCCCATTGTAATATAAGCACAACAGCGTCGGCGGGGAAGGGCACTTCCTACAGATGATCTGACAGAAAATAGAAAAGAAAATAATTATTTTTTCCTTACGCCCCTCGCAAGCATCTTTTTCAGATTACACAGTCCAATTGTCCTGCTTGCCACGGTCTTATGTCCAGTTAACAGATTTCAAGACTTGCCCAAAATGCTCCCATACGCAATTACACAATTTAGGGTGCAATAGGCTTTGGGCTTGTGTCAATGGCACCAGTATAAAAGTTTAAGATGCTTCAGAGATCATTCAAAATTCATTGACAAATGCATTTGACCTACAGTTTTTTTTTTTTTTTAAAGAATACAGCCGCACGGGGCTCTGCCCACATGGCCGTGTCATTCCTTCACAGAGTTCTGTGAATGAATCAATTATAAGTACTGACATTCTTTGCGGATGTCGGCTTGTACTTCTTAATGAACTACAACAGCGCCGTTGCATGCTCTGGTAGTTCATAGATTCTTTACGATGTTCAGCAGACAGCTTACACTGACAGTTTGCAGGAGTCCTGCATGGCACCATCGCTGGTGCAATGCTTTCCAGGCTCAGCTGGAAGAGGAGTTTTAGTCAAGGTAGAAGGAATTATGGACAGTTCCAAATACCAGTCAGTATTGACAAAGAATCTAGAAAGCTGTACATGAATAGGAACTTTATCTTTCAGCATGACAAAGACCCAAATACATCCAAATCAACACCAGAAGAAGATTAATGTTTTGGAATGGCCCAGCCAGAGCCCAGACCTAAATCAGAATAAAAATCTGTGGGGTGATCTGAAGAGGGCTGTGCACAGGATATGCCCTTGCAATCTGACAGATTTGGAGTGTTTTTGCAAAGAAGAGTGGGAAAATATTGCCAAGTCAAGATGTGCCATGCTGATAGACTCATACCCAAAAAGACTGAGTGCTGTAATAAAATCAAAAGGTGCTTCAACAAAAGTATTATTTTAAGGGTGTGTACACTTATGAAACCATATTATTTTATTTTTACTTCCCTCCACCTAAAAGATTTCAGTTTGTTGTTCAACTCAGTTTATATCTCACATTAAAAGGTGAAAAAAGTTCTGAAATTTTAGCTGTGTCATTTATTTACATCACAAAAACCTGACCATTTTAAAAGGGATGTGTAGACTTTTTATATCTACTGTACTTCTAATGACACCCCGAAACACATTTTGTACTCCTGCAAAGTATAGGGATACCACATGTGAGATTTTTTGACAGCCTAGATGCATAAAAGGGGCCCAAAATCCAAGGAGAACCTTTAGGCTTTCAAGGAGCATAAATTGTGTCTAAAATTTTCTGATTAATTACCTATCATATTTCTTGAGTCCCAGGGCAGGGCAGAAAACCAACAAAACGACAACATACTGAAAAGCAAACACCACAAAGTATTTTCTGAAAGGCATAGCGAGTCTGAGTATTTTTTGCCACAAGTTGTTTGGAAAATGCACTAAAGAAAATTAAATAAAATTTTATTTTTAGACAAATTTACTGAATAAGATATTTCTAATATGGCATACTTAGAATAACAAGCCAAGACACATTCTACTACCCTGCAAAAGTGTGGGGAAACCACATGTGTAAGGCTTTTATTTTTACAACGTAATGTAGTGGGGCCCAACATCCAAGGAGCACTTTCTGGCATTCGAGGGAAATAAATTATACATATTATACCACCCATCACTTTTTTCTGGAGGTCCTGGAGCACCCATAAACACCCATAAAATGTCCACATTTTGGAAAGCCAACACCTCAAAATATTTTCTAAGAGGCATGGGAGTCTTTTGAAGGCTTTGTTTTGCCACAAGTTTTTGGAAAATGCGTAAAGAAAATTTTAAATAAACTGTACACAAAGTTGTCAATTTAATAAGATATTTTTCACACAAAGCATGGTCATTTGTTAAATCTCACCCCAAAATACATTCTACTACTCCTTCCAAGTATGACATACCACATGTGCGAGACTTTTTCAAAATGTTTGGATTAGGGACTAGTGGTCAAGGAATATAGCTTAGTGTAGTTATCACCTAGAGCAGTTCCTGGAAACCTAGCCAACTGGAATGCCTTGTTCACTGGCCAGGAAGTACAGGAGACTACAGGAGAAAAAAAAAAAACCAAGAGAGTTCCTGTGACTTCAGGAGTGCAGTTGTCTTCAGGGGATGGCTGGGACTGGTGTCTCACAGAAACGTAGTCTGTGGGAAGTGCAGATGATCAGTTCAGACAACAGGCAGAGACATGGTCAGCAAACAGGCAGGCGGATAAGTCCTGGTAGCAGAAATGTGGTCAATAAACAGGCCAGGATCAGTACAGGCAATAGGCAGAGTCAACACTGCACTGGTGTTTGCCAGTAATCAGGAACATTTTTGTTGGCTACACTGGTCTGGTGACACTTGGACTGGTGTGGCAGCAATCGGGAATGCTGTTGCTGGCTTACACTGCTCTGGTGACACTGAGAAATGTGTAGCGGTGACCAGGAACACTGAAGTTGGCTTACACTGGTCTGATGACACTGGGGACTAGTGTGGCACCAATCAAGAACACCATTGCTTGCTTATGTCCCCATATATGGATCTCAATTTGGCTGGTTTAGCAGGGGCCCGCTGATTTTCAATCCATGTATGGGCTGGGAGATTATACACACACAATAGACTTCCAAACAACTGACCTGTCAGATTATTCCGCTTGTTTAGAGCTGCAGGCGGTTTTTAAAGTACTGCATGCACTACTTTTGGTGCGGTCCAGAGAGATTTCAGCCCATTTAAATGAATGGGCTGAAATCGCACTGTATCAATATCGCATGTGAATCAGACAGGATAGCACAGTGCGTTCTTGTGCAATTCATGGTGTGAACCGGCCCTTAGGGCTCATGCACAGGGATGCAAATGAGCATACAGAAAAATAATTCGGTGTGCTTTCGTGTCTTGGGAGTCACAGGCAAAAGCCTACAGCTGTGGCCAGCAGCCTATACAATTAATGAACGGGCTGTCAGACACTGTGGCAAACAGTTCAAGTCCAGGATTGCTCATCCAGCCTTGTTTGCATGTAACCACTCAGACATGCAGCTAAAGGGATACAGGCGCAGCGTTTGCCAGTTTGTTATTGAGGTTTACAAGCTGCTATCTTCAGCTGTACTCCAACAGCTGTGACTTTCAAGTGCAGAAATGTGCTGAATTTTTGATTTTTTTGTGCATGAGCCCTTACAGTGGCAGTAGTTACAGTAGATGCCATCCCAAATTGAAAGATATATAGTTTGCTAAGCATTGTATATCATAAACAATTGCCTTTTTTTTTTATTTTATTTTTTTTACTCCTGCAGCCACTTCCTGTCTAAAAACATTCATTCCAGCAATTGCTTCTCGTGATATCCTAGGAAGGGTTTTGTGAAGATGACAACAGTGGACCATTCCTATATGTGCATTAGAGTGGCCATTTGTATTGGCAGAGTATGTGACAGTATAATAACGCAGAAAAATCAACTGGTAAACAGGGACAGAGCGCTGTCACCCTATAAGAGAAACTTTCTGTGCAGTAACTTTCGTGGTAGGATTAACAGGTATTTTTTAATTTAAAGAAAACTTCAGTTTTAAAAATATTGAATATTACTTTCGAAATGCAATTAACATGTTAAAGATTATGTGAGATTGTAGTGGTTGGGTATACATACAGTATACTTTAATGAAAATGGAAGCATTGGATTCTTACTTTTCATTTTTATAAGGACACGGATTTGGTAAAAAATCTTATATATACAGTGGTATATTGAAAAAGTATTCATACCCCTTGACATTTTCCACATTTTGTCATGTTACAACTAAAAACGTAAATGTATTTTATTGGCATTTTATATAGACCAACACAAAGTGGCACATAAATGTGAAGTGGAAGGATGTAAAAAATGTTGAAAACCATTTATCAAATATCTGAAAAACGTGGTGTGCATTTGTATTCAGTCCCCGAGTAAATACTTTGTAGAACCACCTTTAGCTACAATTAAAGGTGCTGGTCTTTACCAGCTTTGCACATCTAGAGAGTGACATTTTTGCCCATTCTTCTTAGCAAAATAGCTCAAGCTCTGTCAGATTGGATGGAGAGCGTCTGAACAGCAATTTTCATGTCTTGCCACAAATTGTATTTAGGTCTGGACTTTGACTGGGCCATTCTAACGCATGAATATGATTTGATCTAAAACCATTCCATTGTAGCTCTGGCTGTATGCGAGACCCTCCGCCCCAGTCTCAAGTCTTTTGCAGACTCTAACAGGTTTTCTTCTAAGATTGTCCTGCATTTGGCTCCATCCATCTTCCCATCAACTCTGACCAGCATCCCCGTCCCTGCTGAAGAAAAGCATCCCCACAACATGATGCTGCCACCACCATGTTTCACGGTGGGGATGGTGTGAAGGGTGATGTGCAGTGTTAGTTTTCTGCCACACATAGCATTTTGCTTTTAGGCCAAAAAAGTTAAAATTTTGGACTCATCTGACCAGAGCACCTCCTTCCACAAGTTTGCTGTGTCCCCCAGGTGGCCTCTCGCAAACTGCAAATGGGGACTACTTATGGCTTTTTTCAACAATGGCTTTCTTCTTGCCACTCTTTGATAAAGGCCAGATTTGTGGGGAGCATAACTAATAGTTGTCCTGTGGACAGATTCTCCCACCTGAGCTGTGGGTCTCTGCAGCTCCTCCAGAGTTACCATGGGCCTCTTTGCTGTTTCTCTGATTAATGCTCTCCTTGCCCGGCCTGTCAGTTTAGGTGGACGGCCATAGGCGATGCTTTAAAAGCCCCTGCATTACCCATGAGCTCTGGTGCTAAAATTATATATCTCACTCTGGCCTGCACTGGAATATGTAACATGTGTAGCACAACTGCTGCTTTTTTACGTAGTTGCCACCAACGCATGTATTTTTGTATGTATGCCTGCATATGTGGGGTGGGGAGACTCAAATTTTTTTAAATATTTTTTTTACTTATGTGTCTTTTTAAATGTAAACATTTTTTAAACATCTGATTTTATTGCGATTACATAAGGAGACCAATAGCCCCTTATGTGATAGCATATAGGGGACAGGTCCTCTTTGCGGCAAGGGAAGGGAGCAGTGTATATACAGTGAGGGGGCAATGTGTACAGAGGCTCCCTCACTTGTCCGCTCTGTCATTGCCGACACTGAATGTAATTGATGGCTCCTTTGTTTTGTAAATTAGCGCTGGAGGAGGAGCGGTCATTCAGCCTAGTTGCTAAAGTAAACAAAGGGGCGTGGTCACCCGGTGACATCACTCCTAGATTCTACCCCATTCTCTACTTCAGTGACAGGGCCGAATGACAGCTTCTCCAGCGCGAAAGACGAAACAAAGGAGCCATCAATTACAGTTACAGAGTCGGCAAGTGAGGGAGCCTGTCTGTATACACTGCATTTTTTTTTCATAATTTTTATCCTTTATTTATTTTCATCTGTGATTTCCCCTCTAATGTCTACCAGTGATGCTCGTCCTCCTAGAGTGACAATTATTACTCACTGGAGTGCATTTATGAAGGACACCTCTTCATAACAGAGGGGAGGCATTCTTTAGTTCACAGACAGCACAGGGAGGAAAGCTGTTAACAGTTCAGCAAATGTTTGGTAGGATCAGCCTTAAGATTTATTTTTTTCACTTATTAAGTGTTCTTGCATAGCAAGATCACTTATTGTTATCTCACATATATATTATTAAGTGTTCTTGCATAGCAAGATCACTTACTGTTATCTCACATATATATTATTATTATTATTATTATTATTATTATTCTTATTATAGCCAAATTTTGCACGCTAACTCCTCCCACAGTTTTTATGCTACATATACCGAATATATACCAAAATGTGCGGATTGTTCCCGAATGGTGTGCTATTACTTTGTGGAACGTTTTTCCGAATGGTTCACGAAATATCGTCATTTTTGCGGCGAAATTTGTCCCATAGGAATGAATGGAGAAATGTTCAAAACTAGTGGGAGGTGACAAAAGCTCTGAGGGGAATTATAGCTCCTCCCACATAGCTCTGAGGGCAATTATAGGTAGTCTTCGTCGTTTCGCCGAATGGTTTACGAAATATCGTCATTTTTGCGGTGAAATTTGTCCCATAGGAATGAATGGAGAAATGATCAAAACTAGAGTGGGAGGTGACAAAAGCTCAGAGGGGAATTATAGGTAGTCCCACACAGCTGAGGGGAATTATAGGTAGTCCCACACAGCTCTGAGGGGAATTATAGGTAGTCCCACACAGCTCTGAGGGGGATTATAGGTAGTCCCACACAGCTCTGAGGGGGATTATAGGTAGTCCCACACAGCTCTGAGGGGGATTATAGGTAGTCCCACACAGCTATGACTGGGATTATAGGTAGTCCCACACAGCTCTGAGGGGGATTGTAGGTAGTCCCACACAGCTCTGAGGGGATTATAGGTAGTCCCACACAGCTCTGAGGGGAATTATAGGTAGTCCCACACAGCTCTGAGGGGGATTATAGGTAGTCCCACACAGCTCTGAGGGGAATTATAGGTAGTCCCACACAGCTCTGAGGGCGATTATAGGTAGTCCCACACAGCTCTGAGGGCGATTATAGGTAGTCCCACACAGCTCTGAGGGGGATTATAGTTAGTCCCACACAGCTCTGAGGGGAATTATGAAATTTGAAAAAAAAAATAATTAAAAAAAATAATAATAATAAAAAAAATAAAAATAAAATAATTTTAGAAAAAAAAATGAAAATTAGGAAATTTGAAAAAAAAAACATTTTTAGAAAAAAAAATCATTTAAAAAAAAATAATAATAATTTAAAAAAAATTATTTTTGAAAAAAAAAATTATTTCTGAAAAAAAAAATTATTTTTGAAAAAAAAAATTATTTTTGAAAAAAAAAAAATTTATAAAAAAAATCAATCATTTTAGAAAAAAAATGAAAATTAGGAAATTTGAAAAAAAAAAATGTGAAAATTTTTTTGAAAAAAATAATTTTGAAAAATTTATTTTTAGAAAAAATTGAATAAAAATCTAAAAAATCATTTAAAAAAAATCATTAAAAAAAAAAAAATTATTTTTGAAAAAAATAAATAAATGTTTAGTTACTCAAGCCACTCCACCCAGTTTCTCCGCCCACTCCAGTAGGTGGAGGCAAGAACACGTCACACAATTTCCCCAGAAATTGTATCTTTTCTAGTTATTATTATTATTATTATTCTTATTATAGCCAAATTTTGCACGCTAACTCCTCCCACAGTTTTTATGCTACATATACCGAATATATACCAAAACGTGCGGATTGTTCCCGAATGGTGTGCTATTACTTTGTGGAACGTTTTTCCGAATGGTTCACGAAATATCGTCATTTTTGCGGCGAAATTTGTCCCATAGGAATGAATGGAGAAATGTTCAAAACTAGTGGGAGGTGACAAAAGCTCTGAGGGGAATTATAGCTCCTCCCACATAGCTCTGAGGGCAATTATAGGTAGTCTTCGTCGTTTCGCCGAATGGTTTACGAAATATCGTCATTTTTGCGGCGAAATTTGTCCCATAGGAATGAATGGAGAAATGATCAAAACTAGAGTGGGAGGTGACAAAAGCTCAGAGGGGAATTATAGGTAGTCCCACACAGCTGAGGGGAATTATAGGTAGTCCCACACAGCTCTGAGGGGGATTATAGGTAGTCCCACACAGCTCTGAGGGGGATTATAGGTAGTCCCACACAGCTCTGAGGGCGATTATAGGTAGTCCCACACAGCTCTGAGGGCGATTATAGGTAGTCCCACACATCTGAGGTGGATTATAGGTAGTCCCACACAGCTCTGAGGGCTATTATAGGTAGTCCCACACAGCTCTGAGGGCGATTATAGGTAGTCCCACACAGCTCTGAGGGGGATTATAGTTAGTCCCACACAGCTCTGAGGGGAATTATAGGTAGTCCCACACAGCTCTGAGGGGGATTATAGGTAGTCCCACACAGCTCTGAGGGGAATTATAGGTAGTCCCACACAGCTCTGAGGGGGATTATAGGTAGTCCCACACAGCTCTGAGGGGAATTATAGGTAGTCCCACACAGCTCTGAGGGGGATTTATAGGTAGTCCCACACAGCTCTGAGGGCGATTATAGGTAGTCCCACACAGCTCTGAGGGGGATTATAGGTAGTCCCACACATCTGAGGTGGATTATAGGTAGTCCCACACAGCTCTGAGGGGGATTATAGGTAGTCCCACACAGCTCTGAGGGGGATTATAGGTAGTCCCACACAGCTCTGAGGGCGATTATAGGTAGTCCCACACAGCTCTGAGGGCGATTATAGGTAGTCCCACACAGCTCTGAGGGGAATTATGAAATTTGAAAAAAAAAAATAATTAAAAAAAAATAATAATAATAAAAAAAATAAAAATAAAATAATTTTAGAAAAAAAAATGAAAATTAGGAAATTTGAAAAAAAAACATTTAAAAAAAATAATAATAATTAAAAAAAAAATATTTTTGAAAAAAATAATTTTGAAAAATTTATTTTTAGAAAAAATTGAATAAAAATCTAAAAAATCATTTAAAAAAAAATCATTAAAAAAAAAAAATTATTTTTGAAAAAAATAAATAAATGTTTAGTTACTCAAGCCACTCCACCCAGTTTCTCCGCCCACTCCAGTAGGTGGAGGCAAGAACACGTCACACAATTTCCCCAGAAATTGTATTTTTTCTAGTTATTATTATTCTTATTATAGCCAAATTTTGCACGCTAACTCCTCCCACAGTTTTTACGCTACATATACCGAATATATACCAAAACGTGCGGATTATTCCCGAATGGTGTGCTATTACTTTGTGGAACGTTTTGCCAAATGGTTCACAAAATATCGTAATTTTTGCGGCGAAATTTGTCCCATAGGAATGAATGGAGAAATGTTCAAAACTAGAGTGGGAGGTGACAAAACCTCTGAGGAGAATTATAGCTCTTCCCACACAGCTCTGAGGGGATTATAGCTAGTTCCACACAGCTCTGAGGGGATTATAGCTAGTTCCACACAGCTCTGAGGGGATTATAGCTAGTTCCACACAGCTCTGAGGGGGATTATAGGTAGTCCCACACAGCTCTGAGGGGGATTGTAGGTAGTCCCACACAGCTCTGAGGGGATTATAGGTAGTCCCACACAGCTCTGAGGGGGATTATAGGTAGTCCCACACAGCTCTGAGGGGGATTATAGGTAGTCCCACACAGCTCTGAGGGGGATTATAGGTAGTCCCACACAGCTCTGAGGGGATTATAGGTAGTCCCACACAGCTCTGAGGGGAATTATAGGTAGTCCCACACAGCTCTGAGGGGAATTATAGGTAGTCCCACACAGCTCTGAGGGGAATTATAGGTAGTCCCACACAGCTCTGAGGGGAATTATAGGTAGTCCCACACAGTTCTGAGGGGAATTATAGGTAGTCCCACACAGCTCTGAGGGGGATTATAGGTAGTCCCACACAGCTCTCAGGGGATTATAGGTAGTCCCACACAGCTCTGAGGGGAATTATAGGTAGTCCCACACAGCTCTGAGGGGAATTATAGGTAGTCCCACACAGCTCTGAGGGGGATTGTAGGTAGTCCCACACAGCTCTGAGGGCGATTATAGGTAGTCCCACACAGCTCTGAGGGGGATTATAGGTAGTCCCACACAGCTCTGAGGGCGATTATAGGTAGTCCCACACAGCTCTGAGGGGGATTATAGTTAGTCCCACACAGCTCTGAGGGGAATTATGAAATTTGAAAGAAAAAATAATTTAAAAAAAATAATAATAATAAAAAAAATAAAAATAAAATAATTTTAATTTTAGAAAAAAAAAATGAAAATTAGGAAATTTGAAAAAAATTCTTTTAATAATTTTAGAAAAAAAATATATAAATTTAAAAAAAAAATAATAATAATTAAAAAAAATCATTAAAAAATAAATAATTTTTTAAAAAAATATTTTTTATATAAAAAAAAAAAATCAATCATTTTAGAAAAAAAATGAAAATTAGGAAATTTGAAAAAAAAAACATTTTTAGAAAAAAAATAATTTAAAAAAAAATAATAATAATTAAAAAATAATTATTTTTGAAAAAAAAATTATTTTTGAAAAAAAATTATTTTTGAAAAAAAATTATTTTTGAAAAAAAAATTATTTTTGAAAAAAAAAAAATTTTTATAAAAAAAATCAATCATTTTAGAAAAAAAATGAAAATTAGGAAATTTGAAAAAAAAAAAATGTGAAAAATTTTTTGAAAAAAATAATTTTGAAAAATGTATTTTTAGAAAAAATTGAATAAAAATCTAAAAAATCATTTAAAAAAAATCATTAAAAAAAAAAAAATTATTTTTGAAAAAAATAAATAAATGTTTAGTTACTCAAGCCACTCCACCCAGTTTCTCCGCCCACTCCAGTAGGTGGAGGCAAGAACACGTCACACAATTTCCCCAGAAATTGTATTTTTTCTAGTTATTATTATTCTTATTATAGCCAAATTTTGCACGCTAACTCCTCCCACAGTTTTTATGCTACATATACCGAATATATACCAAAACGTGCGGATTGTTCCCGAATGGTGTGCTATTACTTTGTGGAACGTTTTTCCGAATGGTTCACGAAATATCGTCATTTTTGCGGCGAAATTTGTCCCATAGGAATGAATGGAGAAATGTTCAAAACTAGTGGGAGGTGACAAAAGCTCTGAGGGGAATTATAGCTCCTCCCACATAGCTCTGAGGGCAATTATAGGTAGTCTTCGTCGTTTCGCCAAATGGTTTACGAAATATCGTCATTTTTGCGGCGAAATTTGTCCCATAGGAATGAATGGAGAAATGATCAAAACTAGAGTGGGAGGTGACAAAAGCTCAGAGGGGAATTATAGGTAGTCCCACACAGCTGAGGGGAATTATAGGTAGTCCCACACAGCTCTGAGGGGGATTATAGGTAGTCCCACACCACTCTGAGAGGGATTATAGGTAGTCCCACACAGCTCTGAGGGGAATTATAGGTAGTCCCACACAGCTCTGAGGGGGATTATAGGTAGTCCCACACAGCTCTGACTGGGATTATAGGTAGTCCCACACAGCTCTGAGGGGGATTGTAGGTAGTCCCACACAGCTCTGAGGGGGATTATAGGTAGTCCCACACATCTGAGGTGGATTATATGTAGTCCCACACAGCTCTGAGGGCGATTATAGGTAGTCCCACACAGCTCTGAGGGGGATTATAGTTAGTCCCACACAGCTCTGAGGGGAATTATGAAATTTGAAAAAAAAAATAATTAAAAAAAAATAATAATAATAAAAAAAATAAAAATAAAATAATTTTAGAAAAAAAAATGAAAATTAGGAAATTTGAAAAAAAATATTTTAATAATTTTAGAAAAAATATATAATTTAAAAAAAAATAATAATAATTAAAAAAAAAAATTTTTTGAAAAAAAAATATTTTTTATAAAAAAAAAAAAATCAATCATTTTAGAAAAAAAATGAAAATTTAGGAAATTTGAAGAAAAAAAACATTTTTAGAAAAAAA
>JAQSEC010001367.1:0-12209 GCA_028564925.1 Lithobates sylvaticus
CTCTAATAATAAAAACCGACACGGGTTCCCCTCCAAAGGCAAACCAGGCCCTTAGATCTGGTATGGCCTTAGAAACGGCATGGGGGCTCCCCCAAAATCCATACCAGACCGCTATCCGAGCACGCAGCCCGGCCAGTCAGGAAAGGGGTGGGGACGAGCGAGCGACTCCCCTCCTGAACCGTACCAGGCCGCATGCCCTCAACATGGGGGGTGGGTGCTTTTGGGAATCGGGCGCCATGTGGCCTCCCCACCCCAAAGCACCTTGTCCCCATGTGAATGAGGACAATGGCCTCTTCCCGACAACCCTGGCCGTTGGTTGTCGGGGTCTGTGGACGCGTCAAGTCTCGGGGCATGCTGGGACTGTGACATTATAAAGGGCGGGGTCAACGCGTGACATCACCCGGTGACCACGCCCCATGCCTATATAAGTCGTTGCGCACGTCGCACCCGGCATTACATTGGGAGAGCGTCGTGTCAACATCGGAAGAAGAGAGAAGAGGGAAGAAGGATGGAGAAGACTGGGCCAACGCTAGTAAAAGAGCTGGAAGAAGATAGCAGAGGATCCCGGCAGAAGAACCGGAGAGCTGGAGAAGAGAGTGGAGGAGTCGGAAGAGACCCCCGAAGTCGGAAGAAGACCACCGGAGCTGCCTAATAAATTACTTTAAAAACCTGTCAAGTGTGTTTTTTTATTGACACCTTTTTTCCCTCAGGTGAATAGGTAGGGGTACGATGTACCCCATTTTTTTGGCATAGGGGGTTTCCCTTAAAATCCATACCAGACCTAAAGGCCTGGTATGATCTTGGAGGGGAACCCATTCCGTTTTTTATTTAAAATTTGGCGTGTAGTTCCCCCTCGAGAGCTGATTATTCTGTGATTGGCCAAAGTCGCCTGGCCTGGGGGCGACTTAAAGTCGTGTTGTAAGTCGCCCCAAGTTGCGCTGTGAACCGGCTCCGACATACCTCCTGACTACTTTTCCCATCCACCATGGAGTTTTAGGTGTAACAATCTGCATACTGACCTTTAGGGGATGTACTGTATAGTCTTCTGAATATTTTTTTATAATTGTGTGTTTGTGATAGAGCTGGAACGATAGAAGTGAGAATTTGTTCTGATGGGTATACAGTGGTAAAGCATTTTCCTTCAAGGAACCAGATCCATGGTGGAAGCATGGTGCGTATCTGTGTTCCTCAACCTTTTTTTTAACATGGAGGAACCCTTAAAATAGCTTTTAGGTCTCTGGGAACCCCTTTCCAAAAATTGCTATACCTACAGCTCACAGTACATTAGCATGGTGGACAAAGGGAAGAATGCTGTATACTTTGGTGGTCAGTATGACTAATGTTCCTTAAATTGGTGGTCAGTGGGAAGAATGCCTCTTACATTGAGGGTCATGAGGAAGAATACTCCTTACGTTACATTGGTGATCAGTGAGAAGAATGCCCTCTACTTTGGTGGTAATTAGGAAGAATGCTCATTACATGGTGGTCACTGGGCAGAATGTCTCTTACATTGGCGGGCAGTCAGTGGGAAGAAAGCTACTTAGATTGGTGGTCAGTGGGAAGAATGCTGATTAGATTGGTGGTCAGTGGGCAGAATCCTGTCTACATTGATGGTCAGTGGAAAGAATGCTCATTACATTGGTGGTCAGTGGGCAGAATGCCCCTTACACTGGCGGTCATGAGGAAGAATTCTCCTTACATTGTTGATCAGTGAGAAGAATGCCCCCTATTTTGGTAGTAATTAGGAAGAATGCTCATTACATTTATGGTCCCTGGGCAGAATGTCTCTTACATTGGTGGGCAGCCAGTGGGAAGAATGCCGCCTACTTTGGTGGTAATTAGGAAGAATGCTCATTACATTGGTGGTCCCTGGGCAGAATGTCTCTTACATTGGTGGGCAGCCAGTAGGAAGAATGCTCCTTAGATTGGTGGTCAGTGGGAAGAATCCTGCCTACATTAATGGTCAGTGAAAAGAATACTCATTACATTGATGGTGAGTGGGCAGAATGCCCCTTACATTGGTGGTCAGTGGGAAGAATGCCCCTTACATTGGTGGTCACTGGGAAGAATGCCTCTTACATTGGCGGTCATGAGGAAGAATTCTCCTTACATTGGTGATCAGTGAGAAGAATGCCCCCTACTTTGGTGGTAATTAGGAAGAATGCTCATTACATTGGTGGTCCCTAGGCAGAATGTCTCTTACATTGGTGGGCAGCCAGTGGGAAGAATGCCCCCTACTTTGGTGGTAATTAGGAAGAATGCTCATTACATTGGTGGTCCCTGGGCAGAATGGCTCTTACATTGGTGGGCAGCCAGTGGGAAGAATGCTCCTTAAGCCCCATAAACACGGTCGGAAAATCCGACCACCAAATCCATCGGATTTGGTCCGACGGATTTAGTCCGATGTTGGTGTTGCATACACACGGTCGGACAAAGTTGTTGGAAAATCCGATCATTCTGAACGTGGTGACGTTTGTTGCCTACGACGGGACTACGTAGAGGCTAGTAGCCAATAGCTTTGGTCTTGTAATGTGATCTGAGCATGCGTGGCACTTTGTCCGTCGGAATTCGCTACACACGATCGGAATTGGTGTGATCGGACTTTGTTGTCGGAAATTTTTTTTAGAGCAGGAGATACAACTTTGTCCGTCGGACAATCCGATGGAAAATGTCCGATGGTGCCTACACACGGTCGGAATTTCCGACAACATTGTCCGATAGGACAGAATCCATCGGAAAATCCGACCGTGTGTATGGGGCTTTAGACTGGTGGTCAGTGTGAAGAATGCTGCTTACATTGGTGGTCAGTGGTAAGAACCCTGCCTACATTGATGGTCAGTGGAAAGAATGCTCATTGCATTGGTGGTCCCTGGGCAGAATGCCCCTTACATTGGTGGTCATTGGGAAGAATGCCCCTTACATTGGTGGTCATTGGGAAGAATGCCCCTTACATTGGTGGTCATTGGGAAGAATGCCCCTTACATTGGTGGTCATTGGGAAGAATGCCCCTTACATTGGTGGTCAGTGGGAAGACTGTCTCTGTACATATTAGTAATGCCCTTTTGTGCTGTTTTGTGCCAAACATAGTGAGGTGTATTTATCAAACCTTGAGCAATCAAAATCTGGAGCAGCTCGGCAAAGGATGCCAAAAAATCAGCTTCTATCTTTAATTTTCAAAATGTTACTGAACAAGCTAAAGATAGAAGCTGATTGGTTTCCATGCACATCTGCTTCAGATTTTGTCTGCTCCAATTTCCATAAATTCCCTCCATCCATTGTTACCGTGGCTAAACAACAAATCTTTGGTTAAACAGTTCACATCATATTGTTCCAGAAAGCCTATACTTTGCCTCTAAGTTGAATGGTAAACTATAGTCTTATGCCGCGTACATGCGAGTGGAAAAATCTTGGATGGTTTTTCCGACGGAATTCCGCTCAAGCTTGTCTTGCATACACACAGCCACACAAAAGTTCTCTGAACTTTCGACCGTCAAGAACGCGGTGATGTACAACACTACGACGAGCCGAGAAAATTAAGTTCAATGCTTCCGAGCATGCGTCAAATTGTTTCCGAGCATGCGTAGGAATTTTGCGCATCGGAATTGGTACAGACGATCGGAAATTTCCAATCGGAATTTTTTTCGACCGAAAAATTTAGAACCTGCTCTCAATCTTGTGCTGGCTGGAATTCCCCCAGCAAAAGTCCGATGGAGCATACACACGGTCGCATTTTCTGACCAAAAGCTCTCATCGGACTTTTGTTGGCGGAATTTCCGATCGGGTGTACGCGGCATTATTCTTTTTGGATAGCAAAAGCTTTTTCCAGCATACCTCTGATGCAGTTTGTTTTGTGCACTCTCATTCTGATTGTAGATACCGTATTTATCGGCGTATAACACGCACCCCAAGTTTAGGAGAGAATATTAAGGAAAAAAACTTTTAGGAGGGAAGTTTAAGGAAAAAAAACTTACTAACTTTAAATGCACATCATTGCAGCCTTGCCCAGTGTCCATCATTGCAGCCTTGCCCAGTGTCCATCATTGCAGCCTTGCCCAGTGTCCATCATTACAGCCTTGTCCATCATTGCAGCCTTGTCCATCATTACAGCCTTGTCCATCATTACAGCCTTGTCCATCATTGCAGCCTTGTCCATCATTACAGCCTTGTCCATCATTGCAGCCTTGTCCATCATTGCAGCCTTGCCCAGTGTCTTTGCAGCCTTGCCCAGTGCCTTTGCAGCCTTGCCCAGTGCCTTTGCAGCCTTGCCCAGTGCAGCCTTGCCCAGTGCCTTTGCAGCCTTGCCCAGTGCAGCCTTGATTTAAAATTAGCGCCAAATGGAGAGGAAGAGCGCTGCGTGACATATCGAAAGCCGCATGTATTTTCGGCTAGTCTCGGCTCCTCTCGCAGTCCCGCCCACCTCCACTGATTGCCAGAGGAGCCGAGCGCCGACAACATACAGAAATCCGAGTTCGGCTAGTCTCGGCTCTGCTCGCAGTCAGGGGCGGGACTGCGAGAGGAGCCGAAAATAGCCGAACTCGGATTTCTTTATGTTGTCGGCGCTCGGCTCCTCTGGCAATCAGTGGAGGTGGGCGGGACTGCGAGAGGAGCCGAGACTAGCCGAAAATACACGCGGCTTTCGGTATATCGGCTCCACTCGCTCCCCTCAAAAAAAATCAGCGGGAGATCGTCGGGAGATCGGCGGGGATCGGCGTATAACACGCACCCATGATTTTCCTCTGATTTTAAGGGGAAAAAGTGCGTGTTATACACCGATAAATACGGTACATGCACTTCGACCCTAACTGTTGCAAGCGTTACCTGCAAATCCATCAAATACATTTTGGGTTTCTTGAAGGCTGCTTATAGCATCAGTCAGCTTATGGGTGGAATTTGCTGGGCTGGCCAATCCTGAACAAATTAGCCATAATAAATCTACACCTATTGTATATTATTTTCCTTATGATGGAATGATAGATTTGATGATGATCTTTTTAAATCCCTTGCTAGACTCATAGGCATCGACAACCTCTGTGGGCATCTATTGGTCTTGGCATGATGACACCACACAGAATGTTTAAATGAGGTTCCTCCAACATAGTCCCTAAAGAGATTCTAATTATTAGCACATAGTATGGAACACCAGATGCTAACTTCATGGATTTGGAGTGATGGTAAATACAGGGATGTACTTACTTTTTCACAGGACAAGTCTGTATTTTTGTTTAGATTTTGAAAATAAATATGTGATGTAAATTGTGTTCTTTGTTCCAGTATATTGTTTATATCAGTAGGCAAGGTTTGCCTGTTTTAATACAGTATGTACAAAAAGTCAAAAACTTCCATGGGATGTACTTGCTTTTCACATGACTATGTACTGTATATTAACATATGCTATATTACCAAAAGTATTGGGACACCTGCCTTTACACGCACATAAACTTTGATCCCAGTCAGAGCCGATCCGCCCTATACGCGGACTACGCAAGCTGCGTAGGGCCCCGCCGCTGCGCGGGGCCCCAAGGGCGGATCGGCTCTGCTCGGGGGCCCCTGGGGCCGCTGCCGCCGCCGCTGTGAGGGCAGCGGCGCCTGAAAAAAAAGATGGCCGCGGGACCGACATGCAACTGCGCATGCGCCCGCATTTCCGAAAATTGCCGAGCAGCGGCAACAGCGCTGGCGCATGCGCAGTTGCATGTCGGCCCCGCGGCCATCTTTTTTTCAGGCGCCGCTGCCCTCACAGCGGCGGCAGCGGCGCCGTGCGCAGTGACACGTCGGCGCAGAGTGGCGCCATTTTTAAAAAGTAAAACGTCCCCTCCACAGCCTCTGAGCTCCTGGGCCCCCTCCCCCTCGCTGCCTCTGACCTCCGGTCCCCCCTCACCCCTAAAAGCCTCTAACCTCCTGCCCCCCCTCGCAGCCTCTGACCTCCTGCCCCCCCCCCCTCGCAGCCTCTGGCCTCCTGCCCCCCCCTCGCAGCCTCTGACCTCCTGCCCCCCCCTCGCAGCCTCTGACTTCCTGCCCCCCCCCTCGCAGCCTCTGACCTCCTGCCCCCCCTCACAGAATCTGACCTCCTGCCCCCCCCCTCGCAGCCTCTGACCTCCTGTCCCCCCCCCCTTCGCAGCCTCTGACCTCCTGTCCCCCCCCTTGCAGCCTCTGACCTCCTGCCCCCCCCACCCCTTGCAGCCTCTGACCTCCTGCCCCCCCCTTGCAGCCTCTGACCTCCTGCCCCCCCCCACCCCATGCAGCCTCTGACCTCCTGCCCCCCCCCTGCAGCCTTTGACCTCCTGCCCCCCCTTGCAGCCTCTGACCTCCTGCCCCCCCCCCTTGCAGCCTCTGACCTCCTGTCCCCCCCCTTGCAGCCTCTGACCTCCTGTCCCCCCCCCTTGCAGCCTCTGACCTCTTGTCCCCCCCCCCTTGCAGCCTCTGACCTCCTGTCCCCCTCTTGCAGCCTCTGACCTCCTGTCCCCCCCTTGCAGCCTCTGACCTCCTGTCCCCCCCCCTTGCAGCCTCTGACCTCCTGTCCCCCCCCCTTGCAGCCTCTGACCTCCTGCCCCCCCCCCCCTTCGCAGCCTCTGACCTCTCCTGTTGCCCCCCCCGCAGCCTCTGACCTCTCCTGTTGCCCCCCGCAGCCTCTAACCTCTCCTGTTGCCCCCCCCCCCAGCCTCTGACCTCTCCTGTTGTCCCATCCGCAGCCTCTGAACTCTACTGTTGTCCCATCCGCAGCCTCTGAACTCTACTGTTGTCCCATCCGCAGCCTCTGACCTCCCCTGTCCCATCCGCAGCCTCTGACCTCCCCTGAGTCAAGAGAGGGAGCGCAGCCAGGATGGGGATCATGGGAGAAGTCAGACATGTATGGACTGTGGAAAGGAAACTATGGGATCAAGCTGGAGCCGCCTGACTGAGCCCTGCACGGTGCACCTGAGAGGAGGTCAGTGACAGCACCGCCAGGCCAGTCTAGGGGGGTCAATACAATATTGTAAGGGGGCACTGATATAAAGGTTTCCCCCCTTATCTTAGTGTTTTCTTTCTTTGGTCACCAGAGTCCTCCCCACATTCCCAGAGTTCCCCTTTACATCATAGTATGCAGGATTCCACCTTACAGTGCAAGGGGGAACTCTGATGTAAAGGGCAATGCTGCAGACCCTGATGTAAGTAGGGAGGCTCTCTGAGGACACTGATGTATGGGGGGCTCTCTGGGGACCCTGATGTAAGGGGGGTGCTCTCTGGGGACCCTAATGTAAGGGGGGTGCTCTCTGGGGACCCTGATGTAAGGGGGGTGCTCTCTGGGCACCCTGATGTAAGGGGGGTGCTCTCTGGGCACCCTGATGTAAGGGGGGTGCTCTCTGGGGACCCTGATGTAAGGGGGGTGCTCTCTGGGGACCCTGATGTAAGGGGGGTGCTCTCTGGGGACCCTGATGTAAGGGGGGTGCTCTCTGGGGACCCTGATGTAAGGGGTGTCTCTCTGGGGACCCTGATGTAAGGGGGTGCTCTCTGGGGACCCTGATGTAAGGGGATGTCTCTCTGGGGACCCTGATGTAAGGGGGGTGCTCTCTGGGGACCCTGATGTAAGGGGGTGCTCTCTGGGGACCCTGGTGTAAGGGGGGGCTCTCTGGGGACCCTGATGTAAGGGGGGTGTCTCTCTGGGGACCCTGATGTAAGGGGGTGCTCTCTGGGGACCCTGATGTAAGGGGGGTGCTCTCTGGGGACCCTGATGTAAGGGGGTGCTCTCTGGGGACCCTGGTGTAAGGGGGGGGGCTCTCTGGGGACCCTGGTGTAAGTGGGGGATCCACACTCAGATAAAGATAAATATATAATGTCTGTTCTATATTGTTGTACTTATTCTTTGACTGTTTTGTTTAAAGGAGGGAGGATTGTATTGGGAGCACTGAAGTGTCAGGTGTGACTGTGTGGCAATGGCAAATGGTTTACATAGCTCACGGCATCATGGGTCAAGTAGAGGGCCCCTTAGCAGAATTTTGCTTAGGGCCCCAGGGAGGTCAGGATCGGCACTGATCCCAGTCTTAGTCCGTAGGGTTCAATATTGAGTTGGTCCACTCTTTGCAGCTATAATATCTTCAACGCATCTGGGAAGGCTGTCCACAAGGTTTAGGAGTGTGTCCTAAATGTTTGACCGTTCTTCCAGAAGCACATTTGTGAGGTCAGGCACTGATGTGGATGAGAAGGCCTGGTTAGCAGTCTTTGCTCTAATTCATCCCAAATGTGTTTTATCGGGTTGCGGTCAGGACTCAGGCCAGTCAAGTTCCTCCACCCCAAACTCAATCAGCCATGCCTTTATGGACCTTGCTTTGTGCACCGGTGCCCATTCCTGTTTGAAAAGAAAGGGGTCATCCTCAACGTACCTTGAAATGGCGAGGAGTAACCCAATCCCTGAATATAAAACAATGGTGCACCCTCAAAAGCTAAAGTGCTCTAATAATGTAAGTGATATTGTTACAATCATATATACCAACATAGTATAATAGATTAACCACTTAAGGACCACTTCCTGCACATTTACGTCGGCAGAATGGCACGGACGGGCACATCAACGCACTGGTACATTGTCCTTAAAGAGCCCAGCCGTGGGTCGCGCGCGCGCCACCGGCGGCGCACTCGCGACCCGATCATGGAGCTCAGGACCGGGTTGCAAGCGCACCGCCGGTGGCGATCGTGGCCGCGGGACCCGATCGCCGCTGGTGTCCCGCGATCGGGTCACAGAGCTGAAGAACGGGGAGAGGTCTGTGTAAACAAACCTCTCCCTGTGCTTCCTAGGGAGACTGACACTGGTCCCTGTCATAGGGAAAGACGATCAGTGACGTCACACGCCAAGCCACGCCCCCCCTACAGTAAAAAAACACACACAGGGCTCACTTAACCACTCCCCGCCCCTTAGTGGTTAACTCCTTCACTGCTAGTGTCATTTACACAGGAATAAGTGCATTTAAATAGCACTGATTGCTGTATAAATGACAATGGTCCAAAAATGTGTCAAAAATGTCCGATGTGTCCGCCATAATGTCGCAGTCACAATAAAAATCGCTGATCGCCGCCATTACTAATAAAAAAAAAATATTAATAAAAATGCTATAAAACTATCCCCAATTTTGTAAACGCTATAACTTTTGCTCAAACCAATAATCGCTAATTGCGATTTTTTTTTTTTACCAAAAATATGTAGAAGAATACGTATCGGCCTAAACTGAGGGAAAAAATGTTTTTTTATATATTTTTGGGGGATATTTATTATAGCAAAAAGTAAAAAATATTGCATTTTTTTTCAAAATTGTCGCTTTATTTTTGTTTATAGCGCAAAAAATAAAAACCGCAGAGGTGATCAAATACCACCAAAAGAAAGCTCTATTTGTGAGAAAAAAAGGACACCAATTTTGTTTGGTAGACACGTCGCACGACCGCGCAATTGTCAGTTAAAGTGACGCAGTGCCGAATCGCAATAAGGGGCCTGGTCCTTTGGCTGCAAATTGGTCCGGGGCTGAAGTGGTTAAAGTGCAAAAACACACAATACCATTAATATTGACATTAAAGTGATCACTCCTGAATGTCCAAAAAGTAATTATTCCTATATGTGAAAAAACGAAAAACCATAAAAAACCAGTCCATCAAAAAATTGATATGTGTGTAAACTAATAATACATATAATAAAAAGTCCCAGAAAAATCAAATACTAATGTGAAATTGGTGAAGCTCCAAAATGACCAAGTACTCCGAACTTACCCTTCCCCATTTCAAGGTAGCACCATTTACCCCATTTCATTTATTTACTATTATTTAGTCCCTTAAGGGAGCCTATTAGGGGAGGCTGCACACCTTGCTTGATCCTAAGCGTGGAGCTTCTCCTAATTTTTTCCATCCTCAACCTGTTCCCACAGGGTTGGGGGGCATGAAATTGTCCAAAATGTCTTGGTATGCTGATGCCTTAAGTGTTCCCTTTACTGGAGCCCAACCCTTGAAATACAACCCCACATCATAACCCCCCCTCCACCAAATGATTTGGACCAGTGCACAAAGCAAGGTCCATAAAGACATGGATGAGCGAGTTTGGGGTGGAGGAACTTGACTGAACTGCACAGAGTCCTGACCTCAACCTGATAGAACACCTTTGGGATGAATTAGAGCGGAGAATGCGAGCCAGGCCTTCTTGTCCAACATCAGTGCCTGACCTCACAAATGTGCTTCTAGAAGAATGGCCAAACATTCCCATAGACACACTCCTAAACCTTGTGGACAGCCTTCCCAGAAGAGCTGAAGCTGTTATAGCCGCAATGGTGGGCCAACTCAATATTGAACCCTACGGACTAAGACTGGGATGCCATTAAATTTCATGTGCGTGTAAAGGCAGGTGTCCCAATACTTTCAAAAGTACATCAAAAGTGGTCAGCAATGCAAACCTTTATTTTCTCTTATTACAGGAAGGGAATTTGTCACTTTACCAATATTTGCCAAGTGACAGGTTCTCTTTGTAAGAACAACCCTCAACCCAGTGATACCTCTGCTCACTGCTCTGTTGGTCTGAATGGATAAGTAAGTTACACTGGCAGTTTAGGGGCCCCCGCAAAAAAAAAAGGTTGAGACACACTTTTACCAACCCCACCCCCCAAGCTGCAAAGGCAGCCATATAGGGCTAAAAAAATGTAACCCCCCCTGCACAGATGGTGCCCACCAAATGCTCCATTTAGGTGAATGGGGGTCACGGGGTGGGGGGGTAAAGGGGTTAAAACAGGCGCTAAGGAGGAAACATAATGCTTCCTCAACACCTGTCATGTGCCCACTGAAAAGCAATCCACGTTATACAGGGGCGGACTGACAACTCATGGGGCCCCCGGGCAATAGGAGATTATGGGGCCCCCGGGAAATAGGGGATTATGGGGCCCCCGGGAAATAGGAGATTATGGGGCCCCCGGGCAATAGGAGATTATGGGGCCACACAGTATACACACACACAGTATACAATCACACAGTATACACATACATGTACACACAGTATAAACAGACATGTTTCTATTGGCTGAGAAGATACTGGAGAGGTGGGGCAGCTATAATCTCTGCATTTTTAGACCAAAAAGATGTCGGTAAGAGACATTTCAGAAACAGATGTAAAAAAAAAACACAGATTTTTACATATTATCCCTGGTTTTACTGAGGATGGCAACCCTGATGGGGCCCCCTAGTGGCCCGGGGCCCTCGGGAAGTGCCCGAGTGGCCGAATGGTCAGTCCGCCCTTGACTGTATATCACCCTTTAGAGGGCTACCACAAATGTAAAACGAGCCCTTGCCAATCCTCCAAAAAGTGATTGGCAGGCGGTGAGGGGGCGATATGTCACCTAAGCGGCTGCATGTCTGTGTTCAGGTAGCTGGTCAAAATCATCTGGTTTTATTGCCCCTTGGCCACGTGTGTGTGAATGAACCCTTACAGAATCTCCCATTGAATAAGAGCAAATTAACATTGAGAGCTCCCTCTAGTGTCTAATCTACGAAGACCTGTATTCAAAATGATAAGAAAAATATGGTAGTGTTAACATGTAGAAATGTGTTTTATGGTGAACGCTGCAAGAATAAGTCAAATAATACATCAAAATCTGTGTCTGACGAACATAAATTGCACTTTCCCTTTAACTTTTCAGCATCTCGGAGCAGCTAAAATATGGCTGTTTGATCGCCTGCCCTGGATGTTCTAGGGCTCTTTGCTCTAATAGGGTGATGTGATGGGCGTTGGAACACACTGCACATTTATTAATAGAAAGCTCAGTGAGTCTCGCCCCTAATAGGCGGCATCAGAACTGCACTGACTTGAAGGATGATCGCTCTCTTTCCAATACACAAGCATAAGCGAGAGCAATTACTGCAAAAAACGCTGCCGTTTTCTCCTGAAGCTTGTCAATTTTATATTCTCGCTGGGGTCCAAAACAGTCTTCTGTTAATTAACCGCTTCCCGACCGCCGCATGTAAATATACATCGGCAGAATGGCACGGCTAGGCAAAAGCACGTATATATACGTGCCCTTTAATTGCCTAGCCGTGGGGTCGGGAGCTCCGTGACCACGGCCGCGGGACCAGCGGACCCGATCGCCGCTGGTGTCCCGCGATCGGGTCACAGAGCTGAAGAACGGGGAGAGGTCTGTGTAAACAAACCTCTCCCCGCGCTTCCTACACTGCCTGTCATTGATCGGCTGTTCCCTGTCATCGGGAAAGCCGATCAA
>JAQSEC010002050.1:0-11928 GCA_028564925.1 Lithobates sylvaticus
ACGAATGTACGAATTTTTTCGTTCAATCCATTCGAAGCTTGTTAAGCAACGCCATTGTAAGAGACACGGAAAATTCCGAATCGAAAAAGAAAAAAAAAAAGTTACGAATGTACAAATTGTTTCGTTCAATCTATTCGAAGCACGTTAAGCAACGCCATTGTAAGAGACACGGAAAATTACGAATCGAGAAAAAAAATAAAAGTTACGAATTTACAAATTTTTTCGTTCAATCCATTCGAAGCACTCGAATGGATTGAACGAAAAAATTTGTAAATTCGTAACTTTTATTTTTTTTCTCGATTCGTAATTTTCCGTGTCTCTTACAATGGCGTTGCTTAAAAAAAATTCGTACATTCGTAACTTTTTTTTTCGATTCGTAATTTTCCTTGTCTCTTAAAATGTAATAATAGCATACACATTACATAAAATTATGAAATTATGCTCCGATTACGAATGTTACGAATGTACGGATAAATACGAATGTGTCCGAATTTCAAATAAACAAAAATTAAACTAACGGAAAAACGAATCAACGAAAAAATAGCTCTTACAAATGTACGAATCGTTACGAATACGAACACCGACGACTTACGAATTTACGAATCGTTACGAATCAACGGAAACGAAAAAAACAAAACGAAAATAAACACATTTTTTTGTTGTGCACATGTCTAGTTGAGATGAATTTATCATTATGAGGGGTTCCCACCATCCCTGTGCTGTGCTGTGCTGACCTCCTGGGGTTTTAACTTTTAGGCCCCTTTCACACTGGGGCGGGGAGCCGCGGTGATGGTAAAGCAGCGCTATATTTTGCGCTGCTTTACCGTCGTTTTTACCGCGGTTTTCGGCCGCTCGCGGTGCGGTTTTACCCCCCGCGAGCGGCCGAAAAAAGGGTTAAACACCCCCCGCAGAGCGCCGCCGTAGCGGCGCTTTGCGGCGGTATTGCCGCGGTTTTACCGCGGTCTCCCATTCTTTTCAATGGGAAGGAGCGGTATAGGAGCGGTGAACACACCGCTCCTATCCCGCTCCAAAGATGCTGCTAGCAGGACTTTTTTTGTCATCCTGCTAGCGCACCGCTCCAGTGTGAAAGCCCGCCGGCTTTCACACTGGAGTTAAAGGGGCAGGATTTTTTCATGCGGTGAACAGGCGCTATTTTTAGTGCTGCACCGCATGAAAAACGCCCCGGTGTGAAAGGGGCCTTAGGTTCGTATTTCATACAGAATTCGTATGCATAAAAATTCGTATTTCGGATTCGTACGAAAGTACAAATTTCCGGAATTTCGTCTGAATTTTCAATTCGTACAAAACTAATCGCACATGTCTAGAAAGGAATGGGCGTATCTGTAAATAGTCCATTTATTCAAAAGTGATATATAATTTATTGGTAGGTGCTGCAGAGATAAACCATCTACCAGTTTCTTCTACATCTTCAGGATTCTATTAATGAGATCTCCGTGCTGAGATCCTGGCTCGCCACACCTTCTGTACTATTAGGGGCTTCCACTAGTCCTGAGTCTGCACAACCGCAATGCCAACTATTATGGGTTACCATCCACAATCCTTGCATTGAGTTTATCAGTTTGCACACCTGCTGTGCCCATTATAATGGGCACTCACCATTGCTTACAGTGTGATTTGTTTTACAATATAGAGAATGTAATAGGAAGAGTTGGAACACACAGAGGTGGGTGGGGAGTGGAGACAGCTAAAACTTCCAGGAGCACATAACCAGGCTAGAAATTATGGCATGGAAACCTTGTTGTTGGAGTATTTAACACATGTAAGAAGCCAGGGGCCATATCAGACAACCAGCATCCCTTATAGCTGGGTTGATTGACCTGTAGCACTGACCCCCGAAGGAGCTGCTAAATTTGTTTGGGCCTGTACTCTGCTAATAAACCCTCCACTGACTTGGTTCAGTCCCCTTGACTCAACTGTGGTGCAATGTTGGTGTGGAGCTAATGGTGAAAGATAACCCCACAATGTACAGTATAATAACAGTATACCTTTGTTATTACCTGAGTATCCAATGGCTCCACCTGCTGAAAAAGGAACAATACTCCACACCAAAGTGCTTAACCAAAACTTATCTTTACTGTGGTTATGTTTAAAGTAATAATCTCAACAGTTGTACTGTCACATCAACATAACACGACAGTACAGATGGTTTAGACAATATACACATATGGCACAACACAACTACAAGGGAGCTCCCCCTACTTTAATACAGGGGCAAGGCCTTTCAATGTAATACTCAGTCTTTTTCTCTTCTTTCTTCTGCTAGCTATTAATGTCTGTAATGATTTCTAATCCAAAGAATGAGATAATAGGGGTTAACTTAGGAGGAAATCCTGGAACTGTTCCTGGAGATACTCCAAATGTTATTGCCTCTGGTATGAAACAGTGCTAAATTGCAGTGAGGGTAGGCTTTAGGCCTGCTTAATGTCAGTCTTTGTTAGATCCTCCTCCGTGGGACTACAGGTCCAAGCACCACTGTGTAAAAGTCTAACTGTATGCAAGTGCGTAATAAACTGTGGGCCACAGCCCGCTCACCAACTGGATCTGAAGAAATGCAGCAGCTCTGCTCCGGTGCACTGTGTCTTGCTTCTAGCCGGCCGGCTCCGTCACACCGTTCTGCAAGGTGAACCAGGTCCCTCTGATGCTCCGACAGGTGTCTCTGGATCCTTCCCAATCCGGTCACTCAGTCTCTCTAGCGATCAGGCGAATGTCAGAGTCTGTGTTAGCTGTGCTCCGCAGTGGCTGTAGGCTGCGCTCTCTGGAGACCTCCTCTGTGGTCCTTACAGACAGGAAATGCGTCCAGAAAAGACCTAAGATGGCCACGCCGGGTCCTTTTATATCCTACCCAGCATGCAGTTCAATACAGGGTGACCATGGGTAGGTCACCTGGCATTCTGGGTAGATAGGTCATAGCCAAAAATGTAAACACGGTCCCTTCCTGTTTTTGGCCGCTAGTTATAGCACTGTCCAAAGATTTACATATTAAAGCATTAGTAGGCAAAAATGTCAGCGCTACAGACCTTTTAACACATTTAGATGTATGATGTTGTGCTAATGTTCAGCCTCTTTATGCATATTCTTATACTCCAACATGAAGGTAAAATATTCATTAGTTTTCCTAAAGAGTGGCTCAATAGCACTTCTGCTTTGTATCTAATTTTTTCATCTAAATAAGATTCTTTCGGCCTCTCTTTCAGTCCTTTCTTCACTTGTACAAGACCATTCTACAAATAGTTCATGCTTAATTTCTCCTAATTTATACTTCCTGCCCAAATAAGTTATTATTCAAAAAGAGCTTTACCTACCTGATAAAAATGCATTGTGAAATTTCTTTGCAGGATAACTCAAAGCTTCATGAGTAAAGGGCATTTCCGGTTTACTGGAATAGTATGTGTCTAGGTATTTTTGGGAATGGAAGCCATGTACGTGGTAGAGTTTATGAGAGCTAGGATCCATCATCTAATATTGTTATCTCCACTACAGCAGTCTTCCAGTGTGCCTTCTATCTTTTTATGCGTGGGATAAATAAACTATTTAGATATCAATATTAGTTTATAATTATGCCACCCAATAGTAGCACACTGTGACTCAAGTCATCATGCTTTGATAGCAGAGATTCAGGTGACTGCATTGTGATCAGCCAACAAAATAAATATATAAAATATACTTGTAGCGCTGGGCTCCTGAAGAGCACGCGCTATGTTTTTGTCAATTTAAATGTTCCTAAGACCATAGTTGGGTTTTAGGGTTAATTGTTATAAATTATGGTCTCGGTATCAGTTTGGCTGGACTGTATTGTGTTCTGCTTGGCTATAGGTTATTTTGGAATACGGTTTTGTATTTTGTATCATTGTTACTAACATTAATACTTGGTGTCAGGGTTGTAATGTTTAGGTCCATTAATACTGTAATCCATTTGAATTTTCTACATATGTAATTGTGTCTGTATTTTTTTTTTTGACTAAATAAATGTAACTATTTTTAGATTAATTACTCATGAAGTAATTCAAAAGTCCAACTTATTCATTTCTTTTTTCTCACAAACGTTATCGGGACATCGGCACATTTCTACTTTGTGCATCTGCAGTGTCACCCTGCTGAAGCACTGTTTAAAATCACAACATTTTCCAAAATCTCCTTGAAGGTTGTTTTGAATCGTTTGCTGCAGGTGACTTTAAGGGCTCTTTCACACTGACGGACCGTATGTCCGTTTTTCATCCTTCCGTTTTAGGATGAAAAACGGACATACATGTATCCCTATGGGATAGCGGGTGTCAGCGGATGAGCATCCGCTGACACCCGCTCTCGTCCGTGCCCGCTATGCTCCGTTTCTGCAGACGGAGGAAAACCCCATTTTTTCATCCGTCTGCAGAGCGGATCGGATGACGACGGACTCTACGGTCCGTCGTCACCCGATCTCCCATAGGGGGAGAGCGGCGCTCTGACAGGTCCGTCTCTGCACCGAGTGCAGAGACGGACCTGTCATCTTCCTGCTCAGCGGAGATCGCTCCGGCGATCCCCGCTGAGCAAGCGGCTATCCACATGGCGGATCTGCACTGATCCGCCCCGTGTGAAAGAGCCCTAAAGGAGACGTGTTGATTGACTTCAGCCTTGGTCCCGTCATTCACCATCTTTATTCAGCACAGGAATATTTCAAAGATATTATCCTTCTCAGGCCTACTGACCACTGTATTGTAGAAGTGAAAAATGGACGGACAGCCGAACCGGAGCATTTGATTGGTCACATGCCTCTGCACTTGCTACAGAAATGGCAGGAAAGAGGTGACATAGCCTCCAATTTTCTTCAGAGTCAGGCTGAATGTATGTTACAATGAGCCAATATTGTTTTGGGAAGGGGGACCAGACACAATGTTTAAAACATTTGTATTTTCTTTGAATTAGCCGTTTCAGGTTTAAAAAGTTTTGTGCCAACCTGCCGCAGTATAATGAGGGCAGCTGGTCGGCAAGCGGTTAATGGATGCAGGAATCTGAGGGATTTTGTTTCATTCTAACCCCAGGTTGAATGAAAAAACAACTCACAGTATATACCCAGCTTTATAAGGTTTATTGTTTCAGGGTGTATTTTTTTGAGATGTTGTATATATTACTTTGGCTAGGACTTTTTTCTATTTTAGGTTCCACAGTGTACACAGGCAAAGCTGCCTTTTGTTTGCAACACATACTTGTGAGATAAAGTGCTGTGCACCAAAGCACTGCCTATGGCCACTTATTGACTATTTTCATAGCAGCTATTAAATTCATGCAATCCCCTTTATAAAATAAATTCCAGGCAGGCCTAAAGGGAGATGCCCACAGATGTAGTATGGGGCGAGCAGGACAGTACAGTGAGTAGACCACACCATCCAGAGGCAAATCTGCCTATTTTCCCTACTCTTTCCAAAACAGAACAAAAAACTGCTTTGTCTTTAGATATATTTAAATTTATTCTTATTGGTTAGTCACAATGCAGTCACCTGAATCTCTGCGATGAAATCATGATGACTTAAGTCACAGTGGGATAATATTGGGTGACATTCTAATTAAGTCATATTATTGTATAAAAGGTTAAAAATATTACATACACATCAGAAGATAAGAAACACACCGGAGGATTGCTGTATTGAAGACACCAATACTATAGGATGGAGCCCGGCTCTCATAAACTCTACCATGTACACGGCTTCCACTCCCAGGATTTTCTAGATAAGTACTGTTCCGGTAAAGCAGAAATGGCTTTTGCTCATGCTGGTGTCAGGTATCCTATGGAGAAATTTCACAATGCATTTTCCTCAGGTAGGTTAAGCTCTTTCTAAAAAATGTATTATTTGTAGAAGGAATATCCCGACTTACGAACACCCGACCTACGAACAACCCCTACTTACGAACGGGGTGCTGCGGGGACCCTCCGCCATTTTTCGGTCTTTTTCGGCGTCTTTTGGCCGTTCTGCGCATGCGCGGCCATACGGAGCTTCGGAAAATGCCGGAAATGTCCGTAATTTTCCCGCGCATGCGCAGAACGGCAATAGACGGAACATCGGAAATGTCCGGAAATCTCCGTATTTGTCGGTCTGCGCATGCGCGGCCGACTTACGAACATTTCCGACTTCCGTACAGGCGGGCAGTCCCTAACGAGTTCGTAACTCGGGGACCCCCTGTATTAGGAGAAATGAAGCATGAACTATTTGCAGAATGGTCTTCTACAAGTGAAGAAATGACTGAAACAGTGAAAGAATCTTATTTAGACTAACGAGGTAGAGACAAAGCAGAATTGATGCTGTTCCACTTGATATTTAAATTTTCTAGTTGTAGAATAAGAATATGCATAATGACGCTGAGCATTAGCACATTGTCGAACATTTTAAAAGGCCAATCATCTCCACTATAGAGGGATTCCGGTTGTCTGACTCCACCCCTGGCTTCTTATACAGTGTCTTGAAAAAGTATTCATGCCCCTTGAAATACCACTGTCAGGTCACCCTGAGGATAGGTGACAGATGCACACCGTAGGGATCAGGAGTGCACCGCAAGGTAGTGGACCCTATGGCTGACTGCAGCGGACAGAAGTCCAGTTGATTCGGAACACGGGGCCGCTGGACACCAAGACGGATCCCACCGGGGTTAGAGCGTAAGATTCCCTGGGGCGCGGAGTCTAAGAGCCAGCTGGTGTTCACCAGAGCCTCTAGTGGTGAGGATGGACTGGGCTGCAACTGGCTCCAGGTCGCGACCCCCAGGGTCCCCCAGCTCACACTCACAGTAGGCAACAGGAGGACAGGGATAGTGAGGGATAAGCCAAGGTCAGGTCCACAAGCAGAAACGGACAACAAGGTACACGCCAAGGTTCAGGGTCACAGGCAACCAGGGATAGTCAGGGACACGCCAGAAGGTCAGGGTCACAGGCAAACAGGGATAGTCAGGGACACGCCAAAGTCGGTAACAGAACACTGAATAGCACACGGCTGGTAACAGAAAGCCAAACACACAAAGGTTGATCAGCAGGGTTGCCTGCAGTGCACAGGTTAATATAGAGTCCTGTGATAGGAGCTAGGGTGGAGCCCTGCCAGAGGAGGGATATAAAAGCAGTCAGGTGATGGTCGGCTGGTCTGAACACATGGAGACAGGTAAGCAGACAACTCTATTGCTTAACCATGACAACCACTTTTTCGGATATTCATTTGTAAAAAAAATTGAAAACCATTTATCATTTTCCTTCCACTTCCCAAGTATGTGTCACTTTGTATTGTGTTGGTTTGTGTTGGTCTATCTATGTTCGGACATAAAGGCACAACAAACACTGGGAGTACAAAAAACATGGTCCATGGCATATTCTATCTTCCATTTAATATCCCCTGTTTGATAACACTATATCGAGACGCTTATGATGACTAGCGCACAGGTGGCTCCTACCCTGTTTCCCCGAAAATAAGACCTAGCGTGATTGTCAGTAATGGCTGCAATATAAGCCCTACCCCCCAAATAAGCCCTACCCTGTTTCCCCGAAAATAAGCCCTACCCTGAAAATAAGACCTACAAGGACTTTAACTAGGGCTTATTTGGGGGGTAGGGCTTATATTGCAGCCTTCACGGACAATCACGCTAGGTCTTATTTTTGGGGAAACAGGGTATTTCTTTTGGCTTTGTTGAGCTGCTCTGCCACTGAGCTATTTCGTATGCTTTCCTCTATTGGAAACCATTTTTCTGTCTGATCACTGACTGACTAATGCGTATTTACGTGACCCCCCTGCAAGATAGTGAGACCCCTCTCTTTCTTGCAACTACTGAACCCAAAATGTGTCCTGAAGAAGTGTACAATGAAACGCGTAGATACATTAGGGCTCACATCATGTATAGATTTTTGTCTGTATATATGATTTTTTCTTTATATTTCTTTCATGTCTCTGGTCTTTGTACTTTATGTATTTTTCATTAAATGTAATTTTTTTTGTACTCCCAGTGTTTGTTGTGCCTTTAAAGTCCGACCATAGGTTTTATTTGGAACCTTTTTTTCTTTATTATTTTCCCAATATTCATGGATGAGTGATTTTTCTCTTCTTATTCATCTCCCTGCCATAATTCCCAGCCTGGTTATGCGCTACTGGGAGAGTTTGCTGTGATGCAGCTCATCCTATTATGTCTCCATATTATAAAACCAATGATACTGTAAATCAAGAAGGAATAGTGAGAACTCCTCATAATGAGCACATCAGGTGATCTGAGAACTAAGAGCAGTGATGGTGGGAACTCCTCATAATGGGCACAGAAGGTGTGCAGACCCGGGAGTACTTGCAGGGACAGTGGGAGACTCTAATAATGGGCATAGAAGGGGTGCAGAGCCGGGACCTCAGCATAGAGATCTCACTAATGGAACACTGAAGAGAAAGAAGAAACTTGTAGATGGTTTAACTCTCCAGCACCTACTAATAACTGATATATCAGTTTTGAATGAACTGGCCCTTTAAATATATGCTCATTCCTTGCATGGCCTTTATCGATAGTGCTGCATAATTTTCATAATATATTATAGTTGATGCATATTTAAAATTTGTTATAGGATTTGTGTGAACAATATTTATTGTAAAATTACTTTAAGCAGGCTAGTGTATCATTCCTGCTGGCAATTTGGCATGTTTATATGGAACACAGTTGTGCTTTAACTGTTCTGAATTCAAATGCATTGCATAGAGACTATGCCACGCTCTCCTTTTGCATATTTTTCTGCAGGTGACTTTAAAGGAGACGTGTTGATTGACTTTAGCATTGGACCCATCATTCACCATCTCTATGCAGCGCAGAAATATTTCAGAGATATCATCCTACTCAAGCCTACTGAGCACTGTATTATAGAAGTGAAAAAATGGATGAACAGCCGAACCGGAGCGTTTGATTGGTCACATGCCTCTACATTTGCTACAGAAATGGCAGGAAATAGGTGACATATCTGCCAATTTTTTTTATCAGTGTACAGTGCAATGAGCCAGTAATGTTGGGAGGGGGCCAGACACAAGCAAAATCTGGTGCAGCTCTGCAAAGCATCCAATCAGCTTCCAGGTTTTACTGTCAAAGCCAGGGCCGGACTGGGAATAAAATCCAGCCCTGGAAAAAATTTCATACCAGCCCCACAGCATTATTATACCAGCGCAACAGCATAACGTCATTATTTCCTGGTTCATGAAAGGGAAAAACCATACATTTTAAAGCACATTTGAAGAGTGTATTATATATAGATAAGACAGATATGAAATCACATAGGGCTTTATATATATATATATAGCACTGGGGTGGGGGCTGGAGAGCACTGGGGCAGAAAGAACAGGGGTGGAGAGCACTGGGGGCAGAAAGAACAGGGATGGGAAGCACGGGGGGCTGGACAGCCCTGTGGGGGGTGGGGAGCACGGGGGGGCTAGAGAGCACTGCGGGGGGAGCACGGGGGGGCTGGAGAGCACTGTGGGGGGTGAGGAGCACTGGGGTGGGAGCTGGAGAGCACCGGGTGCAGAAAAAACAGGGATGGGGAGCACGGGGGGGGGGGGGGGGGGGGTGGGGAGCACGGGGGGGGGGTGGGGAGCATCGGGGGCAGAAAGAACAGGGGTGGGGAGCATGGGGGGGGCTGGACAGCACTGTGGGGGGGCTGGAGAGCACCGGGGGCAGAAAGAACAGGGGTGGAGAGCACTGGGGTGGGGGCTGGAGAGCACCGGGGGCAGAAAGAACAGAGGTGGAGAGCACTGGGGGGTGGAGAGGAGGGGGGGGGGCTGGAGAGCACCGGGGGCAGAAAGAACAGGGGTGGAAAGCATTGGGGTGGGGGCTGGAGAGCACCGGGGGCAGAAAGAACCAGGGTGGGAAGCACGGGGGGGCTGGACAGCACTGTGGGGGTGGGGAGCACTGGGGGGGGGGCTGGAAAGCACTGTGGGGGGTGGGGAGCACTGGGGTCAGATAGAGCAGGGGTGAAGAGCACTGGGGTGGGGGCTGGAGAGCACCTGGGCAGAAAGAACAGGGGTGGAGAGCACTGGGTGGGGGCTGGAGAGCACCTGGGGCAGAAAGAACAGGGGTGGGGAGCACGGGGGCTGGGGAGCATGGGGGGGGCTGAACAGCACTGTGGGGGGTGGAGAGCACTGGGATGGGGGCTGGAGACTGATGGGGAGAGCTGGAGAGCACTGCGGGGCAGAAAGAACAAGGGTGGGGAGCACGGGGGGGCTGGACATCACTGTGGGGCGTGGGGAGCACGGGGGGGCACGGGGGGGGCTGGAGAGCACTGTGGGGGTGGGGAGCACGGGGGGGGCTGGAGAGCACTGTGGGGGTGGGGAGCACGGGGGGACTGGAGAGCACTGGGGTGGGAGCTGGAGACTGATGGGGAGAGCTGAAGAGCACTGGGGGGGGGCTGGGGAGCACTGTGGGGGTGTGGGGAGGGGGGGGGGCTGGAGAGCACTGTGGGGGGGTGGGAGCACTGGGGGGGGGGCTGGAGAAGGATGGGAGAGCTGGAGAGAGGGGGAGGCAGAAAGAACAAGGATTGAGAGAACTGTGGGGGGGGCTGGAGAGTGTTGTGGGGGAGGAGAGCACTGGGGGGGAGCACAAGGAGAAGGGGGGGGCAGTAAAAGAAGTTGGATAGGAGGAGAAGCAGTGGGGCTGCATATAGAGGAAATGAGCTTTCTATATTCCTCCATGCAGCCGCTGAATGCTTGATTCTCCTCCTCTCCCTCCTCCAAGCATTCAGCGGCTGCATGGAGGAATATAGAAAGCTAATCTCCTCTATATGCGGCCCCCCTGCCGATCCCCCTATCCAGGCACACAGTTAGGGCTGTACGGAGTACTCACAGGCATTTCTCCTCCTGTGATCACGGAGCTGGCCGGGTCTGTGTTCTGCGGCCGCGCACCGCGCTGTAACACGGTCCCGCCCCCATAGACCGGCTCGTGTGATAGGTGGAACACTGATTCTATCTACTATCACATGAGCTGGTCTATGGGGGCGGGACCGCGTTACAGCGCGGTGTGCGGCCGCAGAGCACAGACCCAGCCAGCTCCGTGATCACAGGAGCAGGAGAGAGGGGATTCAGGGGAGCACTGCAGCCGCAAAGCGGCCCCAGGGCAGGCTGCCTACCGGGAAATATCCCGGTATCCCGGTAGGCCAGTCCGGCCCTGGTCAAAGCCTAATAGAACAAGCTGAAGTTAGAAGCCAATTGGCTACGATGCACACCTGCACAATATTTCAAGTGCTACAGTTTTAATAACTTCCCCTAATCTTCAAAGCATTTGTATTCTCTTTTAATTAGCGGTTTCAGTTTGTGAGAAGTTTGGTAAATCAGGTAGTAATATTACAATTTATGGGACATGTGATCCCCAGCAAAAAGAGGTGGAGGGGAAGGTGGAGAGGAGGGGGCAGGGGAGAAAAAGGGGGAATGGAGAAAGGCAGGTAAAGAGTAAAACAGAGAATAGGCGAGAACAGCAGAGGAAAGTAAAGAGAGGGGAGAGGACAGGAGAGAGAGAAGGGGAGCAAAGGAGAGGAAGAGAGGAGGTGAGGAGACAAAAGGAGAACAGTAAAAAGTGTAGGGGAGGAGAGGAGAGGAGAAGAGAGGAGAGCAGTAGCAATAGCTAAATTGGCCCATGTACAAGATCATCAGTTGGACCCCCGTGAACAATGAGGGGGGGGGGGGCATGCCACACTGCACCCACCTACACTTGTACATAAAGAAAATTGTTCTGTTTAACAAAGGGGTGGGCACAGAGCTCCATCCCTAATAGTGGTTGTGGCCAGAATTTAGCTAAATAAATCCTAAAACAGATACAACACTCAGCAAAAAATAAATAAATAATATATATATATATATATATATATATATATATATATATATATATATATATATAATATGTAGCGATACCCCCAATTAAGAGGGCCGCAAGTTTGATTTGGGTCCCTGAGTACAG
>JAQSEC010003819.1:0-12223 GCA_028564925.1 Lithobates sylvaticus
TGTGCAAAGAATAAGCGTTTTAGCGCGCCAATCAGAAGGTAGCGCAGTACTAGTAGTTAGTCCTGCATATAATTTGGTACTACGTGTCCCTTTATTATAATGTAATTTTGTTTATAATGATCTTACACCCCCTGCAGTACTGACCATTCCCCACATACACAGCAGCCAAACTAACAGCCAGAGCAGCCCACCGTCCCATGCCAGTGACAATGGCGCCCCCTGGCTGCTGTGTGACTGTATTACAAAAGGATGAAGCAGGTTAGAAGATGGCAGACTACCTTGTAGATTAGCTTTGGTCAAAGCATCTTTGTTAGCCAAGGAACAAAAACAAAGCAGATGTTAGTACAGCAGTGATTTTACGAGGTACCCCTAAACCTCATGCCCCAACACGCTCCCCCAACAACCATTAGCAGATGGCAGAGCAGCCAGCGAGTCCTGCGCACAAGCAAAGCTCACAGTGCAACAAGCGAGCTGCCCTTAAAGAGGAGGAATGTCGGCACCCCGAAAAAAACCTAGAACTGTCACCTCGTCGCCTGGATCATAGGAGCCCCGGGGGAGTATAGAAACACACAAATACATTTTATAGTTTGCATTGCTACATCTGCTTCCCGAGCTGGGAACATCGTACAAACCAGAGAAGAACATTCCACCCCTTTCCAGGGTGTCACAGTACAGAAAGATTACCCGCAGTACCTTACTGACAGTTACCTGAACCCTCTTAGTCATTTTGCATTAAGGGCTGCCAACACTTTAATTCATGGCTCCTCTTGGCTTTGTGTATCTACACTCAGTGGGCAGAGTGACTATATACCCAATGGTGACGTGCTGGAATGATTTAGAACCTTTTCCATTGTGAACACTACTAATCAACTGAAAGTGGAACTCCAGCTCAAAACTTTTTTTGATCAGATTTGGATGGAGTGCAAAAGGGCTGGAACATCTCTCAGACTTCAGTTTTTCTCGGTGTCCCCATTAGGGAGATTTTACCACTTCCTGTCCTGGTGATCAAGACACAAAGACACGTAACCCTAAAGGGAAATCTTCCAGTAGGGTCACCTGATCATTAGGTAGGATTTCCTCACTGACGGTTGTTTTTGCGCCACAAGAAGAAAGAAATCTCCCTAACAGGAACAGCAATAAAAACCTGACAACCCCATCACCACTCCATCTATAAAAAGGAAACGCCAATTGTCTGAATGTCCATTTTAATAAAATGAACTGGATACACAGAAAAGGGACAAAGCCATTGGTGGACACAAAATAACATTTTCAGGGACGTTTCTTAAAAAAGTTGGCCATAGTTTTGTGAGCCTAACCATGGGATCCTAGAAGACACCTACCCCCATCTCCCTGCCCGCACCCTGAGCTCCGTATATGTTCAAGGCCAATCTTAATTGTAATAATCCACCCGCCGTGTACAAACCTTCCTGCAACCAAGTCTAAAAATGCGCCTTTTCCTTCTATCCACTGGGTGGTCACCTGGGTAGTCCTAATTTTACGTAGAGACCCAATAGAGTCCATTAAGGGTAAAAGTGTCTGGGAACCAAAAAAGCTCAATTCCAAAAGGCAGTACGGGGAAAGACTGTTTGGGTACAAAATAACCAGCCAAGTATTCTCTGGACTACCTGGATTTACACATTGACAATCACATCCTATAGCAGCCGTCAACATAACCCCAGACAGAGGACTTCAGATATTGTGGAAGCTGGGAGAACCAAGAGGAACCCAAAAATAGTGGAATGAGGTGGATTGATGAGAATGAGACATTTTGGGAAGGAGTGAGATGTCAGTGAGTGAGGATTGCTGATCCATCGCTGGTTTACCACTGCAGTACTCTGCACCAACCAATACCCCTATTAAATTTGAGGCGGGCACCAATGATTTGAATCACTCATCAGAATCTTAAATCTCTCAATGACTCCAGTGTTAAGCCTTTCCTGTAATAGTCTGTCTCTGCTCTTCCCATAATGGTAAGATTTCCCCACAATAATTTAAGTCTCTGCCCCTTTCACATAAGCAATATTTCTCACAGTGCCTCCATCCCTTCCACAACACCCTTCCAAACCTCCCATTGTTAGGACTGGGATCTATCTGAACACACAACCTCTGCTGCAACCGACAGTGGCTCTTCTTGCTGAGCAACCTGAGATACTGCACAGCATCCTGTCTGATCCCTTGGATACTCTTGCCTTGTACCTAGTTTTTGGTGAACCTTGAACTCCTTGCTCCTCTCATAAACATCCTATTTAAAGCGGAAGTCCCGCAAATTTTTTATTTTTTTTTAAAAAGTCAGCAGCTACAAATTCTGCAGCTGCTGACTTTTAAAATAAGGACACTTACCGTCCAGGGCGCCCGCGATGTCAGCACCCGAGGCCGAACCGTCCCTCGGTCCTTGGATGCTGCCGTCGCCATCTTCGGTAAGGGAATCAGGAAATGAAGCCTTGCGGCTTCACTTCCCGGTTCCCTACTGCGCATGCAAAAGTTGCGCTGCGCAATCCGAATGGTCCCTGCTGTCTCTGGGACCTGTGTGTGGCCCAGCAGACAGCACGGGGGGGACGTAGTCTATGTCCGGAAGTGGGTGCAAATACCTGTCTTATAGACAGGTATCTGCACCCCCCTGAAAAGGTGCCAAATGTGACACCGGGGGGGGGGGGGTACCAAAAAGTGCAGGTTCAATTTTTGCGTGAACCTCCGCTTTAAGCCATGCCTTTACTTATCCTGTTTGCCAGATGATTGTGCTCTCTGCAGCGGATCTCTTGCTCCTTGCAAACCTGCAGCTGTCTATCTCTACTACCACTCGTTACCGACCTTTAGCTTGTTCCTCGACTACGCTTCTGCCTGATCCCAACCTGAAACTGTTCTCCATTGACCTTTGGCTTGTTCCTCATCTATACTTCTGCTTGATCCCAACCTGCAACCACTTGTTACCAACCTTTGGTTTTGTTTACCGACTATGCTTCTGTTGGATCCCCATCTGCTACTGGACCCTGGCTTGTTCACCTCCTGGTGGGGCTATCCTGAGGACTGTGACCTTCTACTAAAAACGCAGTAAAACCCATCTCCACCATCAGGAGCTCTGGTGAGTACTGCCAGAGTGACCTGCTTGTGTACCCCTCCAACTGGTCAGAGGGAGCCTCTCTACTGCAGTGGTGTCGACCTTTTAATAAACTATAATAATAAAATAACAAAGGCAAAATAAAGAAGATGATTGTAAAAGTGTGCAGATTACAAATTATATCGGCATGTGCGGGGAAAACAAAAAGAAGTCAGCGGGGCAAAAAAAATAAAAATCATTCAACAGATCAGCATTTATTGTATTGGCAGTGATGGCGGTACAGGGTAGCCAGGTATAAGTCACATGACTGTTGACGGAAACATTAACACCGTGCTGCAAATTATCTAAACTGAAAATATTTCACAGCATTTGCCACAAAGTCTTCACATTCTTATCTGGCTCACTTTGGGCACCATAAAGAAAATTGGCACGTCGTGCAAACGTTATATAAAATGTGGACATGGGCACACCTCTCATATCTGATTTGGCCTCTTCTACAGGCAATATGTGCCAAACAACCCAAATTTTCACAGTAAAAGAAAATGAAAATGGCTGCAGTCCATTTCTAATTCAAGAATTTTCAGGATTTTATTTCCAAACTGGCTGGCAATTTTAGCATAAAAAAAAAATATATAGAAAAATAAAAAAAAAAAGATACTCCACGAATTCTGTTCTTTTTGAGAATGTTGTCAGGAAATCAGGAGGGTCAGTGGCTGTCAGGGTGTTTCCGATTGGTCAGGACTTAGAGGATGGTGGAGCAGTTCACCGTGATGGAGGAAGATAAGGGTGAAAAGGGCCGTGGTGAGGATCAGAGTGAAGAAATATGACGGGGTGGAGGTGCAGGACAGGGATGCGGATGGGAATGTGATGGAGGCGTCAAGGGATGAATTGAGGGGTTCCAAGAAACTAGCGTTGCTCCTGATGTAGATGGTGGAAGTGTAATTTGGCTTCGTACCTTCACATCCACGTTCGCTCTGTCCACTGCGGTGCAAAGCATCATTGATCAAGTCTGGGAGGCGTCCGTTGAGGTCCACAGAGGCCAAGCAGCCTTGGAAGCCTTCCCGAGAGGCCACCAGTTTTGGCAAGTTGCTGTACATGCTCTGCGGCAAACCGGCAATGTACAGGTCACCTGGAAGGAACATAGACATTAAGAAAAAAACTTTCTGGAAAACAGTTACAACATTATGCTATGCACCTTTGGTATTTTTTCATACTAACGATGAAGATCAAAGCTCATTTTCCAGCAACTCAACAGATTTGCAGAAGGGGAAGACATGGGGAACTAATATAACACTTCTATCATTTTAGGAAAACTAGAAATAGTAAAATCTGTCTGTTTCTTTAATCTGTGGGTGGAGGGTAGTGCAGAATCAGATAGACTAACTGGAGTACCCAAGCTTGTGACTCCAATCTTTGCATTTCAATGGAATGTCAATGATGCAGCTCCCAAGCCCAGGTTACTACAGACAAAATTGAAGAGCCCAGATCTGACATTATATATATATATATATATATATATATATATATATATGTTTGTTAAGAGCTCAAACGTAGATGACACATGAAACTTCTGATTTCTAATATAGTCTGTTAATTGTTTAGGAGGAAACCAGTTTCCAGCACTTTTCGGGGGGCTGCTTCCTTTATCAGGGCTGGTTGTGGAGTAGGACTTGTATGAGAATTGTATCTCATTAGAACATGCAGCGAGTATGCTGTGAATATTTTGCGCAGGCTCCAGACATGCTGGAAAGGGAAAACAAATTTAAATGAAGACAAGGTACTAAGATATGAATTTTTGCTAAAGCAGTCAGATCATAACAGGGCACAGTGACTGCAGGGAGGTTGTTGTTTTTTTGTTTTTTTTAATTATACTTTATTATTATCTATTTTAAAAGAATAATACTTATTGATTTAGCATTATTAGTACATCTGTATCTTTGCTATTTTTGTTGATTTTTTCTCAATATTTAATAATTTTTTTGACTCTATGTCGTTATTTCATCTGTATTTTTAGCAGTTTTATTAGTCCCAATACATAATATAAAACATCATGTTTATTATTTTTCAAGAAAAAAAAAGTTAAAATCAGGTTTAAGTTTTAAAAAATGCCATCCATATAAAAAATGTTTGATTTTTATGTATGTAGGAGTTGATACTTCGTAATATTGTTTGGACCAATAAAGACCCCTTTTATATTGAGGCGCTTTCACATAAAAAAAAAAAAGAAAAGCGTGTGAAAAGCTCATGAAAAACTATTTCAAATAAAATCAATCAATGCATTCACACTGGGGCAATGCACTGGCAGGGGGGTGAAAAAACACCCCTCTCCATTCAAAAGCGTCTGAAAAGCTCTTCAAAAGTCCTCAGTGTTTTACTGGCAGTTTAGAAGTGCCACAGTGTGAAAGGGGCCTAAAGGATTTTATATACTATTTACTTATGTAGCCATATTTATATTTATTTATTAACTACATATTTATACTAATATAATTTGTTAAAAATTCTGGACTACTGGACACGTTTATTATTTTCAAGAAAAGATTTTATGATTAGCATGATTTTAATATTTTTTAAAATGTAGTCCATTTATAATGAATTACATTTTTAGATATGAGTTGATACTTTTTAATACTGTTTAGAACAATATAGATTTTTTTTTTTTATATTCAAAATATTTATGTACCCATATTTTCATGTTCGTTTTGTATCCCTGAGGAAGTGGGGCTTTTGTTTGGCCCCAAAAACACGCTGAAAATTTTAGGTTATCATGTTGTGAACATATATCATTATTAGAAGAATTTGGATTCTCTGACCTTATGTTTGACACCCTCCTTATGCCCCGTACACACGATCGGACTTTCCGACAACAAAACCGTGGAATTTTTGTTCGAAGGTTGCATACACACGGTCACACAAATGTTGGCCAACAATTATGAACGTGGGAACGTGGTGACGTACAAGACGTACGACGAGCCGAGAAAAAGGAAGTTCAATAGCCAGTGCGGCTCCTTCTGCTCGATTCTGAGCATGCGTGAACTTTTGTGTTTCGTAATTCCGACAACAAAGTTTTGTTGGCGGAAAATTTGAGAACCTTTTAGCCAACATTTGTTTGGCGGAAATTCCGACAACAAATGTTCGATGGAGCATACACACGGTTGACTTTCAGCCAAAGCTCACATCGAACATTTGTCGGAAAATCCGATCGGGTGTACGGGGCATTAGACTGTTTTTACGTGGAAATTGAAATTAGGCTCACAATGTTGAGATCACAAGGAGAATCGAGGAGCAGACTAAGGCCAGCCATAGATGGTTCGAAGATGGTTGGAAATGTGTATGGGCAGACTGTACTGAATGTACCAAGTTGATCTATCCAATCCAGCCTGCCGGATTTACTTGCAATTATTGCTAGCAGCTGCTATAGATACTAGCAGTAATCGCTATCTTCCTCCTACGAGGACGGCAGGAGGGATTCCCCCGTCTGGGCTGTCTGTGTTGATAGGGGAGCCCTGAAACCGAGAAACCAAAGAAATTTGCACCGTCTATGGCCTGTCTAAGAGCCCTTTCTATTTGCTATTTCTTCATTTGCAAGTGATTATCAACATCACAGGGACAGTAGGTGGAGTGAACATCAGAACAAAGGCTTTTGCTTCAAGATTTGGGTTTCTAACTCTTCAAAAAGCACATCAGAATTCCCACTCAGAAAACACACAGGATGAGACCTTCCAGCTCCACCAACAATGCCACAATTTAGTTCACCAATTGAGGTAATTTAAATCACAACCCATCTTGCCCTAGGTGCGATGAGGACAGTGCCACTTTCTTTAATTTATTATGGTCCTGCCCCATCATAATAGGATACTGGACCCAGATGGTCAGGTTTGTTCATGATCACATGGGTTCTCCACTTACTCTTTGCCCCAAACAATGTATACTGGGCCTCCTTCCCACCTCGGAAGAGGATCAACACCTCCATATTTTCCTCCATAAAACGCTCTTTATAGCTAGATTGCTAATTTCAAGGGTATGGCTTAGGGAGTCCCCACCAACCTTTTAGAGCTGGATTGCAGCTGTCAACACGACCTTACCTTACAAAAAAGTGTTGTACATCCACAGAGGGTGCCCTACCAAATACCACCTGTGATCTGGAACAGGTGGTTGGAAAGCACCTCTACATGCATCGAAGATGAACCAGCTGTTCGATTTGGTACTATGTTAAAGACACTACAATCCACTTGAAGTGGGGGATTTTCATCTCATTTTTATTATGTTTTGTAGACTAATGTACAAAATGTTTTCTAACCGATTGTTGTACAGCTTCACATGACGAATGTGGGTAATGCTACACTCTACTTCTGCATCTGTCCAGTGTGTATGAACATGTTATTGCACCTTGTAGAGTTTTGGTGCTAAATGCACCGTCATAGTTTCACTTTTAATAAAGAATGTATTCTTTGTCTAAACATTTTTTAATATAAATCCTTTATATTAAGATGTTATATCCCTTCTTCACTCCAAAACAAAAAAAAATGGCTGTAGTTGAGCTTTAATTCTTTAGCACTTTGCATGCCATTTCAGATGACTGTGTACATTATAAGATGCTTCACGGCTAATATAACAAAATGAGAGCAAGAGCTGTGACATTACCCATAATTCTTTATTACTTGTAACTACAAGCTCCAGTTGTCTCTTACCTTTTAGATCAAGGTTTTTAGCTCCATTTATGACCTGTGTGACGGACTTGGCATCCACCTTCAGTGTGTGCGTATTACTGTTGTCTCGGGTAATTACCACATGATGCCACTGATTGTCGTTCAGTGGCCTGTCGCTGTTCCCCTTGATGACATTAGGGCCATTTCCAAGATCAAACACATAGTGGATGTACCTGAGGAGAGATAACACATATGAGTTCCCGTCTCTGCCGGACCCCCAAGCCTACAGAGTTCCCGTCTCTGCCGGACCCCCAAGCCTACAGAGTTCCCGTCTCTGCCGGACCCCCAAGCCTACAGAGTTCCCGTCTCTGCCGGACCCCCAAGCCTACAGAGTTCCCGTCTCTGCCGGACCCCCAAGCCTACAGAGTTCCCGTCTCTGCCGGACCCCCAAGCCTACAGAGTTCCCGTCTCTGCCGGACCCCCAAGCCTACAGAGTTCCCGTCTCTGCCGGACCCCCAAGCCTACAGAGTTCCCGTCTCTGCCGGACCCCCAAGCCTACAGAGTTCCCGTCTCTGCCGGACCCCCAAGCCTACAGAGTTCCCGTCTCTGCCGGACCCCCAAGCCTACAGAGTTCCCGTCTCTGCCAGACCCCCAAGCCTACAGAGTTCCCATCTCTGCCGGACCCCCAAGCCTACAGAGTTCCCATCTCTGCCGGACCCCCAAGCCTACAGAGTTCCCATCTCTGCCGGACCCCCAAGCCTACAGAGTTCCCCATCTCTGCCGGACCCCCAAGCCTACAGAGTTCCCATCTCTGCCAGACCCCCAAGCCTACAGAGTTTCCACCACTGCTGGACCTCTAATTCGTCAGAATTCCCACCTCTGCCAGACTCTTAAGCCCTTAAAGTTCCCACCTCTGAACACCCCAAATCATTTCTAGTTCTGCCAGACCTCCAACCCTACCGAGTTCCCATTTCTGCTGGATCACTAAATCTTCAGAGTTCCCACCCCTGCCAGACCCTGAACCCTGCAGAGTTCCCACTTCTGCTGGACCCCAAGCCCTACACCTCATCAGAAAGCTGCCTCCACCCAACTGTCAAAATGCTGGTGAGAGAAGAACCAAATACACTACATCTACAGTTCCCACTGAGACCAAAAGGCTATCTGGTTTAATAAAGCCTAGTACACATTACTATTGTTTTTGTTTTTCATTCAACACAGCAGACAGATCAGGAGGAGCTGCTGTAATAACTATGTGATGTTAGTACAGCAATCTCCCCTGCTGTGCTATTGTGTTCTGACAGGGGACAGCCCCCCCAATAGCCATTGGCTGAGAGCGCTGATCGGAAGCCAATCAGCAGACCTTTTTTGGTCATGTCCCTTCGACAGTCGAACGGCCGGCTCCTGTCAGACCGGCTGCCATACACACAGACCAAATGTTTCCATTGAACTGGTCGATGACATTCAGCCTGTGTGTACAGGGCTAAAAGTGGTTGTAAAAGCAGAAGGTTTTTTTTTTTATCCTAATGCATTCTATGCATTAAGATAAAAAAAAAAAAAAAACCTCAGCAGCCCCCTGACTAAAATATCTGAAAAACAGCTAAATCTGAAGGATTATTAAAATCAGGTCAGGAAACTTAAATTTGATTTCCTAAAATAGCTTTTAAAAAAAAAAAATCTGCTGGCAGATAGCTATTTGTGGAGTGGTCTACTATTAGGACCTTTGACGTACAGTCAGGATTCTTGTAAGAACGTGAACTTTCCGCTGCCCAGGGGCGTTGCTAGGTCTACAAAAGATCTGGGGCTAGAGCCCATAGCAGCATAGTAAATAAAGTCATATGCTTGGGCCTGGCATACACATGTATATACAGTAATATGTGTGTGTGTGTGTGTGTGTGTGTGTGTGTGTGTGTATGTGTGTGTGTGTGTGTGTGTGTGTGTGTGTGTGTATATCCCCAGAGAGTCCCCCCTTACATCAGGGTCCCCAAAGAGCCTCCCCCTTGCACCAGGGTCCCCAGAGAGCCCCCCCCCACTTATATCAGGGTCCCCAGAGAGCCTCCCCTCCCCTTGGGGACCCCTGCAGGGACTCGGGGCTATGGGCCCCAGATTCAGGGCTATAGCCCCAAAAGCCACCCCCTAGCGACACCACTGCCGCTGCCTCTGTGTTGGGTTACCAGATGGGATTTGGATACTGTGCAACCCATGTGCCTTCAAACTCATGGAGTGATACTGAACGACTCAGAAGGGACTTTCAGTTCTCAATGTATTCTGAGCTCCTTCCTTTAGCAGTCTACAGTTACCTTCACCTGACCATCATATCTTCACACAGATACAGTAACCCATCTGTACAATAATACACTGTATATGCACAACACAAAGGGAAAAGCAATTAATACCATTTTGAAATTTGTATTATTTAACTTTCTTCCAAAATTGTATTGTAAGTGAATATTATGATTTTAACATTTTAATCATTAAAATGTATCTATAAAACAAAAGTCTCTTTTTATTAACTTTGGATAGAGTAGGCCAGTAGGGGATGGTTAAAATCAAATTTTTTTTTTTGCCATGTCCACTTTGGGAGATTTTCCTTCTGGTCCCACAGACCCCACAGGAAGTACGAGAGAAATCACTTAGATGGTAACAGATGTCCCTGTTTAAAGATTTTCCCTCTATTTCTTTGGAAAATTTAGAATTTTCCATCACTTTTCGTTACATGGACAGTGGTGACCAGGACAAATAGAGGAATACATTTTCCTGAACTTTATTCACTCTATTCAAATGCTATAAAAAAAAAAAAAAAAAAAAATTGCCAAGTGATACATTTTGAAATTGTAATATTTAACCCTTAATTCAAAAGTCTACAATTGTCTCCTAATGTCTCCCCAAAAATGTCTCTTGGATATTTATGAGCCTACTTGACCTGTTTTTCAACCTGGCATTTGACCCCCATAGTCCCTTCCTAATGATCCTCATATACCATTCAGCCCACATTAAATTTCTTCCACCCCTCAAGTGCCCTAATGACTTCCTGAAGCCTAAAATTGGCCCAATTACATTTTCACAAGACGCACTAGCGCACCCATTAGTTCTCCTTGTACCTCACAGCCCCCCCCCCACATAACCTCTGCTCCTACCCCTTCACCAGCTCCACTGCGATAAAATCATTGCCGTCCCCGCTGTTGAACAAGATGAAGCCGTCGGATGAGATGGTCTTGAATTGGAAGAAGAGATGCATGGAGGTGTAGGCCTGAAGGGTGGAAAGGGTCAGGTAGCTGGCCTTGGTCCTAAAGGTGACAGGGTCAGCAATGATGGGGCGCAGGCCAAACCGTGCTTTCAGTTCGCAGTAGTCGATATCGCCATTCTTGCACAAGTCGATGTACAGCAAGCCGTTGAACATTAGGCTTTGGAGATGCCCGATGAACTTAGAGGGCACGGCCGAAGCAAATTTCTTTTCCGTCATGGAGCCGGTCTCAATGTTGTGGAATTCCAAGCGGGTGTGGTCACCCGCCATAGTACCTGGGTAATGGAACCAAAACCAACAGTGTCAGGTGATAATACTGGTGACTATGCCTGCAGATACCGGAGAAAGCAATGTAATGGCTATAAGTGGATTTAATAAAATTTCATGCAGTAAATGTACTCGTCATTACAACTACAGCGGGTTTCAATGTCAACACAGACTATGCTCTAAACTGTAATACAGGCCTGCCCTCTGCTGGTAAAAATTAAGAATGCATTCTAGCAAAACACCACAATTTAACAATTTATTATTAAAACTGTTCCCTATCTCACACTGGAAGCAACAAACCTATTTTTAAACAGCAGCATAAAACGAATAGTCATAGAACAATCATATAGCTAATTCCATCTTCCCACATAACCCTCTCACAATCTTCCCTCACCTTTCCACAGACCCACCCCCATCTTCTTCCTTCACCTTTCCTAATCCTCCCGAAATCCTCCGACCCCCTCTTTTTATTTTATTTTTTACATACTGGTCTTTATTATCTTCCCTGAACTTTTCACAAACCTATATTATCTTTCCCCACCTTCTTACAGATTCACCCTCATCTTCCTTTATTTCCCCACATTTCTCCCTCATCATCCCATCTTCCCAAAGGTCCACCTTCATCATCTTCCCTCATCTTCCCACCGCACACAACCATCACTATCCCATCTTCCCACAGACCCACACTCATCACCTTCCAATAGACCCACCTTGATCATCTTCCCTCAACTACCACTAGACCTGCCCTCATTATCTTCCCACCAACCTGCCCTCATTATCTTTTCTGTAGACCTGCCATCATCATCTTCCTTCATCTTCTCACAGACCTGCCCTCATCATCTTCCCTCATCTTACCACAAACCCCCTTCTCTTCTACACTCAGACCTCCCCTCACCTTCTTCTCACAAACCCACCCTCATCATCTTCCTATAGACCCAGTCATCATCTTACCAATGAGCCACCCTCATAATATTCTCTCATTTTCTCACAGACCCACCCTTATTTTTCCCTCAT